>JAGDQO010001061.1:0-467455 GCA_018342035.1 Solanum appendiculatum | reverse complement strand
GGGTTAGACCCATTTCCCACTCAATTTGACCCCACAAATAAGAATATGAAGTCGAATTTCCGAAATCATGCACGGATTTTGAGATATATGGAAATTACAATTATAGGTGTTTCCGAAGCACATTTTCGGGCATTTTTGGGATCGTTTCAACAAGTTGTATAAATATTGAATCTTTATTGTTAGTATTCTAAATACTAAGTGATCTATCTAATTGTGACAAAGGGAAAAAAAACACTAGTGACATAAAATTAGTGATTTTTGTGCATGCAATGGATGTTTCTATGGATTCAAAAAAAATATGTGAAAAATAATTTCAAATACTTGAAAAATATTTTTGAGATCATATTAAAAATGTGGGGGGTTCTTTATTTGTGATAAAGACAAAATTAGACTTAGTGTCTAATTTAAATTTGAAAGTACAAGATATGAAATTCAATGACATTCTTGTATTATGTTAGACCCACAAAATTCTTGGAGTATATTTGATAGTGTGGTCGTTTAGTCTCTCTTTACTAGTATATGGTATAATGACTAGTATAAACCACCAAATTATATATATACTTGTTCAAAAGAATTGTGTTCTTTGATGAAAAAGTGTCACTTAAATGTTGTGATTTTTCATGAATATATGTCTATTAGAATACAACTATCTGTATAGACATGAAAATTGGTGAAAGGTGATCAGTCATATTTGTGTTGTAAAAGAAGCATTTGGGTCGTATGCTCTTTTTGGACCCAATGAGACTGTTCATGGGTAACTATGCAATAACCAAATTGAAGGTTATGAAAAGGTTCTTCTGAAAAGGACATCTGGCAAGGTGCTGATTCTAAACAATGTTTGTATTGGACAAAATTATAAAAAGTAAAGAACAAAATATTTGTGAGAAAAAGTTACCTCACAGAGAATCTTTTCAAACTCAATATTTCTGTTTGTTCTTACTTGCTTGAGTCAAGCTGTTCTTGACATGAAGGATTGAGACATGTTAATTACAAGACCTTGCCAAAACTGATCAACTTAGAAGGTTTGCCTAACTTTGAGTGCAATAAATAAAAATGTCAAGTTTGTGTTGAATTTAAGTATGCTAGGCATTCTTATAAATTTGTTGAAAGGAATTTTAATTCCTTAGTATTGATTCACGCTGACATTTGTGATATGAAGTCAACACCATCTCGTGGTGGGAAAAAAGTATTTTATAACTTTTATTGACAATTGCGCTAGGTACTATTATGTTTATTTGCTGAATGGTAAGGATGAAGCAAAAAAAACATCTGGGCAATATTAAACTGAAGTTGAAAATCAGTTGGATAAAAAGATCGTCATGATTAAAAGTGGTAGATGTGGAGAATATGAATATTCTTTTGTAGAAATATATTTGAAAAATGGAATCATCCGTCAAATTACTGCACATACTCACCTTAATCTAATGAAATTGCTGACAGGAAAAAACTGAACTTTGAAGGAAATGTTGAATGTCCTACTTATAAGTTCAGGCTTACCACAAAATTTGTGGGGGGAGCTATCATTATAGCAAAAGGGAACAACAAAAAGTTTTGTATGTTCAGAAAGGGAGCAACAAAAAAAAAAGTTTTGTATGTTCAGAAAGGGAGACACAAAAAAAAAAGTTTTGTATGTTCAGAAAGGGAGCAACAAAAGGTTTTGTCTGTTCAGAAAGGGAGCAACAAAAAGTTTTGTCTATTCAGGATAGAGAATTGTTTGTCGCCCCTTAAAGTATGTACATGCAATAACTCTTGAAAGCGAGTGATCTAACAATTCTCAAGACACAATTTATATGAGAAATGGAAAGAAAGAAAATCCAACTTGAAATATTTCAAAGTGTGGGGGTGTCTAGTCAAGTCCAAGTTCCTATTCCCAATAGGATCAAAATAGGACATAAGACTGTGGATTGTATATTCATTGGATATGCTACAAATAGTAAAGCATGTCGATTTATGGTTCATAAGTCCGAATTGTCGGATAGTCAAGTGAAGGGTCTAAACGACCTTGAAAAGAACCAAAGGAGAATGTACTTAATAGAGAGATTCAGAGGCGTAGTAAATGTCAAAGGACATCTACTTCCTTTGGGTTTGATTTTGTAACATTTCTTCTTGAAAATGAGTCCCAATCTTGAGCAATCATACTTGGGAGTTGGTTGAACTTCCTCCAGAAAATAGATCTTTGGGTTCAAAGTGGATCTACAAAAGGAAAAGAAAGTTGATGGAACTATTGACAAATACAAAGCAAGGCTTGTTGTCATAGGCTTTAGGCAATAAGAAGGCATTGATTATTTTGACACATAATAGCCACTAACTAGGATTACATCAATTCAGATGCTAATAGCGCTAGTTGTGATATATGGCCTTCAAATTCATCAAATGGATGTTAAAATAACTTTCTGAAATGGAGAATTGGAGGAAGAAGTTTACATGGAACAACCTGAGGGCTTTGTGGTTCCTGGTAAAGAAAAAGAAAGTGTGTAAACTTGTTAAGTCCCTTTATGGACTAAAAACAAGCACCTAAACAATGACATGAGAAATTTGACCAAACCATGTTGGCAAATGGATTCAAGATTAATGAATGTGATAAATGTTTTTACATTAAAGACACTCCAAATCACAAGGTCATTATTTGATTTTATGTTGATGACATGTTGATCATCAAAAGAGACATTTCTGACATAAATATTACTAAGCATATGCTAGAAAGTAACTTCGATATGAAAAATATTGAAGTTGTTGATGTGATTGAAAAGGTACTTGACAAGTTCAAGTATTTGGATTTCAATATTGTCAAGACTCCAATAAATGTAAGCTTTGTACTACAAAAGAAAGAAGGAGAAAGTGACTCACAATTGAATTATGCTAGAGTATTGAGAAGTATGATATATATCATGAAGTGTACGCGATTAGATATAGCATGTGCTATTAGTAAACTGAGTCAGTTCACGAGTAATCTCAATCAAACTTATTGGATGACAATGAAAAGAGTTTTACAGTATTTAAAACATACTTAATAAACTATGCTTTGCATTATAACTAATATTCAACAGTATTGGAAGAATATAGTGTTGCAAATTGAATCACCAGGTCAAATGAAGTAAAATCCACGAGTGGATATGTACTTACTCTTGGTGGAGGAGCAGTCTCTTGAAAATCTTCCAAACAGAAATGTATCGCTCGCTCTACTATGAAATTTGAGTTTATCACTCTAATAAGGCTGGTGAAGAAGTTGAATGACTCCGGAATTTCTTGAAAGATATTCTGTTTTGGCTCAAACCTTTAGCACCAGTATGCATACACTGTGAGAGTTAAGTTGCTATAGGTAGGGCATGGAGAATGATGTATAACGAAAGGACTCGTCATAGATGACGTAGACATAATATCGTTAGAGAACTACTCTCTAGTGGAATTATCACAATTGACTATGTAAAGTCAAAGGATAATGTGTCAGATCCACTTACAAAAGACCTAACTAGAGAGGGAGTTGATAGATTATCAAAGGGAATAGGACTATGACCGAGGACAAGTCATTGTGGCAGTAACTCTACCTAGAAGACTGGAGATCCCAAGATCTAGGTTCAAGGAGATCAAACAAAGTCATTAATGACGGTTCAACATTGTCAAAAATTGTTTTATGGTCCATTCTCATGATGAGACAATGTTCAGTAACCAGGATAAATGCATTAGGACTTTTTAATGGTTTCTAAGTTTGATACAGGGTATATCAAATGGTGTATCTACGGGATAGCACATTTAGAAATTACCTATGTAAGTTTGAAGTGCAAGCCGCTTCAAGGAGAATCCGGTAAGGCCAGTTCTCTACGCACTTATAAACAAAGATGTGTTCATGGCTGAAACGAACAAAACAATGAGAACCAAAATCAGTTCAAGGTTTGATTGTGTGACTTATGTTGTCTAGATATACACCAAAGCTCGAAAGTTCAAAGATATCAAATCTACCGATTGACCGAGTATATCCGATATATGTTTACTATGGAAAGTTCAAAGGGAAATCCACTTATCCAGATGCAATCAATCCTTACGAATCACACAGTTTTTCATGCATATGTTTTAACAATAGCCATTCCCTATTCATGTGGGGGATTGTTAGGGTTTGAAGGTGTGAATAGGAAATGAAGAGTTGTAACTCTCCTGAATGGTTGTGACTTTACCGAAGGGTTGTGACCTTTACGAAATGTTGTGTCTTTTCTAAAGGGTTGTGACCATTTGAAAGGTTGTGCCTTTTCCAAAGGGTTGTGACCTTTCATGAAAGGTTGTCCCATTTCAAAAGAGTCGTGACCTTTCCGATAAGGCACAATTAACACATTTTCATACTACCTTTTGTTGGCTATAAATAGAGAGATTTTCTCTCATTTTTAAGAATGAAATTTTTCCTTCTTTTGCATATATTTTCTTACAAAACAAAATAGAGTCTATGTGTGATTCGTTGCTGTCTTTTTGAGTTCGTTGAAATTATCGAAGTTTGAGGTACCGCTACTTCTTTAATGGTTAAATCCGTTTTATCTTGAGAGGAATTAATCTACAACCTCGGGTACTTGAAGGGATTAAATTTCTTAAGGACACACAGTGGGTTCTGTGGACTCGGATATTTCTTTTCTTTTTCTTTTCATCTTTTATTATTTCTGGTTTGCTAATCAGATACATGAGGTAACAAATTATTCATGCATAAAATTAATATTCTGGTTTAGTTTGCTACTTAGAAATCTAGATTTAAATATTATTTTATATTGGATATAAATAAACTACTCGTAATCAGTAGTGGATCCAGAATTTTCACTCGAATCGAACTAGGGATAGCATTTGCAGCCTAAGTTGCACAGTCAAGTACCACTGGGCTATTTCTTCTTTGATTAAGGTGGTTCAAAATTAGTATATATATATATATAAATATTAAAAAAATGCACCCTATATATAGTGTAATTTTTTCCGAAGGGGAATGAACCCCTAATATTCACGTAGGTTTGCCCATGCTCATAACTAATACATGCATATAACTCTTACCAGTTACCAAAAGACCCTTTTTAAGTATCGTTAACAGACATGACACGATTCGTTACAACCGTTAATTGGACGGACGCAACAAGGCGGAGGGTAAAACCGTCAGATAAATATTAAAAGTTTTGTCTTTCCATTTGAAAGTGGAAAATAAAGGCAGAAAGAAAGAAGCATAGAGACTCTTTCTCTTTCACCTTCCACCTTCAAACATTACCCATTTCTTCGAAATCTTCATTTTTTTTTGACTTCATATCTTTGGGATCATTTCCCAGTTTTCCTGCCCCTTTGGTCCCCTATTTTTTTGGAATTTTTTTCCTTATTTTTTGACTTAAGTCCACTTGGTTTCTCAGTCTCAATTTCAATTTTGTGGATGTTAAAGATCAATCTTTTTTCTGAAATTATTTCTTGGGGTTCTTTGATTAAGTCCATGGTTGTTAAGGTAAGAAAAATCTTTTCTTTTTCTTGATTGATACAGTAATATTAGTGACTATTATTGTCTGAAATTGTAGCATGTTTATTTAATTATGTTAGTTTTATGTTGACTAGGTACAAGTTTTCTTCTTGATGGTAATTTGGTTGATATTAATGTTATTTATCTACCCTTTTGAAAGATCTGTTTTTTTTTGGTTGTTGTGGGGTGTTACATGTTTTCTGTTTTATCATAATTGGGGGATTGGGATTTTTTATGCTCAATTCTTGATTATGTGAGAAGTTTAGACTTTAAAGATTTCTCCTTTTGTTGTTTTTGGGGATTTTTTTGTGTGAATTGAAGAATGGGTGAGTTTTTTTGACTTGAATCCACTTGGTTCTCAGTCTTCATATCATCTTGTGGATGCTAAAGATCATATATTTTTTTGTGAAATAATTTCTTGGGGTTGTTTGATTAAATCCATGGTAGTTAAGGTAAGAAAAATCTGTTCTTTTTCTTGATTGATACAGTAATAGTGACTATTATTGTCTAAAATTGTAGAAATATGAGCATGTTTATGTTAGTTTTATGTTGACCAGGTACAAGGTATCTTCTTGCTGGTAATTTGATTAATATTACTGTTATTTATCAACCCTTTTGAAAGATCTGTTGTTTTTTTGTTGTGTGTGGTGTTGCATATTTTCTGTTTTATCATAATTGGGGATTTTTGTTTTGCTCAATTCTTGATTATATGAGAAGTTTAGACTTTAAAGATTTCTCCTTTAGTTGTTTATGGGGATTTGTTTTGGGGTTGTTGGTGTGAATTGAAGAATTGGTGAGTTTTTTTGACTTGAGTTCACTTGGTTCTCAGTCTTCATATCATCCTGTGGATGCTAAAGATTTTTTTTTTTTTTGTGAGATAATTTCTGGGGTGGTTTGATTAAGTTCGTGGTAGTTAAGGTAAGCAAAATCTTTTCTTTTGTTAGCTTTGAATTTGTAGAATTATAAGTATGTTTATGTTTGTTTTCTGTGGACTATGTATAGTTTGTTTTTATATACATTGTTGGGGATTCAATTTTTTTATTATTGTATTTTCATGTTGACTTGGTTGCTTGATTACCCGTTTGAAAGATCTGTTTTTTTCTTTTCTTTATTGTGGGTGTTGCATAATTTCTTTTATCATAATTGGGAATTTTTTTTGCCCAACTCTTGATCATATCGGAATTTTAGACTCAAAAAAATTTCTCCTTTCTGTTGTTTATGGGTATTTCTTTTGGTGTGTATTAAAGAATTAGTTTGTTTTTTAGTGCTCTTTCCAGTATGATTGACAATTTTTAAATATCTTGCTTTTGAAGTTTGGCTTCTGATTTGATTTTTCTGTTATTTCAAGGAGTAGTTTAGTTCGAAGAAAGATGGGAACTTACAGTGGGACTGAAGAAGATAGTTTCTTTGATATACGTGCTGAGACCAGTTCTCTCTCCGATTTGGGTTCGGATGGTTCTGATGCTTGTACTCGTAATGAGATTTCCGAACGTGCTTTGGGATATGAATTTTGGACTCAGGATCCTGAGAGTGTTGATGAACGCCGCCATAGATTCTTGAAATGGATGGGTTTGAACTCGAATTGTGACAGATCTGATTACTCTGATGAAAGAAAGACGAGTACTGATAGAATTAGGGATGATAATGAGACTGTGCTGGCAAGCTCAGATGCTGAAGGCAGTTTTTTCTCTGGTCGATCTTCCCAATCTTTTGAGTCAAATCAAGCTCTAGAATTGGAGGAGGATGCTGAAGAGGATCCAATGTATTGGAAAATTAGGAATCTGGACAACGGATCAGAGTTTGTTGCAGATGAATTAGGCCAGGATGGCATGCTTAGCCGATTACGTGAAGTAGGTACAAACAAGATATTCACTATTGAGGAGTTTACGAGAAATCTTGGCTCATCGGCTTTGGTTCAACAGTTGCTCCATAGAGACATGAAGGGATTTAGTATGGTTAATACAAAGACGAAAGTGAGAAGTTTGCTTCAAAAACTCACTGTTGGCACCCGACACAAAGTGAGGACAAAGCCAGAGGCTGGTACTCAAAGAGTTCGGGTCCAAACCAGTAAGAAGGAGTCAAAAGAACTATCTTCACTTTACACAGGCCAAGAATTCCTGGCACATGAAGGCTCCATCATAACAATGAAGTTCAGTCCTTGTGGCCAATACTTGGCAAGTGCTGGCAAAGATGGCACTGTGCGCATTTGGAGAGTGATTGAGGACGAGATGTCTAAAAACTTCAATGCTCAGGATATTGACCCCTCTTGTTTATACTTTTCACTGAATCATTTTTCCAAATTAGCTTCTCTCAATGACAACAGAGAGAAGATCAACGGGATGAAAATGATGAGAAAATCATCAGAATCAGCTTCTGTTGTACTCCCGCCAAAGTTATTCCGGATAATGGAGAAACCAATCCACGAGTTCCGTGAGCATACCGGTGAAGTCTTGGCCCTGTCATGGTCCAAAAATGGGGTCAGTATAATATATCTCATTGGCTTAAGTTTACTAAATATTCCCTCCGTTCACTTTTACTTGTCCACTATAGATATTCACTTTTACTTGTCCACCTTAGCATAACTTTTTTTTTCTGTTTTACCCTTAACATTAACTACTCATTCTCCAAATCATTTTTCAAGATCTTTTGAAATGCTAATAGTCATGGGCAGTAAAGTAAAATATGCACTTCATTTATTACTTCTTAACGGGAGTGCAAAGTCCATTATGGACAAGTAAAAGTGAACGGAGGGAGTATATTTTACAGCTTCATAAAACATTATCCAACATGAATAAACTGTAATTCTTGTACGAACATTATTTGCTGCAGTATCTGCTGTCATCTTCTGTTGATAAAACAGCTCGTCTCTGGCAAGTTGGACATGATAAATGCCTTGGTGTTTATTCGCATAATAATTATGGTGAGCCTATTCTGTGCTTTCACTCTTCTTGCTGAAGTATTTTTCTAAACTGTAAACTGAATTCTCATCTCATTCATCTGCCAATGTCATACTTGGATACAGTCACTTGTGTAGAATTCAATCCCATGGATGATAATTATTTCATTAGTGGCTCAATTGATGGCAAAGTACGTCTCTGGAAGGTACATGGTTGTCGAGTAATTGATTGGACTGATGTAAAGGAAATAGTGACCGCTGTTTGTTGTAGTCCAGATGGAAAGGTTTGATCGCCCTGCTTCATTTTTTAAACCTTTTTAAAGATGGTACTTGATTTTGGAACTTATTTAAGTTTCTTGCTTGTGATTGGTGCAGGGAGGTGTTGTGGGATATATGGATGGCAATTGCCGTTTTTATGATGTTGTTGGTACGGTAGCTTGTCTTTTCTCGACTTTTTTTCTAGTTCTTCCATTTTCTCGCTGATTTGCATATAAATGCTATAAATATTAGCTCTGAGAATAGAACAATTCTGGGAACTGATTTTTTTGTTCCCTGACTAAATTGCTAGAGTAGGTTATCATGATAAAAAAAAGCATATAATCATGCAGTATACTTCTCTAAACTTCTAACTGCACTTTGCAAGTTATGATTTCCATATAATACTCATCGAGAATTCATTGTCCTGCTCGATAAGTAAAGAAAGGAAGTTAACCACTGTAATGGTACTATAAAATTGTATTTGTGAGAACAATATTGCTATGCAAGAGAAGGGAGAAATGGAGGGAAGGTGTTGTGTTCTTCATCTGTTTTGAGTTGTCTTCAAAAGCGTCTATATTTAAGTGAGCTGCTTGTGCAACGGAGTTTCCATCACTTGGTGTTTTTACTCTGATATATTATGGAGTATTTCTCTTGTTTAATTCTACTCTATCAGACAATTCACTTTAATGGACTATCATTTCTATGTGTTAGGTAATCGTTTGCAGATGGGCCTTCAGGTATGCCTGCAAGGAAAGAAGAAACTTACTAACAAGAGAGTAACTGGATTTCAGGTAAACATTTGTTTTCTTTTCCGTACTTTTCACAAGAATGGTTTCTTGTACTGATTATATCCCCGCTTGAGAACTAACGTACACTTTCATTATGCAGTACTGCCCGAATGACTCGAGCAAAGTCCTGGTAACTTCTGCTGATTCCCAAGTTAGAATACTTTGTGGATCCAACATCATCTGCAAATTCAAAGGTGTGTTGGTTGCGTACCCTCTACCTCCCCGTCCCCCCACCAAGTTCTTGTTTTCATCATGCTTTGCCTTAACTTTTGTAGGCGAGCACCTTTCTGACAAGTCGTTTTTGAGTAGATTTTCTGAAACTGTTGTCTCTGCCGCATGTCCAGGAACTAAAAATTTGGATAACCAATGTCCTGCATCATTCACATCGGATGGGAAACACATTCTCGCGGTCTCTGAGGATTCAAATGTTTATATCTGGAACTATAGTCACGAGGACGGGACGACTAGCCAACCAAAGAAAGTTCGTTCATCCGAGAGTTTCTTTTCCCGAAATGCATCAGTTGCCATACCTTGGTCTGGCTTTAAAACCAACCCAGTAACGACACTACCAGGAAGTGTTTTAGCAAACGGTGATGTCAACGATAACTCATTGCCAAAGACTTCATCTTTACAAGATTGCTTCTCCTTGGGTCGTGCGTCTTTCTTAGATTCTCTACTAAAGAGCTCTGCAACATGGCCGGAGGAGAAACTACCCGATTCAAGTCCTCCTGCAACGGTCTTCCCTTCTATATGTAAATCCGAATACAAGATCTTGAAGAGTGCTTGGCAAAGTGCATTGAGTTCAAGTCATTTGTGGGGTCTCGTGGTTGTCACCGCAGGATTGGATGGATGCATTAGAACATTCCTCAACCACGGACTGCCTATTCGTTTCTGAGATTCTTTCCCCCCGGGGATCTTCAGTCTAGTGGTAAGAGCGCAACGTCTAATGCCTGGATTAGGCAATTTCGAATTCTGCCACAGACAAAAGCCTGAGATTTTTTCCTATTTCTCTTGCTTGTAAATTTATATCAATTCTTGGCTGTCACCAAAATTTGTTTCAACACAAAGAAAATATGATAATTGATATCCAATAGGTTATATTACATTTTGTGCCTAGGGCATACCAGTCTATATATGTAATTATTATTCACATATATGAAAATCATAGTACAAATATCACATATTTGTGTTGTGTGTGCTTGTTCAATTTTATACAAGTTTAAGTGTTTACTTGTTCACACCCAAAGTTAAATGACATAAATGTCAGCTGAATTAAAGTTAAATGCCATATTTATATATTATTCCTTTCTTCAATAAGTGTAAATTCTGTGTAGCGACGGTATAAACGATAAATTGTAAGTAACTATGGCTATATTATTTTTCACAATATAACAAATTTACATTAGTATTCACCGCATAGATAGTATATAATTCTTGCAGTATGGACTTTGAAACATCGGATGAAATAAGCAAAGATATCCCATGAATGGAATTAAATTAAACGACCATATAATTGTTGACCACCCTTACTCAAATCATCATCAGTTTGAATTATTCTACTTTGGCTTAAGAGGTCAAATTTACTCCATATAATATGATTTGTTACAGTCTTGTGGTCCTACATGACCATGATCAAAGAGGAAATATGCAACTTAAACTTTACTCTTATTTTTGGTTTTTTGGTTTGACTATCGAAGTTCACCGATTCAATTAATTTGAATTTATATCTAACAGATTCACAACAAAAAGTAAAAATATTCCCTCATGAAAGTTCCTTCATCTTCAGACTTCAAGATACATGAGGTGTCTAAAAATAAATATCGCCCAATTAAGGTGTCTAAGTGAAATTTTGTGCCAATTTTAAGGGGCCACCAATAGGTTAGTGCTTTTTATGTATGTTATATTATATGTTGAATCCTTTCAACCTTTTCATGTTTTTTGTTTTTTTTCTGCTTAAGTCATCTGCGATCCTTTAAAGTTATCTGCACAATTCACTTAGATACCTGAACTAAGACTTCTTAGCTATTAGATTAGGCACAAATAGGTAGACCACCTGGCCTAGCAAAAGCGGGTTTCATTGAGTCTTGAGCCTTGAGAGGGCTTGTATCTATTGAACACCTCTACCCTTCCAAATTTGAACTATTTGAACATTTTTTGTCTAGGTGACACATTGTTTGTGATTCACGTCCTACAAGCGCGTGAAAGGTATTAAATTGGACGTTTTTTGTGGAAAAGAATATTCTTTTTTCTTAATCTTCTTTGTCATCCCTTCCTCCACCACACCACCAATTCGCCGCTGCCGCCGTCACTACGCACCTTTCTTCTTCCTCTTATTTTTTTGGGATACTTCAGTTCTTTTACCTCCATTGTTGCTTTTTTTTTTTACTCCGTTGCCATTCATATTAGGATTGGCAGCACCACCATTCCATCATTATCACCGTCATTTTCATCAGTTAATTGAGGGTTTTAAGTTTGGAGTTTGTCTCTTTGCTGTTAATGTAGTAATTTGGTGTTAAATTGATGTCCATTTGTGTGAATTTATTGGAGGATTTTTCTATTTATTATTTGCTTTGCTCAAATTTTTATTGAAGTTTTTTGATTTGTCCTGAATGTGTTGTTTTGACTTTAAATTGATGTATATTGGCAGAATGTAAGGATGTTCTTTATCCAAAAAAAGTTAATCGGTCAGGAAACACAAAAAAGTTCGAGATAACTCCATTTTTTCCGACAATGGCAATCGGAACTCATTAATTTTCCGGCGAGTTTTTTTTTCATCTTTCTCTACCTAAAACGGGACGAAGAAAACAGTAATAGTTGAAAAAAAAAGCTAATGGAGATGAAGTTTTGTCATGTTGGGGATGGCACTGTAAAGGGAGAGGGAGGGTCGCCATGAAAAGGGTGGCACTGTAGAAGGAAAGGTGAGTTTTGGGCTTCATTATTTAATTAGTCAAATTGACATGTCATCGCGAGTTATTTCACACATTTTCTACTTTTAGCTTATTTTCAAAAAGAATGTTCAAATGGTTCAAATTCAAGATGGCAGACGGATTCAACATATACAAGTCTTAGTTTAGATGTCTAAGTGAATTATGGGGACGGAATCGCAGATAACTTAAGCTTTTTAAAAAAAATATTTTAACTCAAACCTTACTCTGCATCTTTACGTTTATATATATTCGTTTATTTATCCCTTTACCTTTCTTATATTTAAATTTTTTTCTGACAATATTTCAGACTGCATTTTTCTCAGCAATTAATAATTAGACACGTGGAGAAGTCAATTGCAGCATCAATCCAAATTTTCTGAGCAGATGATATAACCAGACTGCAAACTTATCAATAGTACCAAATAAATATAAGTGGTGGCCTCATAAAGTTTGATAAAAATATATGCTAAAGAATATTCTTCTAGCATTTTATTAATTTTAATCTTGCTTTCTTTCATTTTATCAAAATAAAAGTCATTTCCATATTTCCATCTTGCTCCATGAAAAATATGTATAACGTCCACATATTTATTTAAGCATGTTTATCTCTGCTATATTCATCTTTCAAATGTGAGTGTTCTTAATTCATCAACATTTTACTCGATATAACAATTTTGATTTATGACTATCACTCTGTACTGCAATACAATTGATAAAATGATAATTTTCTACTATATTACTGGTTAAAATAAAGTGATATTAAAAATTTAAAAAGATCATTACAATATTGATGTATATTCTTTTGTCTTTTTTGTTGTGGACGGACAATACAATTAAAAAAACATTTTTAGAAAGAAATTCAAATATGAAGAAATATTATAAAGTCCTTGCCCAATTGATGCAAGTGGTAAAGAGGTATTATTATTTTTATTAATTTTTGCATTAGATTCAATCTCTTAATTCCCTATGATCATTTGCCTCTATGACAAAAGGAATAAATGAATATAATGCTACAAACAAGACATAATAATGAGGGGTCCCAATTAAGTAATTTAATATCCACTTATAAGAGGTAAGAAATATTCCATAAAATTAGTCAAAAGGTGTATAAATTGATCTAATATTTGTATGTGTAATCTAATCTTGTATTTTTGATGATAGAAAATAACAAAATAGAATTACTCAATATCTATGCTCGTTAGGAGATAACAAACACACAGTTAAATTAAGTAGTCATAATATATGCAAATCGATTCGAAACTCATATCGTTAAGAGATAACATCAAGTATGTTATGAAATTAGATGAAATGTCTTTTTTATATATATGTATACAAGGTCTTAATATTTCCAACTAATAGTATATAGTAAAGAACAACTTCATAATATTGTCTCTATTTGTCCCATCAGTATTTAATGTGCCTGAAGTGGATCTCGTGGCTTCTAAAAGAGCACGACCTTAATTTACTCCAACCTTTGTGGCGTTTTCTTCATCTTTCGTATATTGTTCTCCGGATCAGAATCGGATTTAGAATTTTAAATTTAATTTTAAAATTTTTAGTATTAAACTCATTATATATATATATATATATATACTAGGTCTTAATATTTCCAACTAATAGTATATAGTAAAGAATAACTTCATAATATTGTCTCTATTTGTCCCATCAGTATTTAATGTGCTTGAAGTGGATCTCGTGGCTTCTAAAAGAGCACGACCTTAATTTACTCCAACCTTTGTGGCGTTTTCTTCATCTTTCGTATATTTTTCTCCGGATCAGAATCGGATTCAGAATTTTAAATTTAATTTTAAAATTTTTAGTATTAAACTCATTATATTAATATAATTATAAGTTCCAATATACAATATTTAACAAAATTTTAGTAAAATTTTAAGTTCATAACAAAAGTTTTGAGTTCAAATGAATCGATCGTCTCGGTCATCACCTATTTATTTTTAGGAGCATGCGGAGCAAACAAGACCACTAATACTCCTTGCATTTTAATTTTTTAAAGAAAAAACTAAATATGTGTTTTAAATATTTATTGCTTATCTAAGGGAGAAGTATTGAAAATATCCCTGAAGTTGGCGTGAATTATTAGTTTCATCTTCGAATTATTAACATCCTTAAATACACCCTTTTACTTGACTAGCTCAACTCAAAATACACCCCCGATCTGCTTCATGACATAGCAAATAGTCTCAAACTCTTAATAAAAAGTCGAGTAAAGTGTTAAAAACACCCCTAAACTTGGCGAGAATTTAGGGGAGTATAAAGTGTTAAAAACACCTCTAAACTCTTAATAGAAGACTGTTTTTAAGACTAACAATAATTTGGAGATAAAACTAATAATTCACGTTAAAATTTAGGAGTATTTTCAATAGTTCTATTTATTTAAAAAGTGAGAACTTTTTGAGTCTTACCTTTTTGTGTCTAGGTATTTCTAGTCCTCTCATTATATACTGAGAACTTTATTCTTTCTTTTTGTCCAAATTATTTATATTAAAGTGAGAAAAAAAGAAATGGGGAGAGCACCATGTTGTGCTAAAGAGGGGCTTCGTAAAGGTCCATGGTCTACAAAAGAAGACTTACTACTTACAAATTATATTAAGGAAAATGGTGAAGGCCAATGGAGAAACTTGCCCAATAAAGCTGGTATGCCTTTGCACACTCTCTTCTACTAGTTTTTTTTTCCGAATTTTATGTTGATCAGACTCTTCAAAAATGTCATTGTATTAATGTTCGATTTTCATAAATGTTCTATTGTTGAAAGATTTGAGACGTATTTGTTGATATTCTTGAAGAGTTCGATTAATATAATTCAAATTTATGCTCTATGTGTGTTGATTTCTAGAATCTTGTTGATTCTCAAATACTCATAATATTAGGATATTGTCAACTTTTGGTCAAGCTCGTTATTTTTTTTCTAAAAAAAAACTTCACGTCATTAAGAATACTATTTAATATTTGCCATGATAAGAAAAATGACTTCCTTCACTTGTGAGCGGAAGTCGGTTTTTGTAGAATATTTTTTTATTTTAACTTCATATTATTTATTGCGACTAACACTTATTATTATTATTATTGTTATTATTTTATCGCTCTAAAATTTAGTAGTAACACTCTCTAATTAGCTAATATTATTTTTAACTTTTAATATATAAGTTTTTTCAAAAAGTATTTTAGTTTCTACTCATTCCACCATTCAAACACTAAAATTTTAAATTTATGAATTTTAGATTCTAGTAAAGACAGTTTACTATGCTTTAACACAAATATATATTTATCCAAAGCTACTAAGTTATGCCTAGAGCTGTCAAAATAGGCTTGGCCCGTTAGGTCGGCCCAACTCAATCCTTGAATTAAGTGGGGTTGGGCTTAAGTTTTTCAGCCCATTTAGGAACGAGACTTTTTGGCCCAGCCTCAAAGGCCTAACCCGCGAGCCTCAGAGGCCAGCCTGTGGGCTGTGAATTTTAAAAATATTCAATATATATATGAATATATATATATATTTATATATATTATTGAAGTTATTATAACTATGAATTTTTTACCTCTTCTACTTTTATTTTTATGCCTAATTTTTCATTTCTCTTTTGTTGTCTACTTGTCTTGTTTATGAAAAAAGTGATCATATAATGTTTTTTGCTCGGATGAATTTTATGAATGTTGTATCTTGACTATTATGTTGTTTTGTAACTATTCACTGAAGTGTGTGTAATTCATGAATGAATTTTGTATGTATTAATGTCGTGTTCATCAAACATCAACGTTCGATACTTTTTCTAAGAAATCTATGTTGTCCATTTTTTGGTTGAAGGGCCAACCCGTCCCAACCCGTGGCCCGCTTAAGGCTGGGTTGGGCTGCTATATGATAGGCCCTTTAATTAAAAGGGTCTGCCCGTTCTAACCCATTTAACTCTCTAGCCCGTTAGGGTTGGGTTGGACCAGCTCATTTTGACAGCTCTAGTTATGCCGAATGACATGTAGCTCCTCCCCTACTTAATATTTTTGTATAATTAATATCTTGTTAAATTTTTTAGGACTACTTAGATGTGGAAAGAGTTGTAGGCTAAGATGGATGAACTATCTAAGGCCAGGAATCAAGAGGGGAAATTTCAGCCAAGATGAAGAAGATCTTATAATAAGGCTTCATTCCCTTTTGGGCAATCGTTGGTCACTCATAGCTGGTCGATTACCAGGTCGAACCGACAATGAAATCAAGAATTACTGGAATACTCATGTTATCAAAAAGCTCAAAATTGCTGGAATTCAGCCCAAAGTCCACAAAGTTTCTCCCAAGAAAGAGCCCAAAACAGAAAATCCAAGAAAAAAAATGAACAAAAAGAAGAAAAATAACAAGAAAAAAGATCAATCTTTAAACACTCCTCAAATTGTGTTTGTCCCAAAGCCAATTAGAATTTCCTCTGGACTTTTAAGGAATTCTAGTGTTAAAGATGTTGCATTATTGAGTACTTCATCCTTATGTTGCTCGGACTCACCCAAAATGTTGCCTCACACATGTCAGACTCTTAAAAAATGCACTATTTCTAAAGGATCCGATATACACGTATCTGCATTTTTTATGAGCCCGAGCAACATAGCTTTACCCACAAATAGTTCTGAAGAAGGTGATGATAACAACAAGATGATTAATGTTATTACCAATGATGATGAGAATATTGAGGGTAATACAAAAGAGGTTTCATTTATTCCTTGTGCTTCAAATTTGTTATTTGATGAAGTTCTACTAGATGGATTTTGTGATCTTTCAAATGAAAACATGCTGGAGAAGGTATATGAAGAATATCTTCAACTTATTTCTGAAAAATGTTATCATCAAGATGATCCAATGTTAATGTAGTATCTAGTGCAAGTATTTAGTATTCAAAATCTTTTGCTTCTATTTTTGTGTTCATTGTAAAAATGTATTTTTGTATGTTTCACTTTACGTGACATTATTCGTGTTCGATCAAGAGTCACAATTTTTAATTGATTTAGTACTTTTTATCTGACTTCTAATTATGTAATTTTATTTTTAGCCTCAATATATGTTGATGATTGAATTTTAATGATAACTTAAAAGTTCTCCTTATAATTATTTGGGTTTTTCTATACATCCAAATGAAGTAACGTACAATAATTGAATTTGAGATTCACTCAAACCAAAAGTGTATCCTAGTTAGAGAATTGTACATGAAATAAACTCAACATAGAATTAAGGGAAATAACTTTTGAATATGTTAATAGTTTCCAATTCAAAAATATGTCAACCTTTATAAATTGACTAAAAAGAAAAGTGTGATGCATACATTGAAATAGCTCTCTCTCCCTCTCTCTCTCTCTCTCTATTAGGTATGTATATATATAAAAAAAGATAGTTCTTTCATGAATGACCCGTTCTATTAGGCAACTTTAAAAAGAACAGAACAAATCTAGCCAAATTCCGAAGGATTGTCAGATCATCAACCTCCAGGAAAATCAGATAGTACGATAATAAAACAAAATAATACAATAATATTATTGCTACTAGAAATAAATAATAGACTAGAAAGGGTTATTAGAGAAAAAGTAACAGAACAGAAACAAGCTATTCAAGAAAAGAAATATAGACGAATATATATATATATATATATATATATATATATATATATATTTATATATGTATATATATATTTATATATGTATATATATATGTATATGTATATATATATGTATATGTATATATTTATTAAATAAATGGACTATTCCTAAAGTTTCGATAAAAACGGCTTATGATTATGGTTGGTTTGATAAACTATCTTTAAAACAATTGATAAAAACAACTGAGCAGTCTCTTGCTTTAAATTCGTCTGAGCAGACTATTCGTTTATTAAAAAAGCGAGACATTGATTTATATAAAAATCAGTTTAATTTTATGCATATTGGTATGGTTCAAATTGCGTTTAAACCTTTAACCCTGAAAGGGTTACCTGAAACTTTTATGGCAGCTCTAAGAGATGCTAGGAATTATAATTTCCGGCAATCTTTAATAGGTTCGATAGAATCCACTGTTGCTTATGGTCCTGTATATTTTAATACTCAGCCAAATTTGCAACTTTCTCTTTCATTTGTGAATATTCTTGATGCTTTAACATTAAATGTTAAAACCCATGGTTATAATTATGCACCTGGATCTGAACTGATTTGTTTATCGTATAGAATATATTATAGATTATTATCTTCTCTTAATCCGAAGTGTAAATTGTATGACACTTCGAATCAAACTGTGATAATGGAAACAAATTTCTCTAAGTCAAAAATTACCACAAGAAGAACCATTTTGTGGGATGAAATTGATTTTCCAGCGATTTGGACTTTACAGTCGGTTATAGCTCCCGACCAGTTGACTAATGAGGTCAGTAATACAGATTACTCTCATATTTCTCAACATCCAGATGGGAGAATCACTATGCAGTTTGATAATTGTCAGTCTGTTGGAAGGTTTGATGATCAGTCATCTATTTATAATAGACACTCGCTTTCTGATTATAGAAGACTTCCTTCAATACATCATATCTCTCCAATTGAACTAGCTTATGGATCAGCTCGGAATCGAGCAGCTTCTCTTCACACTCTGTCTACAGTAAAGCCGGTAGAAAAGGTAAAACAAAGTGATAAGGTACAGATTGATCCACGGACAAATATAGTTCAAGTGGTAAATACTCAGGGAGAAATACTCTCTACCTCTCAAATAGGTGATATGCCTACTGCATCCGAAATGGGATTTGACCCCGACAAGATTTAATGATTCCTGTTGCTTCCAATTGCACACGCAAGTGTACGTGGTCGCAGAAGTAATAAGTGGCCCTTTAAGAACTGGAATATCGAACCCACAGAGACTTGTCAATTAACTATTTACTAAATTATACTAGTCTAATTATTTATTTAAGAGTGTCAAAAGAAATAAAAGAATGCAAGAATTAAATACTAAGATTAACTTACAGTGATTGAGACAATTCCAGGGCTGCAGCATGCATAGGGTTTCATGTATCGCATCTCATGTAATGAATTAACTAAGGTTATCAAATTACTGATTTACAGGGTTGATTTTATGATCATGATCTCTCGACCTCTAATCGCCTACTCCAACTAGCTGTCTAACTACATCGTTGAGCGGGGATAGGCAGTCCTAATTAGCGAGCATTTATATTTCATCCTGTTTCGTAACCAAGCGAGGTGTTCGTCCGGGCGTCACTCCTGAACACGAATCTAAACAAAGTTAGAACAAGCTCTTTGCATTCTTTGGTCTATCTACCTCTTTATCTCTCGAGTCCAAGAATAGACAATAGATTTATTTCTATGGTGATCAAGCATGAAATACTAAAACAAGAATACAAAAGTAATTTAAACGATAACCAACATTAATTCAAAACAATCGATGTTCAACAATTCCCCATGGCCGCAGCCCCAGAACAAGGGTCTTTAGCTACTAATACCTAAGAAAAAGAAGAAGAAAAGAACCCTAAAAAGTATTGGCAATTTTTCCTTACAAAGTGTCTTCCTTCAAAAGTATCTCCCCAGTCTTTTTTTTGAAATAATTATTTCTATGGACTATTTATAGATGTAGAAAACCCTGAATAAAATAACTGAGTCCAAAACAAATTAGGAACCCAAAACCAAAACGGAATTGGATTCCTACCGTCGCGTGAACACTGCCCAACCGCCTCAATTTGCTTTCCTCGCCCAACTTTTCCATATATATAAATATTAATATAATATTCAATTTAATCCATTAAGCTGCCTGCTTGATTTTCCTTCTTCAATCTTTCATAATTAATTCATTTTAGCTCCAAACTTCTTCAACTTTGCACCAATTTAATCCTACAAATAAAATACACTATTTAGCATAATCCATAAAATTCCTTCTCAAAAAAGACAAATATAAATAATAAATATGATGCAATGAATGATAAGAAAATATATTTTTGGCCTCAGATCAATGATTCCACACCAAATCGATTTTAGTCCAGGTTCGCAGGCAAGAGGTTATATTCAAAATGATTTTTTTGATAAAAAATGGGATAAGTTTAAAACTTGGCTTTTTGATACTTATAGTAAAGAAGATTTGCATAACATTTCTGAAGAATTTTATGAAATTTGTACTCTTCATAACAAAATTATGTTTTTTGTACCATGGCTTATAACCACTTATTTACCTTTATATATCAAGGTTTTAGAACGGTCTTATAAAGACGGGAGTGGAAAGATTATTAAAACAATTTACCCTCCTCAGTCATCTTTTATTTTACCTAATAATATAGGTATTACATTTGAAGCTTTTCAGAGATTTGTTGATGATGACGTTGTTGTTATAAGCATAGCTGAAATTAATAAAATAATTTCTCAAAACAATTATTTGGGTCTTTATGTTAAAGTTTTAGGTGAACATATTAGTTCCCTAGATAAAAAGCTTGATGAGTTAAAGATTTTAATAAAAGATATGAGTAATGACAAAAGAGAATCCGAAGTTGCTTCCACTTCAAAAGGCAAATCAGATCCTCTAGTTAGCATAACTCATATTCAAAGACCTCCTGAGATTCAGGATTTTAAATTTAAATCTTTAAATGATTTAGAAGAACTTCTTGATAAAAAGTTTTCGAGTCTAAACTCAAAGTCTTCGGGATTAAGTTTAAAGCCTATTCATATTTCTGAAGATTTTGTAAACAAAATTGATTTTAATCCTGATTATAAAGATGTTATTGCTTCTGAGTTTAATAAACTCAAAGGGTATGTGAAAAACAAGAAGTACGCTGATAAGCCTCGTATGCAAATATACTATTACAATAGACCAACCTCTCAAGATGTGTTAATAGAAGAAAGAGATTGGAATCAGACAAATACATCTTATAGCGGATCAGAAATCTATGAATGGAATCTAGATGGCTTAACTGACAGGCAATTAACCATTCTTGTGCATCGTATGCTGATGTATGCAACTATTTGCAAAAGTGTAAAGAATACAGATAGAACTATTTGCAAAATGATAATTGTAGGTTTCACTGGTCAGTTAAGAGGTTAGTGGGATAATTATCTTTCAATCGAAGAAAAGGCAGCGGTTATTAATGCAGTTGCCACTAATGAAGGAATTGATAATCTTGGTATGGCTCTTGTTAAAAACAGAGAAGATGCGGTATATACTCTAATTCTTACAATTTTGGAACATTTTAATGGTAGATTTACCAATTAGTACGAAACGGTTCGTACACTACTTAATGGTCTAAGATGCAAACATTTAGGAGAATTCAGGTGGTATAAGGACACCTTTATGAGTAGGGTCATGGAACTACCCGAAAATAAGTTGGATTATTGGAAAGCCAAATTTATTGATGGTCTTCCGTCATTATTTGCAGAAAGGGTTAGGAAAACTCTAAGAGAAAATTTTGGAGAAATTCCTTACAAAAATTATACTTATGGAAAACTGATAGGAGTTTGTACACAAGAAGGATTAAACTTGTGTAATGAATTGAGATTATCAAGACAGCTTAAGATGGATAAGCTAAAAGAAAAGAATCAATTAGGAGATTTTTGTGCTCAATTCAGTGTAGCAGGCCCACCTGACACTTCGGGTAAGCATAAAAATAAAAAGGACAAAAGTCATAAGTATCGACATTATGATAAAGGAAAAAGATTTAGAAAAAGATCTAAAGAAGAAAGAGAGTCTAGAAAAAGCCATAGAAGGTCTCACAGATTTGCTAAAAACAGGTCAAAGAAAGAATTGACAAATCTTAAGTGTTACCGATGTGGAAATTTTGGACATATAGCTCCAAATTGTAAATTAGAAAAGCTGAAAGCTCTAGAACTTGACAATGAATTACACGAAAAGATTTACGGTATGTTGTACACTTCTGGCTCAGAAGCAGATTACGACTATAGTTCATCTTCAGATTCAGAGGAAGAGGTTAATTTGGTCGACTTTTCAGATGAAGAAAAGGTTTGTGAAAATCAATGCAATAGTTGCAAGGATGAAAATTGTTCTTGCGAAAATGACGATTTTTATAAATTACAATCTCAATTTCAAGATTTGAATGTTAATACTATTACTTCTGACCATGTAATAGAAATTTTAAAAGAGGTTACTGATAATAACCTTCGAGAAAAAATTCTTAGCATGATAAATATTTCAAATTCCAATACTTCAAAAGAATTTGAAAAACAAAAAATTGATTTTAGTTATCAAGCTCCTTATTCTTTAAAAGAAGTTAATGACAGGCTTGGTAACAAACATATTCAAAAAATAGATTCTTCGTTTGACGACTTAAAAATAGAAATTGATAATTTGAAAAAGGAGATTAAAAATCTCAAACAAAACCAAATGATTTGTGATCATAGGATAACTCAGATAGAGAATAATATTTCTCCAACTGAGCAAACCTCTAATAAAGGAAAAGAAATTTTAATGGATAGTGATGAAACTCAAGATTTTAATCAAATTTTGAAATTCAATCATAATTCTAATTCTTTCTTAGGAACTATGCAGGTAATAACTGCTCATTAATGGTATGTTAAGCGTACTATTTTGATTAATAATAGCTACTCAATAACTGATGTAGCAATGATTGACAGTAGAGCTGATGTTAGCTGCATTCAAGAAGGACTTGTGCCTACAAAATATTTTGAAAAAACAACTCATATGGTTAAGTCTGCATCAGGTCATGCTTTAGATATAAAGTATAAGTTGCCTAATACTCGCATTTGCCAAAATAAAGTTTGCATTCCGCATTTCTTCTTTTTAGTAAAAAATCAGTTATACCCTCGTATTATTCTAGGAATTCCTTTTATAAGTGCTATTTATCCGTTTACTCATATTGATGCTAACGGATTTTGGGCAGGTTATAATAACCAAAAAATAAGTTATATTTTTATCACTAAATCAGTTTCTAGAGATATTAATGCTTTGATTAAGATGAAGCAAAAGCATGTTGACTCTTTACAATTAGAATGTTTCAGCATCAATTTAGCAGATACGCTAAAAACTACTAAAGTTCAAGAAAAAATTAAATTATTTTCTGAACAGATGGCAATTGACATTTGTGCTGACCATCCTAGTGCTTTCTGGAATAAAAAGAAGCATATTGTTACTCTTCCCTATGAGGAAGATTTTTCAGAGGAAGATATTCCTACTAAATCTCGACCTTGCCAGATGAATGCCGAATTGGTGGAATTCTGCAAAAGGGAGATTGACAATTTATTACAAAAGGGTTTGATAAAACCTTCTAAATCACCATGGTCCTGTATTGCTTTTTATGTTAAAAATGCAGCTGAAAAAGAATGTGGTGTCCCCAGGTTAGTAATAAATTATAAACCTTTGAATACATTCTTAAAATGGATCAGATACCCGATCCCAAATAAAAAAGATTTGCTTTCAAGATTATATGATGCCAATATATTTTCGAAATTTGATTTAAAATCAGGATATTGACAGATTCAGATATTTAAAGAACATTTTTATAAAACGACGTTTAATGTTCCTTTTGGGCAATACGAATGGAACGTTATGCCTTTTGGATTAAAAAATGCCCCATCCGAATTCCAAAAAATTATGAATGATATTTTCAATCCTTATCTAGACTTTATTATAGTCTATATTGATGATATTCTAGTATTTTCTAAAACATTAGAAATGCATATAAAGCATCTTGATATTTTAAAGAAAATTGTTATACAAAATGGTTTAGTTATATCAAAACAAAAAATGAGTCTATTTCAAACAGAAATTAGATTTTTGGGTCATCATATCTGCCAGGGAAAAGTGACGCCTATTCAAAGGGCAATTGAATTTGCTTCAAAATTTCCTGATATTATTACTGATAGCACTCAATTACAGAGATTCTTGGGAAGCTTGAATTATATTTCTCCTTTTTACAAAAGTATTTCTCGTGACCTCGCCCCTCTCTATGACAGGTTGAAGAAGGGTCATAAAGAAGCTTGGAATAGTAGTCATACTGCTTCAGTTAAAAATATTAAACAAAGAGTTATTTCTTTGCCTTGTCTAACTTTAGCCAACCCAGCTTGGCAAAAAATTATTGAGACAGATGCGTCAAATATAGGTTATGGAGGAATATTGAAACAAATAAATCCCCATGACAAATGTGAATACTTGATAAGATTTCACTCAGGAAAATAGACAGAAGCCCAGAAGAAATACGCTACTGCGGCTCACGAAATGTTGACGATTGTCAAATGCGTTTTAAAATTTCAAGATGATCTTTATAATCAAAAGTTTATAATAAAAACAGATGCTCAAGCGGTAAAGTTTATGTTTAATAAAGATTTTAAACATGACACGTCAAAATTAATATTTGCCAGATGGCAAGCGCAATTGACTCCTTTTGATTTTGAAATTCTTTATAAGAAAGGAAGTGATAATTCCTTACCTGATTTTATGTCTAGAGAATATCGTCAATGAATCCATCTTTTTATAATATGTTTATAGATAATTATTTGTTAGTTGTTATTTTGCAAGTAATACCTTTACCATGTGATATGAAAGAGGTTATTATTGAAAAAATTATAGATAATATTGTTAGAGAAGAATTCTCTGTATTCGAATATGAAGAATATGATTTGTCCGACGATGGAGTTAGAGATAGCTTTATTTATGATGAACTATCTGATTAAAAATATTCTGGATATTTGTAGAATGAATCCGCCTAGAGGGCGAGGAGGATCAAGAGGAGGAGGAAGATCAGCCTACTCTTATTCGCAAGGATCGTCGGGATCATCATATGGTTCCAGTACTAGCTCCCCAGTTATACAGTTGGGACAAAAGAAGCTAATTAATGCAAAGATACCATAGATATCAACTTCGTTAATAAATCTGGAAGATATTCCAGAAGACAGACCTTTATATGCACAGTTACAAGCATATTTGGAATCACTAAAGCAAAATGATACTTTTGCTTCCATAGCAAAGGAGGACAATGATGATATAAAATCATTTGAACAAGTCCCAAACAAGGAAATAATATTTCCAGTAGAAAACTCTGGAATTCAGAGAAAACAAGAACCATGAAAAAAATTCCAGAGATATTTGATAAATGGGTTATACTACCCGGGTGAGTCATACAAAACCCGAACTTATTATGAAAATATTCTTAAAGAAATAGGGAGTGCAGAATTTCAGCATTTTTCAGGAATGTCTGGATCAAGCACAGAGGAATATAGTTTCTCAAAAATAATCATCAAGCAGATTATATCTGTAGAAGAATGGGGGATTTCCACCATGAATGAGAGACATATAAGTCTCAACAAAACCAGAATAAATTTCACTTATTGAGATTATATCCAAGCCTTTGATAAAGTGTTGTACTATAATAACAGCAAGCATAAACATACTTGGTTCATTAAAGTATACTCAAAGATATTTGAGACTGAAATTCCAAATTAGTTTCTTAAATGGTGGTCATACCACTGTCCGTCAGCAAAAATTTTGCCAGATTTATTTTAAAAACTATATAAAGAATGGACGAAAGTCTCACCCAAATTGAATGATTTATATCACACAGATCATATCTGTTGTATAGAAAAAAATTAATCAAATTTATTTCTTCATTGAATTCTCAATTCCTTGGATCCATAAATGGTCTCCGGAACTAGGTTTCAGCGAAGATCAAATACCTTGCTTAAACAGGGTATTCTATAATAATTTTTGGGATAAGTTAATGAGAAAAGATCCCAAGACCAAAATATTATTCGGTCAAGAACTTCTGGATTCAATTACAAAAAGAATTAAAGATTATTCTCAGATCCCTGTAAAGGAAATAATTGAAGATAGTTCAGTTAGACACATGGCTAGGAGGATTTCCTTTCAGGAAGGTGATAAAACTGAAATGATTGAAAATTATTTGGAGGACGTAAAAAGAAACTTATTACGCTTCCTCAATCACTATGAAAAATCAGACACATCAATGATGAGTGACGCAAGTCATGACGATGATATCACATTGGATTCTCAACCAGTGGAAGAAGAGCATGATATGACAGAAGAGGCCTTGAAAAAAGCCGAAGCTTTAATCAAAAGCATAAAAGGAAAAAATCAGATATGAAGACAGGAGTGGACCCACATCATGTGGATACAGTAGAAAGACTGTTCACTAGGGCACAAATATGGGCCCCATACTATGTAAAAAATCCTTCTTCTTTTTTTCCTTTTTTTTTTTCTTTCTATTTATAGGATCTATTGAGGAAGCAAAGGCACCTCAAGTTTGAATTTAGTTTTCATCTCTCTCTGGTAAAAACTTTCTAGAAATTAAAAATCTTCAGTTTTGAAGGCATAACAAGAGTCACTAAGGTACTATACTTTCTTTTTATTATTTTATAATATTAAGTCAGGACTATGTCCGGCTAAACATCTTCATATCTATGTCAAAGATCTGAAGTTTTGATTATAGTAACTATGAAAATAGCTTAGACTCAACCAAAGTATGAAGGAATTTTTAATCTGATATTCTTAACTTGGTTCCGAGATGGTGGTACAGTCAGATCCTAGCACTACTCTTGTTGGCTTTGCCTTAGTGTCTACGTCTAGTAAGCCGGTGAATGTAAGTCTCAATATTGGAGAAAAAGGGCAGCTTTTTCCCGGTTAGAACTTCTAGACACATGGACTCAACTCGAGTATGTACTACGATCTCGACACGCCCCTTGTTTGGGTGAAAGAGTGTATAACTCAGTCTATACAATTATTAAAATCAGATAAAAATTCTCTTATATTTTGGTTGTGTTTTATCCGATCGATAGATCTGAGTAGTTGTTATGGCGGACTACCGCCCGACAACCTCCGATCATATATATATATATATATTGTATGTATATATACATTGTATGTATATAATTAATTTTAACTAGTTATTTCCCTTTCAAGAAATTTCTAGATCATATATTGGCTTGTGACCATTCAATCTTTACCAGTATTTCTTTTAGTGTGAGTGGTGAATTTCAAGTTGTTGGGCAGCCTTTAGTTAGGACTAGGGAACAACCTTATATATTTATTAGTTTTGACACTTTAGGTGTATACTTTCAAGTTGCTTGCGGCACATTAAAGACATACATAACTAACATGGGTTGTGGTGCAATGGTGAGACTGTTCGATCCTTAATCAAATGCCTTGAGTTCGAGCCCTGGATATGGAGAGAATCTTGTTGGGAGTGCCACTCCCAAATGAGCCTTGCAGTGTTCGATCCAAATTTAGTCGGGGCTCTAATATAAGCTCCGAACATCGGGTGAGAAAAAAACATATACATAGAATTTTGGGAATTTCCATGATAGAGGAGAGAAAGGAATAATAAGAGAAAAGGAGAAAGAGAACCATGAGTTTTTAGGTTATATTCATCGTTAATAATGATGTAAGAAATTTTACTGCACATCTCGATTGAGAGTACATATTTAGACATTTTAATTAGGTCTTAATTGATAACTAAACACTTTAACTTGTCTCTATGGTACCTCGTGGACACTCAATGCTAATATGACACATAGAATTTAAAAGTGTCTAGATAATCATTTTGTAGTTGGAGTTTTCAACACAATGAAAGATGATTGAGGTGTCTAGATGTGCATACTCTAAGTTGTAGTATTTACTTGGTAGCTGAGGCCAAGTTTGGATGTCTTTTTATATTTTATGCCTTATAATTATGTGATTAACCTTATAAAAATGACACAAGTCATGCTCTTATACATCCTTTCTATTACTTTGTCTCATGTTTTCTCAATTCCAAACAAACCTTTGGAAACTATTTTCCCCTTCAAACAAACTGTTAAATTAGGATATTGAATTATATTAATGTATATTGTTAATATTTGAATAACATCACATCATACAAAAAGGTTCAGAAAATGGCATAAATCAATAATTTAATTCAATCAAATTTTGGTGGTAGCATAGGATCCACGCACCATAAATTTGTAAACTAAATGCAGAAAGCTACAAGGCAGATGCAGTATGCAAGTGTAACTAGGGGTGTTCGTGGTTTGGTTTGGATCGGTTATTGGTTAAAATCAAAATCAAACCAATCTAGTCGGTTTTTTAAATTTCTAAAACCAAACCAAACCAAACGAAAAAAATAACCGTCGGTTTGGTTATTGTCGGTTTGGTTCGGTTTGATTTAGTTTTTCTGGTTTTTTCGGTTTGAAAGTAATAAATTTTTTGAGGACATACGTATCTCGATAGACACAAGCACCTAATACATGAACAATCCACATGAAAGCTATTGTCGGTTTAATTAGCAATTAAGCAATACTAGAGTTATTATTACTCGAACAAAGTGATTCAACTAATAGAAAATGTGACTATCTTATGTGAGGTAGGTTAGGTAAAGACTAAAGTAAATGATTTTGATGGACTTGGACTTAGGATTGTAATAGTTGAGCTAAAATTTAAGTGTTGGCTAGAGAAAATGATAAAGTTAAAGACTTGAGTTAGTTAAAATTTAACAAAATATTTATATTTTATTTATGAATAATATATAAATAATTATAAAATTTATATTTCTAATTTATCGGTTTGATTTGGTTATTTTCGCGGTTGATTTTTAGTAAAACCAAAACCAAACCAAATAGTATCGGTTTTTAAAATTTAAAACCAAACCAAATATCGATTTTTTTAATCGGTTTGGTTCGAATTGCGCTTCGATTTGGTTTTTTAACCATAACCATGAACAACCCAAAGTGTAACCACATTCATATATAACTTCCAATTTCCTTAACAAAAAAAAACTTTCAATTTCAACTTTATAAGTACATGTATATTTAATGAAATTCTCATTCTTTGTCCTATTTCGATTTTGGGACTTTTGTTTAAGTCATATTCGTAGTGTGTAAAATGCGCGTCTATTTACTTTGGAATAATTTTTTATTTGTGGCATGTGAAGTTACATGTCCTCAACTTCAATCATATGTGGCTGAAATTATGTCATGTCTTACTGAACTTCAGGCCGAAATGTCTAAAGGCATTATATATCTAAAATTATTTCAAACTTCAAAGTAGAAATGTGTAATATAGAAAGCTAAAATACAAATTAAATAGTAGCGTTCAAATAAAAGAGATGATAGAAACCTAACATTTAAGAGGAAAACTTTTAAGTTGCAAGAGAATGAGGTTGCTATCAACTTGTTGGCCCAAAAATTGGCTACTAATTAAGGTCCATCATCATTTACGCCAATCCCCAAAAAAGAGATGCCAAAGAATATTTATTGGCGATGCGCTTCTGATCTTAATTGATCCGGTCATGCTTTTGACATTGTTATTTTGAAAAAATTAGAGTATTCAAAGCAAACGTTTATTAAATATATGTTAAGTTGTCTTTTTATAAGCTACTAGACGATTCCTAATTGTTCTTGACTTCTCGTGGTGGAATCAAAATTTTCCTTTAAAGAATTCAAAATATAATAAAATAAACATACGAAAAAAATCAAAGAAGTTCACATCTTGTGATATTTTTAACTATCTGTTTGTTAGTAATTAAGTTATTACATTATATATCAACTTGATTTTGTTGTAAGAACTCATGAACTTCAACTGCTAATAGAATTACTGGAAATTAGTGAAATGGTACTTTCACTAATTCAAAATTTCGTTAATATATCGAACCTCAACGTATGTGAAAAAGAACAAAAATATAATGATTAATTCAGGGGCGGACCTATGTGATTGAATCCCCTCGGCAAAAAATTACATTGTATATATATATGATAGATTTCCTATATTCATGTACATATATTAATTTCATGTTCATATATGCAAATTTGGGAAGAGAACATGAAAGTTTTAAGTATAACCTTGAACTTAAAAGATTAAAATTGTCCATATAGTGAAATAAGCCGTATGTGTTCTTGTTTGGACAATACAATAGTCTAAAAGGTATAATTCTTGCGTATTTTTTCCTTTGAAATTAGAGATTGTTCCAATAGTCTTTTAGGATAGGCCACGGGGGAAAGGGGGAAATTGACGGGAGAGATCACTATCGTAGAAGGATAATCAAACCACCTAAATCAAAGAAGAGATATAGCCTAGTGGTATTAGACTGCCTAACTTGGGCCGTGAATACTATTCCCAGTTTGTTCAATTCCTATTGGGTGCACAAGTTACCTAATTTTTAAAATTTAATTCTTTGGAGTTTGTAATTTGCACTCTAATCCACATATTTTTATTTTTATTTTTCAAATCTCGTGAGTGAAAAATTATAAATTTGCCACTAAATTAATTAGCATATTGTTGTTGCAACTCTTAATTAAAATAGAACTTAAATCTTCGATAAATCGGAAAAAAAATTATTATGATCCAGCACATGTGTTTATTTTTTTATTTTTTTTTATAGAGAGAAAAGACAGCTAGAATGGAATCTTAAATTATTTAATTCCAATAAAAGTAACCTAGCTATATCCTATAATTTCTATAGAATCTCAAATGATACTCATAATTGTGAGTGTGTCCAAAGTAATCCAAAAATCCAAAGTTGCTTTGGACAAAAATCTCATCCATCATCATACGCAGTGGCGGATCCAGAATTTCCATTAAGGGGTTTGAAAAAAAGAAAGTAAATAATGTAAACCTCTAATCTTACATTTAAAAGGTTTAAAATCAATATATAGACATAAAAATTCCTAAAAATACCTTAAATATACAACGTAATTTTTTACCGAGGGGATTCGAGTGAACCCCCTTTGCAACCTCTAGGTCCGTCCCTGATCATACGCGTCTAATTTTTTCCCCCACTCAATATCTATACCTACAAATTATATTAGAATCTGATTAAATTTATATTTATATCGAAATATCTTATAATAAGATAAATGTTTGGTAGAAAAATAATTTCATACTCAAAACTTAAACTTAGATCTTTAATTCAAAATAAAAAATTAATATATATCATTTCACCATAAACTTTATTGATAGCCTCTGATCAATTCAAATCAATGAATATATCAAAATCCAACGATTGCAATGGCTTACACTTCTTTCGCTCAAAGTCATACGCTAAAATTTTGAGTCCGTTTAGATGAACTTATAGCTTCTAACTTATAAGTTAAAAATCTTAACTAATTATAATTTTTGACTTAAAATACTTTTTAATCTTACCCAAACATTATAAAAAAAATTTAAAATTATTTTGACTTTAAAACACCTAAAATAAACCTATCCAAATAAGTTCTTTTTCTAATGATACTAATCATGGAACGACTACATAATTTAAGACAACATTATGCCTTGTAACAACCTACAATAATACTTTCACCAAACTATGCTCGTCAATGATTTATTTTATTATATTTAAAGATACAATTATTAGATTTTTTTTTAAAAAAAAAGTTGAAACCAAAAAGTATTCCAATATAATTTCTCAATTGATAAAATATTAATCAAAATAATATCTGATTTACACATGCATTTTACATAGGTCTACAAAAAGTTACTCGCTTTAGCCTATAATATTTACACCAAACTAATAAATATACAAAATAACTAATATACACGTACATTTATTCTCACTTTAATCTTAAATTGCTTAATTTGACGCAAATAAGTATTTTAACTTTCGATTTGGTTATCTTTATAATAATTGATAAAAAATCATTCGTACAAGCATATTTACACCAAGATCATACTTGATTAAATGATAATTTTAAAAAATATATTAATTATCTACGATTAAAAGAGAAAATTATATCTACAAATAACATAACATATATTTATTGATTTGAATCATATATACGTTTTAGATAATTAAGTAAATATTCCTCAAATAAAAATGATACCTTCCACGTCATCAACATTGGGCCCCACTTTACAACGGCACAAATCTGAGCTGGCCTAATATTTTTTCAGTATTAAGTCCACTCAAAGTCTTTGCCTTCTTCCTCACTTCAACTGTTTTTTTTTCTTAACAGTTGGGTGTATGTTAGCTAAATTTCATTTTCTCTCTAATTAATCTCATTTTAACTCCTTAATTATCCCACTAATTACCTCTTCACTACTCATTAATCACAAATCACTGCTTAACACAACAGATTATAGTCTGCCAAATTTAGATTAATTAACAGAAGCAAAGAGTGTGTTTTTTCGTTTTTTGCATTTTTGAGCTGTTGCAATGCCGAGTTTAGTTTCAGTCAAAACTCCGCCGGAAGCTCCGGCATTGAGAATATCAGTTTCCGATGAGAACCACGGCCAAAACAGGCCGGGTTCTGCTAGATCCGAACAAGTTAACCCGAAAACAAACTCACCTGTGCCAAGACGGCCTCCGTCACCGTCAACTTCACGGGCGAAGCCTTCTCCGGATAGGAGCTCCGGAAAGAAGAAATCTCCGCCGGAGAAGGTTGAAATCGACGAGTCATCTCTTGACAATCCGGATCTAGGACCGTTCCTGTTAAAGCTAGCGCGTGATACCATTGCCTCCGGTGAAGGACCGAATAAAGCACTAGACTATGCTTTACGAGCTGCGAAGTCATTTGAGAGGTGCGCGGTTGACGGTGAGCCGAGTTTGGATCTAGCTATGAGTCTGCACGTTGTGGCAGCTATATATTGTAGTTTGGTGAGATTTGATGAGGCTATTCCGGTGCTAGAAACGGCGATTAAGGTGCCGGAGGTTTCAAGAGGTGCGGATCATGCTCTTGCGGCGTTCTCAGGGTATATGCAGCTTGGTGATACTTATTCTATGCTAGGACAGTTGGATCGGTCGATTGAGTCTTACAAGGAAGGGTTGAAAACACAGATGGAAGCTTTGGGAGACGCAGATCCAAGAGTCGCAGAGACTTGTAGGTAATGTATCTTATCTCATTGCTCCTGGCATTTGAAGTGTTCGCGAATTTTGCATATTTTTAGTGTTCTAGTTCTTATTGTTATATGTTTATCTGTAGAAGTGCTTCTGGCATTTGAAGACTGGGATAAACCTATTGTGACTTATATATTTCCAAATATTGTAGCTCGTATTTCTTAATAATCGAATTGGATAAGGAAAATAACCTTTTCTATGAAGAAATTGGATAGACAAAAACAATTTACTGCAAAGTAGAAGAATTCATTGTAAAACTTAGTTAACAGGTGCTTCTTATTGAGGTCAATAAGCCTTTGGTAATCATTCGATTTCAAGATGGCGATGTGTTTTATTGGATTTAATTATTCTGACACGACTGAACTGGAAATGTAGGTACTTGGCTGAGGCTCATGTTCAGGCAATGCAGTTTGATGAGGCCGAGAATTTGTGCAAGAAAACATTGGAAATCCATCGTGTGCACAGTCCTCCAGCTTCTCTTGAAGAGGCAGCTGATCGTCGTTTGATGGCTCTAATATGTGAGGCTAAAGGCGATTATGAGTCAGCCCTTGAGCACCTTGTACTTGCCAACATGGCTATGATTGCCAATGGACAGGAAACTGAGGTCGCAGCTATTGATGTTGGAATAGGGAACATCTACTTGTCGTTGTCTCGTTTTGATGAGGCCGTATTCTCCTATCAGAAGGCACTCACTGTATTCAAATCATCAAAGGGTGACAACCATCCTTCAGTTGCATCTGTCTATGTAAGGCTGGCTGACCTATACTACAAGACAGGAAAACTGAGGGACTCCAGATCCTACTGTGAGAATGCCCTCAGAATATATGCAAAACCTGTACCTGGAACAACCCCTGAAGATATTGCCAGTGGATTGATGGAAATTTCAGCAATATATGAGTTATTTAATGAACCTGAGGAGGCACTGAAACTGCTGCTCAAGGCAATGAAACTCTTGGAGGATAAACCAGGACAGCAAAGTACCATTGCTGGCATAGAAGCACGAATGGGTGTTATGTTTTATATGGTCGGGAGATATGAAGAGGCACGGAGTTCCTTTGAAAATGCTGTAATAAAACTTAGAGCCAGTGGTGAGAGAAAATCAGCTTTCTTCGGAGTTGTTTTAAATCAGATGGGGTTGTCTTCTGTACAATTGTTTAAAATAGATGAGGCTGCTGAGTTATTCGAAGAAGCTAGAGAAATTCTGGAACAGGAGTGTGGCCATTGTCATCAAGATACCCTTGGTGTGTATAGCAATCTTGCCGCAACTTATGATGCAATTGGAAGGTAATATTTCTATGTGAGCATTTTCTTTTTCATCTCTAGTTGAAACAAAGAACCTGTATTGAGTCAAAGCCAACTTGTTAGACTTAGGATTAAAGTAGCAATATATTCCAAGTATCTTACATTTATTTTGTGGTCTATTATACATTATGAACTGTCATGTACATGTTACCAAATCCATATGCATGGAGTGCTTAGAGGTTACATTTGTTGTTGGATAGACCGATATATTCCTCTAGTTCTATTCCACTAATGGAAATGATCTCTCTACACTTGTTACAAAAAAGAAAAGAACACTTCCGTTACCACATTAATGCCAGTACTGGTTTGGTGGTCTTTATATACCTTTCAAAGCGTATTTTTTATGTTAACGTTGTTCTGACATTTTATGTAACATACAGAGTGGATGATGCTATTGAAATTCTGGAGTACGTTCTTAAATTGAGAGAAGAAAAACTCGGAACTGCAAATCCTGATTTCAATGATGAGAAAAAGAGGCTGGCTGAACTATTGAAAGAAGCAGGCAGATCTCGGAACAAAACCCCGAAATCCTTTGAAAATCTTATTGATCCAAACTCTAAAAGGACGACGAAGAAGGAGACTTCATCAAAGAAATGGTCTGCCTTTGGATTCAGAAGTTGATTCTGGCTAGCAAAAAATTTTCTGTAACATTATAGAGGTATGTATAGGAGCTAAGCTAATCTGAGTTGCGCGGACTTTTCACTTTTGATGCTGCACCCGTGTCAGATTCTCCAAAAAGACACTACTTTTGGCGAATCTGACACCACACCCCTTGATTCACTATAATCGGTGAAGCCTATTGGTTGTTGTCATTTTAAATTGTTATTCATCCTTGTTTTCATTCATTGCTAATTACTTGGTTCTCAGTTTGTAATTTGAAGATGTTTCTTGTTGTCATTTTTTCCTCCAAATTTCTATTCTGTCAATTTCAACAAAATCAATCAATTTTTATCTATTGAAGTAAATTACAAAGATCTGATGTTAGAAAAATGTCTTATAGTATAGATGTCATTTGGTGACAACATTTCTGTTAGGATTATTATCCAAATGATAATAGGAAAAAGAAAAGGGAAATTTTAATAAATTTAGGAGTAGCAGCGGAGTCACCTAAGTTCGAAAAATATAAAGTTGAATATCCTTCGTCATAAAATTATATTTATATATAGAAGATTATATTGCAGAATGTTATTGCACTGTGTAGGAGAGGCAGGGGGATAGCTTCCTCTACGCTTCTTCTTACTAGTAGTATTATTTAGTAATCGCGTTGTTCATTTTTTTTCTATGTTTATTTTGCTATATGTTGAATACATTATGCTTCAATTGCTTTGTATTTTGGTACTATATTTTCTTGCTATTAGGGGTGTATAAAATAAAATCGAAAATCGAATTAAACTGCAAATAGAGTCAAATTAGAAAAAAATCCGACTATACTTGGGTTGGTTAGATTTTAACTAAAAAAAATATTTCGAGACCAAATCAACCTGACATTATTATATACATAATTTTAAAATTTATTTTATACATAAAAATATTTACTTTAATATGATTTCTAAATATTTCATATATTTTTTCATAGTTTTTATTTTTTGACATATTATTTCAAGTTTTGAAACTTAAAATTTTGAATGGTTCAATAAAGGTTATAGTACAAAGATGTTAGTAACTCTAATAAAACTCAAATCAAAATCAAACTAATACTGATGCTAACCAAAAAAAAATCAATTCGACACTAAGAATAATAATAGTATTGAATATTTCTTCTTTAGTTTTACATTGGCTTAGACAATTAAAATACATAATATAATTTTAATTTTTCTTTAATATTTAATCATATAATACTTATTAGACTTATTTTAGCATGATTTAGTACGGTCAAATTATGATCATTTTCATTATGACTTATTAATTTGCAATATTTATTTTTTGCGATTTCATTATTATTTTTTGTTGATCAGTATTTTTTTAGTGTCATCACCCATCTCATATTTTGTGTTATTTTCTTAATAAACACTTTAGATAATTGTATATAGATAGGACTAAAGAAACATTTGAAGCACAAGTTAACCATATGTTTGTATGAATACTTTATCGGAAAAATTCGAAAACCAGAAAATTACGAGGTTGAAAAATTTGAGGTTTACTAATTTGATTTGGTTTATAGAAATTTGACACAAGTGATTTGGTTTGATATTTGAAAAATCCAAACCAACCGGTTCATGTACTACTTGCTGCCATGCTTCGAATTCTTTTCTTGTCTCTCTACTCCACAAAGACTGGGGTAAGATTTACAAATATCTTATCCTTCTCTAATCTCACTTATAAGATTACAACAGAATATATTATTGTTTTAACAAAATTTTTAGCTTCACCACTAATGAAATTCCTTACACCCTTCACAAATCAACTTTTAATATTATAATAGCAAGCATATCATAATATTTTGCATACACTAACTTTGCACCTTTCCCTATATATAGTACCATTTCAAAGTAAGGTTTATTCTTGCTTATGTTCATCCATTATAAAACTTAGTTCTCTCTCATTACCTCTTCAAATGGTGGGTTCAAGCCCAAAACCTCATGCAATAGTAGTATGTTGTCCACTACAAGGCCATGTTATTCTCACAATCCATCTAGCAATCAAGCTTGAACAAAAAGGCTTCACTATCACCTTCATCAATACCGAGTCCATACACTATTAGATCACTCAAAAGAATAGTAATATCGACATATTTTATAGCGTTCAAGGTCATCAAGACCTAGATATACGTTATATAACGGTGTCTGATGGCCTACCAATAAATTTCGATAGGTCATCGAACCATGACCAATTCATGGCTTCTTTATTACATGTGTTCTCAGCTCATGTTGAAGAAGGTTTAGTGAAAACTATGGAGTCAAAATTAGATCCTCCAGTGAACTGTTTGATTGCTGATTCTTTCTTTGTGTTCCCTGGAAAATTGGCTAAGAAATATGGACTTTTGTACATATCTTTTTGGACTGAGCCAGCTTTGGTTTTTACCCTTTATTATCATCTCTTGAAGTTACATGGCCACTTTGGTTGTATTAGTAAGCCTCACTAAGTTCATTTTAATCTCTTACACCCTCCGTCTCAATTTATGTGACACATTTCTGATTTCGAGATTCAAACAAGTCTATCTTTGGTAGTAAATTTTTCATATATCTTTTAAATATTTTAGATTGTTAATTATTGTGACTTATAATACTTTTTACGTAGTTCACAAATATATAAACTTCATTTCAAAAAAAATTGAAGATTTCATGTGCAAATTTTCGATCAAACTTAAACTGTTTGACTCTCAAAAAATGAAATGTGTCACATAAATTGGAACATAGGGAGTATTACAATTACAAGATCTTTTAAGGAAAAATGCCCTTACGTTTGCGATTTATCTTATCTTTATCCTTCGTTTATCTTTCAGTCCATGAACGCTCTCACCGTTATCATTAGTCTCACATATGTCCCTCCTACTATTGGTTAATTTTCGTCTCAGATGGTCATACAACTAATAGCTATTATCTCAAAAAGTAATCTGTCTTCTTGATTCTAGTTAGTTGAATGAACATGTCAGAAACCTATTGAAAATTTCATGACTACAATTCATTAATTTTGTACTATATGTTATAATTTTTTATTTTTTGTTTTGGCTCAGATATGCGTGAAGACCCTATTGACTACATACCAGGAGTCCAATCAATTAAGCCAAAGGACCTAATGTCATATCTTCAACAAACAGACACAACCTCAATGTGTCATCAAATTATTTTCAATGCATTTAATGATGTAAGAAATGCTGATTTCATCTTATGTAACGCTATACTAAAGCTCGAACCTGAAACCATATCAGCTCTACAAATTGAAAAGCCATTTTACGCGATAGGACCCATCTTCCCACCCGAGTTCACCAAGAGCGGTGTGGCTACTAGCATGTGGTTCGAGTCCGATTGTACCCATTGGCTCGACTTACAACCACATGCAACAGTCTTATACGTGTCATTCAGTAGCTATGCCCATATTACCAAAAATGACCTTTTAGAGATAGCATATGGTTTGTCATTAAGTAAAGTTAGTTTTATTTGGGTGCTCCGACCCGATATTGTAAGCTCCGATGACCCAGACCCGTTAGCAAAAGATTTCGAAGGAGAAATTTGTGGTGGTGGTTTAATTGTACCTTGGTGTTGTCAGAAACAAGTGTTGACTCACTCAGCAATCGGAGGATATTTGACTCATTGTGGCTGGAACTCGATCTTAGAAGCCATTTGGTGTGAAGTTCCATTGGTTTGTTTCCCTTTGCTCACCGATCAATTCACTAATAGAAAATTAGCGGTCGATGACTGGAAGATCGGACTTAATTTGTGCGATAAAAATCCAATCACTAAGATTGAAATTTCAGAGAAAATACACAATTTTATGTACGGAAAATTGAGTACTGATGAGTGTAGAAATGCAATTAAGAAAGTGAAGAAGACGTTAGAGAATGCATTAAGAGCTGAAGGATCATCAGAGAAAAAATTAGATAATTTCATAGGAAGAGTATGTAAATAAAAGAGTTTTAATTAATTGAAATTATTAGATGAATTGTTGGTATTCATTTGAGTTTTTAAGATTTTAATTATGTAATTATTGTTATAAATTCATTCATTGAATTAGTGGATTGTCCATATTCTCAATACATGAACTACTTACATTCATGTATGTGTATTCCCTAGGTTCTATGAACCATTTTGGATAAGAATGTATCTATTTATTATGACACTTAATATGGTGACTTTTGAAGTGATTTCTCAACCTATAAATAGGGTTGTTCATCACCATTGTAAGATAAACATGACACAGATGAGAGACTTGAAGATATTTGAATAAGATGATCTCTACATTCTACTTCCCATATCTTTTGTCTATATTTCTTGTAGTATATTGTTTATGTTTTACAACAGGTTATCAGCACGAGACTCTAGCCAATTGAGATTGAGTTTTTCTTTAGCTCATGTTTTGGTTGATCTTGTTATGAGAATCAAGAAGGGAAAATGATAACTACTGCAATCAAGGTATTATATGCATAAAATGAGGTATGTATTTTCTAGAATCTTTTTATGAATTAGAATATGATAATGTTCGGTCACTAATATTGACCAGGAACCAAAGGCATATACTACTACTGGTTGAATATTCTCTGCTCCACAAAATTCCTTGAATGGAAGAAGGTATAGAGTTTTGGTAGCATGAGTTTGAGTATTATTTTGATTATGCTAATCTTGATATTTTATGAATTTTATTTCAATATTTTGAAAGACTCAAAGGGTGAATCATGTTGTACTTCGCTCTATTATACCGTTGGTTGAGGGTAAGACATCAATTTGAGTTTTGATGCACCTTGATGATAAGGATTGGGTTCGAGTCCCATAGAATTATGGCCTAACGCGCCTGATATGGGCAAGACATTGAGTTTGAGTCTCAATGTACCATAGTGATGATATAATGATGACTAAGGCTTTGATGAAAAGTCATGAAATTCGTCCCATTGAATTTGCTCTATTCCCTGATGTGAATGTGGTAGCAGTACATGATAAGTTTGAAATCCTCCCAATTGCTCCATTCTATCAAATGAATGTGGTAGCAGTGAATAAAAAGTCTGAAAGATGACAAGTTATTGAATGTATGAATAAGGGCGTTGAGGGACAAGATTATAATAGTCATCATTGTGGTAATTATAAAAGGAAGAACATTGTGGGTTCTCCAAATAGTCCTTCAAAATGTGAAGGTAATTTTTATCATCATATGGTATGAAAGGTCATTGGACCCATGGTCATTGTGCGACCTAATAATTTGATTAATTTATAAAAATCCTCCATCAAAAGAAAGAAAGATAAAATGGTGCTACACTTGACTTTTCAGGGTGATGTTGAGGTGGGTCATGCAAAAATGATAAATTTTTAAAGTCATGACAATGTGCTTATAATGTAAATTTATGAAGCACATATAAATGTTTAGTCCATTTCTTGAAGAGAATGTGACGTGTGATAAGCATCGTGAATGCTCAACCATTCTAAAAGAGAATGGGTCAAGATATGATAAAATCATTATGGGTGGATATATGCCACAACTCACCTCTACGGGAGGTTTGAGAAAAATAAATATTAATTGGCATGACCGGTTGGCCATTCCGGTTTCAATGTGATGCAAAAGTAATTGAGAATTCACGTGGCTTTATGATGAAGAAATAAAAAATTCTTCAAGAATTTTCTTGTATTGCTTGTTCTCATGATAAAATGATCATTGTATCATTATATCAGCTAAGGTTGGGATTGTATTCCCTGAGGTTTTGAAACATATAAAAAGGTGAATATGGGCCCGTTCACCTGCCATGTGGACCGTTTGCAACTATATGAGAGTTGCATCCATGGGATGGTCACATATGCTTTGTTGTCAACTTACAAATTGGTTCTTGTAAGGTTGTTTGCTTGAGTTGTTAAATTAAAAGCACAGTTCCAAACTATGAAATTATGTTGATAATGTTGGTTGGTTTAGCAGAAATTGTATGCCTCCAATTATAGCTAAACCCTGGGTATGAGAACAAAACTCCCAAATAAAATTTGGTATGAGATGAATTTGTTTAACATGTAGCAACACATGTATGCATCAAGCCAACAAAGTTTCCCCATCATAATTGGTTCAGGGTCAGGAACCAAGTAATTTCCATCTAAAGTTTGAATGTGTGATATCTAATTTAATTGCTCCACTACGCACAAAGATGGATCCCCAAATGAGGTTGGGGTGAATGTTAGATTTTCTGACAAAAGGGGGAGAGATGATTAACAACTGAAAATTATGAGATGAATTATCTAGATCCTCGTTAAAAAAAATGAACTTGAAATTCAAAAGATAATTCATTTGCATAATGATGCAAATTAATTGTCAGATGAATTTGCTGACCCTATGTTATAATACAGCTGCAAATGCTCCAATGAGAAGTCCTTGAAGGACATAGTCTATGGTACGCCTGAAACGTGATAGACCAATCGATTCCAAATGAAAAATTCCTTGAGGTATAAGAGGAGCAAATGATCAAGATGGTCATGATAATGAGGCAAGTGCTTTAAAGAAGCACGATGACATAGCACTTCATAAAACCTTGGCTAAGGTTCAGGTACCTGAAATGATGAATATGAAGAGATCTCGATAAGTTATGTCGTATTGGAATCGAGTCAAAAGACCGTCGTGGTATCTTTGATATGAAGTAGCACTCAATGCTACCAATGATGACGAGGATCTTAAATTAAAAAATTTGTCATATTATGTGGACAAATAAATAATTGGCCAAATGAAATGCACAATTCAAGTATATTATATGTCACTTAGAAAAGTGATGTTTTTGGACTTATAGTCCATGAATCAATATATAATGTCAGTGAGGTACAAATGAATCATTGTGCGAAAGTATAACCGTAAGATATAAAGTACGGTGTGTGCCTCGGGGCATAAAAGGTTTTCGCAAAAATTCTGACATTATTAAATGGAGATATACTCTCATGTGGTGGATGCAATGAAGCTTATTTCAGTCTGGCAATAGATGAAATGCATGTAATGAATGATTGTCATGTCTAGCTAGACGATGAAGGTTATATGAAAATCTTGAAGGATTTAAAAGGTCTTAAAGTAATTCCATTTAGTACCCCAATGGTTGTGAGATTGCTTAACATAAAGAAAGATCAATTTCAATCTCATGAAAATGATTGAAAAATATCATGTATTAGTGCAATTGGTGCACATAGAGATTGTTGATTATGAAGATGCCGGGAACTGTGTGATTTTTCTTTGTAAAGAGATATTACAGCCACCATGTATGAAGATAATGCTGCATGTATAGCTCGATTGAAGGAAGGATACATCAAAGGAGACTGGACAAAGTACTTTTCATCAAAGTTCTTCTTCACGTATGATCTTCAACAAAATGGTGAGATAGAGTTCAACGGATCTCTTCAAGTGATGATCTTGTAGAATTATTTATTAAGGCGTTGCCAATGTCAACATTTGAGAAGTTAAGATATGAGATTGAAATGCATCATCTCCGGGATATCAAGTAAAGCTTTCATCAGGGGGAGTGAAATACGCGTTATACTCTTTTCCTTAATCATGTTTTGTCCCAATTGGGTTTTCATGGTAATGTTTTTAACGAGGCAGCACTCAAGGCGTATTATGAGATGTGTGTACTCTTTTTCCTTCACTAGGCTTTTTCCCATCGGGTTTTTCCTAGTAAGGTTTTACTAGGCACATTATCTATGGACATCCAAGGGGGAGTGTTATAAATTCATTCATTGAATTAGTGGATTGTCCATATTCTCAATACATGAACTACTTACATTCATGTATGTGTATTCCCTAGGTTCTATGAACCATTTTGGATAAGAATGTATCTATTTATTATGACACTTAATATGGTGACTTTTGAGCTGATTTCTCAACCTATAAATAGGGTTGTTCATCACCATTGTAAGATACACATGACACAGATGAGAGACTTGAAGATATTTGAATAAGATGATCTCTACATTCTACTTCCCATATCTTTTGTCTATATTTCTTGTAGTAAATTGTTTATGTTTTACAACAATGATTGATTTTTATGTGGTATTTGCTGGGATTTCAAGAGTTAAGTGAAATGTAACGAATCAAGTGGTACTAACTACTCAATGAATTGTTGACCCATTTTATGTAAAGGAATTTTTTGTTCAAAGCTCAATCCTAATCAATCTTCCTACTACATACCAACGAATATATCTTCTTTTTTTTCTAATCAAAAGTTTCGATTTTGAACTTTGCATATGAAAAAAAAAAGTTGGTAGATAGCACTATCCCAAATGAGGCCTCCTTAGATTAGCCAAGCTCCAATTCAAATTCTAAATATGAAAAAAGAAATTCTAGAGTGCTATCCTCAAATGAGTCTTACTAAAGTGAATCCAGATAAGCCTGTCACCAATTCAAACCCTGAATACAAAAAAATAAAAATAAGTCTTGATAGAGAGCGCTACCCATGAATGTGTCTTACTTGATGCAAATCCAGATTAGCAGAGCTTCAATTTAGTCTTGGGTATGAATTTTTTTTATTAGGGAGCGGTATCACAAATGAGTTCTACCGCAAATGAATATAATTAGTCTGTCTAAGTACCGCAGTGGAAAACCAAAAACAAAAAAAAAGTCTTTTCCCTGAAATATTTGAATAGAAAAAGGATCAACATCAAGCTTTTCAACTTGTAGTAGTAATTTCAAAGCTTTAATATCTTCATCCATGCCAGAATCAAACGAAAACGTACCTGCTCAAAAATTGCCGCTCGAAAATCAGATAACTATCCTTACCGGATGTTCTCGCGGCATCGGAAAAGCGATTGTACTTCATTTAGCTTCTCTCGGTGCTAAAACTAGAATACACGACTTTAAAAAAATTTCACAAACGCGTTAACCATTAGACTAAACATTTAACTTGTGTCAAGAGATGTCAATAGTTATATAAGGGTGGGTCCGCTCCTGATGATCAGTTACTTGCGTAGTGCAAAGATACTCAAAAGTGATATGTGCACATAAAAAAGCGGTTGGACGGTGTCTTTCTCTGTTTTGTTCCTTCCTCGGCAAGCTTGGGAGTTTCCTGATGTAAGCTCCCTGGGTACAGTTTCGGAGTTTATGCAAATGCCCTATCTTCAAAGGGAGCTACTGACTTAAGGTATCCCTTGATCGAGGGTGAGCTAGGTTTTCGTATGGTGGAGATGAAAAGAAGAAGTCATTATAAAGGAAGACGACATTTACTATTTTCGCTGCCTGCCTAAAGGCTTATGAGTTTTTTCGATGTTCCCAATCCTAACCACATGTATCAAGTGGCATTAATGTAAAGTTCAAGCATTTGTAAAGTTGTTCTCTTCATATTCTCCTTTTACTTTTACTTGATTCTTGTGAAAGTCAAATGAAAGTCTTTTTAATACTATATTGTATCTATATTTTTCAGATTATAACTTCAAGTATCTTTCACATAGTAAGTTTTTTATTTAAACTTAAATATTAAATTAATCTAATTTAATTTAATTTTAAATATTAACTCATTTAACTCTAGTAAAATAAAATATAACGAATAAAAATGAACAAATAAAATTTCTTATGTTGAAATTATTGTGGGACAAAAAAAAATTATCTAAAGCATACTTATTCTGAATTTAATTGTTGGGTAAAGTCTTGAAGGATACAAATTCCAATGAAACATCTTGCTCCAAAATCAAACCAAACTTCTAAAAAATTATTTCCTTCCCTCGTTCACTTTTACTTATTCAATATTTTAAAAATAAATTTTCACTTTTATTTGTTATTTTTAACATATAAAAAAATATTTATTTTTTTATATTTTATCTTCAAGATTAATTATTTATTCTTTAAATATTTTTTCATGATTTAAAACTACACATTAATTAATATAAGTATATATTGTAATAAAATACACATTAATTATTGTTCTTTAAGAACGTGCAGAATCTAAATAAACAAGTAAATATGAACGGAAGGAATACTTTGACTTCAAAAGATTGGGAGAAACCTCAATTCAGAATGAAAACAAAAGAAAAAAGAATATACGTTTGGCTTCGAATTTAGTGTAAGCAAAAAAAACAAAAGATAATTAATTGATGAGTAGTTTTAACTTTGACTAACTATAATACATGCAAAAATAATTAATTCTCTTTTACACAATTTATTTGGTGCTTTTATTCATTTTCACCCACCCCCATCCTCCTCCCTATTTTCTTTTTTCTAGAATTTGTTACTCTTTTTCTTCATTGATATGGTTTTTGATAGAGAGAGTGCTCATGTTGTTGTTGGTCTTTTTGGTTAGTTTCCTCTATTTCTTAAGTTCGTTGGGGTGATCGAAAAAAAAAGTTTCTTGGACTCACTTTCTATTTATTTTGCTTGAACTCTTCAAAAATGTCGTCTTACATGTGTTGGATCCTCTAAAAATGTACTAGTTTTGGAGGATCTGATACGAGTCTAGTGGCGTTTTTGAAGAATTAGAGCAACATAGCTTTCCTCCTCTATCAAAAACAATTATACACACAAATACACTCACTTGCTAAATTGTTTCTCAGTATTTTTTTGTTGATATGTTTATTTCAGGAAGCATCAATGCATTCATCTTGTTGCTTTCACCCTTGTAAGTGAGCTTTATACATGTTTCTCCATTAATTGAGTTCTCAAGATAAATTAAAGGGTGTGTTGTGTATATATGGCTTGAACTTTTTTCGTTGTCTTGCTAGGAATAAAATCTGCATACACTTTACCCTATTCAGATCCCCACTCTGTGGGATTACACTGTGTTTGTTGTTGTCTTGTTACTGTAGTCATTGACAAATCACTCTTGTTTGGGACCAAAGCGTAGTAGTTGTTAAACTTAATTAAAACCCAAGTGAAGTAAGTAAATTTGTAATCTAAACTTGTTCACCTCTTGCTCATTAACTTGTTAAGCTTTTTTATTAGGCCTACATTTATTCATATGTGGAAGAAGAAATCAGTGGAGAAATTCTCACCATTTCCATACATTGCTGCATCCCTAAACTGTGGCCTTTGGCTTTTATATGGACTTCCATGGATTCACCAACAAGGAGGCCTTCTTATCATGACCATTAATGGAATTGGACTTGCCATTGAGATGGTGTACTTGATGCTATTTTTGTTGTACTCTAAAAGGGCAAAAAGGATGAAAATTTTCTTCATTGTCTTGAGTGAAATTATGTTCATTGGTTCACTTGCCCTTCTTGTCATTACTCTTGTCCATAGTCACAAAGAAAGATCCACAATTGTTGGTACTATTTGCATGGTGGCAAATATTGTGATGTATGCTTCTCCTTTGACCATTATGGTAAATATATAATTTCCTTTTTTTTACATTCTTCATGCTTTTTCACACGCATATATGCCGTGGCTGAGCTAGGATGTTCACTAAACAAAAATTGACTTTCTATTTATATACTGTGTAATTTTCCAGCGAAGGGGGTTTCAGATTGGTCCCCTTTGCATCCCTCTAGCTCTAGCCTCACCATATGTGCGAGATTTATATGTCAGTAGAAAATACAAAGAATTTATGATACTTTTTACTATTGTAGAAATTGGTGATAAAAACCAAGAGTGTGGAGTACATGCCCTTCTTCCTTTCGTTTTTCTCCTTTCTATGCAGCATAAGTTGGACTGCTTATGCCCTCATCCGTCTCGACGTCTACCTTCTTGTGAGTATTTTTCACTTACTTTATACTGTCAACGTATATAAGTTAAATCCTTCTAGATAGCTCTAAATTTTTCACTTCTTTATTTCAGACATCAAATGTGATGGGAGCAGTGCTGGGGCTAGCCCAACTGATGCTATATGCCACCTATTACAAGTCTACTAAGAGACAGATAGCAGAAAGACAAGCTCAATTAAAACTGGACCTGGGTGAGAACAGTGTCTCTGGACTGACCCAAATGGCGAGCAACGAGGCTAGTGTTTAACTTAATGTTTCGAAGGCCCATATTCTAATGATTTTGGGTCATTAGCCCAACTTCGATGGGCCCATTTTCCTTTCGTAGCACCCACCCCCACCCCTACCCCGCACCCCTCTTCAGTATAGGAACAAAAATAAGAAATAACAACAAATAGAAGCAACAGCCTTCACCTACTGCTACAGATCATATCTTTGTTCTTCTAATCTTGATTTAGACTTCAACATAGTATCATTTGTTTGTGCACACATGACAGCTAAAAGTCAAATGAACCTTGGGTCTAACCTAACACCAAAAGTTAGTTCACGAGTTAGGATTACTCAAGACTGTATAAAGAGACAAATAATCTCATCCCACACACTAATGTAACGCTCTCACCCCTGCCCTCAGGACTGGATATCTGGAGCATGGACAATATAATATGATGCTCAACAGCGAGTAAACCAAGAATATAGATGGTTATGACTCTGATAATATGATAAGAAATGCATCTTATGCTTAACTCAAACCCAAAAGTTAGCACATGATGTGAGGATTGGCTAAAGACTATATTACGAGGCAAATGATCTCATCCCACATGGTAGTGTTTGGCTAGACAGAAGCAGTGAAATCTAGGAACGGAAATGGGACTGGGAAGGGCAGGTCGAAATGCTAGTGAGACGTGAAAGGGGAAAGATTTGCACAGTGAAATCACAAATGTATTGAATTCTTCCAATACTAACATTTCTTGCCATTCAAATTATGTTAGTTTACTGTAGCATATGTAATAATTTGAGCTACTAGTTCAGCTCTTAGATAATCAAGGACCATAATCTGTGCAAAGAGATATCGAAAATTACCAAAACTATACACAGGTCCAGAATTGAACAGGAAAGAACACTAGATCACACAGTTTTGTCTTCTTTCTTCTGCAAATATCTGCAGATACAATGGGAAAACCAACATAAACACAAATGATTGGTAGCATATATGCTCGTAAAATTGCAACTGTACACACACAAACACACAAGTCATAAACAATATAGGCTCTCAAACTTACCCTTGACTTTTTGCCCAACGTGATAGTTGATAAAGTTGCACAGTCTCATTCGAGGCATGGGATGCCAAAAGTAGATAATTACGAGGCTGTACCATCCATGCAAATCTCATGAACAGTGCAGAATACCCACACATTACTGCATTATCAGAAAGAAAACAAGATGAAGGTATATATCGTTGAAATCATTGAAGCCAGCATCTGTTTAAATAGAAAAGTTCTACCTGAAGTCATGTTGCCTGATATCATTTCTGGGGGTTTCTGTGTGTCTACGAGTCCCTGCGAAGTACGTAAATATAACTCATGTACAATGTCAACCAAAAGAAATCAATATCATGTTATAACATTATGTATTCTAGATAAGTGTACAGCAATGATAAATCCCCAGTTGCCTATGGGACCCCAAAAATGAGTTGTTTTGGGGCCAACAGGACTGTTCAAAAATGCCTTGAAAGTAGCCATACGCGATACACTCTATGGAATTTCCTGCAATATGACACAATTATTCAGTATTCGAAGTCAAACACAATATGTATCCTGTTACAGAAATCTGACTATGCTAACATACCAGCAGGCAGAAGCAGCAAAAACAGAACACATAGCAATTGAGCGCGAAGATTAAGACTTATGAATCAGAATAGAGGTGAACTAAAACAACTTTAATATACAACCACAATCAACGCGAGAAGTGCATCAAACCAACATTGATAAGAAAATTTATTGACCAAAAATGTGGATCAAATCAGTTAAAATAACCAGTTTCTTATATGCAATGATTAAAAATCTAACAGAACCAAATCTTTTGAGTCTCTCTTAATCAACACTATCAAATATGTCTCAATCACAAGCTAGTTGTGGTCGATTATATGAATCTTCACTATCTATATTGTTTCATCTGAACCTGTTTCATTCCACTAATCAATACTTATGGTTCTCTAACATTAGCAGTTTTCAACATTTACTGCAACCTTCCTCGTTTATCCAGGCTCAAGACCGACAATGTAAGTAGAGGAACTCGGTGATGTGGTGCATTAAGAACACAGGCAATGTAACAATTATCCAAAATCAATTACTACCGTCTTATATGTATCTTTTTTCCTTTTTTTTTTTTTTTTTGCCTTTTTTCTTTTCAATTTTACTTTTTCTTATTCATTTGTTTAACTAATTATGTTTTTTTTTAAAACTCAATAATCACACATTTTTAGTACATCTTTTTTCTCTTCCTTAAACGTTCCTAACATAATGCTAAAAGATGTCTTTTTACTCTCTTAGGTACAATAACTAACAAATAGCAAATCGTTATATTAGCATTATAAGGGTTATTAACATAAATAAACATGATTAAAGATAAAATTGTCCTTAATAAATCTAATCAAATAATAGATAAAGAATAATCACAGCAAAACTAACCCTAATATTATTAGTTCCAACATTACTAATATATTATATTCAGTATTATTCTTATTCTTATGGGATGAAAAGCATAATATATATTTTGTAATAGAACTATTCCTACTTAAACTAATTATCGGGATATTGATATTTTTGTAAATTCTTTTTATTTCGCAATATTCACTAGTTCATAAAAAATAGGAATAGAAAAATGTTCTCCGACAAATATTGCTTTTCAAAAATTTCATTTCTTTCGGAAACACTTCTCTACCTCCACGAGACAATAGTAATATCTTCGTACATTTTACTGGGTATGTTGTTGTTGTCGTAAAAGTTTTATTTCTTCATGACCCATATATCAGAAATCAAAAACATACATATTCCGGCCATAAAATCCATAATAACTGAGTTCAACAAACATCAATTTTAACAAAAAAAACTGTAAAAATTCCAAAACCCCAAATCAATAACTTGATTTGCATCTAAATCTAAATAAATTAATCAAAATCGTACCTTAATCAGAGATCTGAAAGGTGGGTTGCTCCAAAAAAATGGCTCTTGCTTATCGGTTACTTGTGTATATATAGTATAATATGGTCAATTTTTGGTAAGCCTATGATGTAATTAATAGTTTATAGTTGCCGAAGGAGAATTGAAATTATTTTTCTATAATTTCTTTTCAAGTTCTTTTTTATAAATAACTAATTTAATCCTTGGAGTTTATCTTCTAAGGCTACAAGACCATTGGAAGACCACTTAGTTACGTCCGCCCCTACCTCCACATAGGTTGAAAATGAAAGGGTTATTAAAAGCTATAGTGGGAATTTTGTCTCCAATCAAGCCTTTTGATTTCGAAATCGAGAAAGATGATCACTCTGAAAAGACTATGCAAATTACATACCTCAATATGTATTTTTATTATGTCGAGTTGAAATGTTTAGTTATAGATGGAGGAGGTCAAGTTAAATTATCGAGATATGTACTTTAAAATTGGACGTTTTTACTGTTTACTTATCAGACCAAGTTTGACTGTCTGTTTATGTATTATGCCAAAATATTGTGACAACTATGATATTATTGGAAAAATGATTTTATATCTTAAAAGGAAGTATTCATACTTGTGTCTAGATTCATTCTTTTTTAATAGTTTTTAATACATTTATTGTGGTTAAATATCTTTTATTGATTAGTCATTAATCGTCTTTAATTCCTCTCTAAATGACCGTTTTGAATGGCCATTATAATAGGTTAATTCTTCCAACATTATTGAATTCAATTTTTCCAATGACAGTTGAAAAGTTCAGCCATAAGCAACTCTTATGTTGTCTTCTTTTGATTTATAAATGCTTGTCCAATTCTAGTGACGAATATAAATATTCTTCCAACAATATTCTTGTGCTGGGTTTGTATTGAATCTTTGTCACTTTCCGATTCCTAATTTTATACTAGAATAGCTTGTTGAATCCTAGAGATATACCTATACCGGGTGGAATATCATTAACGATAGTGTCTTCTGACACACCTCAAAGCTTTGAGAATTCCCTTCAAGCGTTTGTGATGAAGTATTTTCCATAAGATTTCCAACAGATATTTTGGTCAACTTACACATAACTCGACTAATTTCACGGACAGGGCCGCCTTAACCCCTAGGCCACTAAAGCCATCGCTTGGGGCTCCATTTTTTTTTTGGGGCTCCCATTTTAAAAAAAAGAATTACTTATAAATGTTATTTTTTAAAAAAAAATTATATGGACTATGAGTGCTATGATTTCTCTACTAAGAAAATTGCATATGAGATGAATATAGAACCTGAATTTCGTAAGAAACAATTTGATGAAAATATTGATAATGAAATCACAAAGTCCCTTGAAATTAGAGTTGATTACTTTATATATATATATATATATATATATATATATATAGTAGATCAAACTATTTTTTCACTTCAAAATAGATTTGATCCAAATGAAGCATATGAAAATATTTTTGGTTTCTTATTCAATGGTAAATTGAGATCACTAGATGATGAGAATTTTAAAAAAACGTTGTCTTTAACCTTGAACTTTCTTTAACACATAATAGTTATTCTGATATTGACGGTTTAGATTTATTTTTTGAATTAAAAGTGTCAAGAGAAATAATACAAGTAGAAGATAATTATCTAATGAAAATACTCAATCAAATTAAAAAACTTGATTCTTTTTTAAATACACATATTGCTTATAGAATAATGTTAACAGTTCTTGTAACTGTTGCCTCAGCCAAAGAAGTTTTTCGAAACTAAAATTGATTAAATCTTATTTAAGATCAACCATGTCTCAAGAGAGATTGAATGGATTAGCTATATTATCAATTGAAAAGGATTATTAAAACAAATCGATTATAAAACAGTGACTAATGACTTCACATCTAAAAATGATAGAAAAATAGATTTTAAATAAAAGTATATATGATGAAAAAAATAAAATATTAGGACCCCTCTTTTAAGTTTCGCTTTAAGCCCAAATCTTATTAGGACAAAAGTAATATAAGATTTTTATTAAAATGTTAACATCTAACATGGTCTTTTTTATAGTGATATAGTTATGATAATAATATTGTTTTCTCTGTAATTACTAATCAAAATACATCCATATAATTGTTAAATTATGTTTAATGAAATACTTCAACAAGTTGACTAGCAAATATGATAATACGCAGAGTTGTAGTTGTTTCTATTAGATTGATATCTTCTTTTCTTTTTTTGTTTTTCCACACCTGGATATTTGTATTTGTTTCGAGTCCGATTAATTGAAATTTACGCCTAGAAACATGGTCTATAAATTTTTAATGAAGTATCTAACATGTTCATATTTTTTATTTATGATAATAGTGTTGTTTAATATGCACGGGATATATATGGTTGTTGTTGTATTGTTTAATATATGTAGCTTAAAATACTTGATCAAAATACATCTATATTGTCAAATTATATTAGATGAATTAGTTTAACAAGTTGCCTTTCAGTTTCATATATATTGATATGAATTATTAAGGTGTGATATAATCAAGTTTAGATGAAAACTTAAGTCAAATGGGATGTCCTTTCTTTTTTCTTATATATAAAAGTAGTGTCCATATCAATTTGTGCATACCAACAATTTCATCGATACATACTACCCACAAAGATGAAATAACACGTATTTCGTAAAATTCATCAGGACATACTATTCAAAGAGATGAAATAGCACGTATTCTGTAAAATTCATCAAGATATACTACTCAAAGAGATGAGATAGCACGTATTTCGTGAAATTCATCTGGATATACTACTCAAAAGAAATGAGATAGCACATATCCCGTAAAATTCATCAGTCCCAAAGAGATGAGATAGCAAGTATCACGTAAAATTTAGCCAAGGTGGGTGCAAATTGACCGGAAACTACGGTTATAGAAAAAAGGGAGGAAATTTGAAGTAATGAATTTGTTTTAAAAAAAAAAAAAATTAGTTATGTTGTATTCCTCAGCATTAAGGATATGCTGGTGACGTCCAAAAATTAGAACATAGAGGGACTAGGAGGCTAATTACAAAGATCCTAGCATATCTACTAGTTGCTCTACCTCCTCTATACATTCCTGTTTACACCAAAAATACAAATATGCAATACAATTTTCTTTAACTTTCTGTATGGAGTTTGATTTGTTCTCACAGCATCTTCCATTTCTTTCCTTCCATATTGACCACCATATGCAAGCTGGAACAATTCTCCACCACTTTTTTTGGCTTTTACTTCCTCCTCTTCTGATCCAACAACTCAACAGGTCAGCAGTATGCTCTGGCATCGTCCAGCTGTTACCAGTGAGCCTTAAAAACAGAGACCACGGTTGATCTGTGACTCTACAGTGTAGAAAAAGATGGTTGTTGTTCTCATTCGTCTCATTGCATAGAAAACACCTTGGTACTAGTTGTGCCCCTTTCCTCTGCAGTACCTTCTAAGTCAGACAAGCCCTCTTAGCTACCAACCATACAAAACATTTGATCTTGGTTGGTGCTTGGCTTGTCCATACATATTTCCATCTAGCCAATCTGAGGCCTTGCTGAGTTCCAAGTTCCTTTTTATAGAGCCTGTTAACTGTGAACCTTCCATGCTCAGAGTGTACCCACAAGACTGTGTCTGGCCTTGAAGCAAAACCATTAAACTCATTGATTACTTGTAACAAATGTGCCACCCTATCCATTTCCCAATCATTCAAATGTCACTTGAAAGATATATCTCAACCATTTGCCCAACTCTCAGCTAGAGTGATATCTGGATAGCTACAGAAAGAAAATAAGTCAGGGAAAGATTTCATTAATGCCTCCTGTTTTACCCAAACATCTTTCCAGAATAGTATTCTAGCTCCATTTCCTATTCTGAGTTTGATGTTTCCTGCTAGTTTGGTCCAGAAGGATCTTATTGTTTTCCATGTTGAAACTCCATATGATATAGTGACCTCATTGGTACACCATTGAGAGTCCTGGCCATACTTGTGATGTATAACTTCTCTCCAAAGAGCCTGTTCTTCTTCCACATATCTCCACAGCCATTTCATCAAGAGGCATTCATTGTGGATTCGAAGATTCCTAACTCTAAGACCACCTGAGAGCTTAGGTAACTGCACTATTTCCCAGTTAACTAGATAGTACCCCTTCCTTTCTTTGTTTCCAAACCATAGAAAGTCTCTTCTAAGTTTGTCTAATTTCTCCAGCACCTTAGGAGGTAAGGGAAATAGAGACATGACATAAGTGGGGAGGGAATCCAGCACTGCATTTATTAATGTTAATCTGCCCCCAAGTGACAAGTATTGAGATTTCCATATGGCTAACTTCTTCTCTAACCTCTGGATTATCCCATCCCATATTAGTAATTCTTTTTGATTGCTTCCCAGAGGCATTTCGAAGTAAGTTGTTGAGAATTGCTCAATCTTGCACCTTAGGATGTTAGCCAATCTTTGCATTTGTGCTACTTCCTTGATAGGGAATAAACTGTTTTTCCTCCAGTTGACCCTCAAACCAGAGACAGCTTCTAGGATCACAAGTTTCACTCTAATATATCTGATCTGGTCTTTTTTTGCCTCACAGAAGATCACGGTGTTATCAGCATACAATAATTGGCAAATCTCCATACTCACACCTGCCCTGCTACTAACTTCAAATCCCCTTATCCATCTGTTTTGAGTAGCTATCCTCAGCATGCTATTCAGCTCCTCCATGACCAGTATGAATAGGAAAGGGGAGAGGGGATCACCCTGCCTCAAGCCCCTTTCAGATGAAAAAAAAACCCACCGGTTCTCCATTCACCAGAATGGAGAACCTAACAGTTTTAATACAAAAGCCTATCCATTTTAACCATTTATCTCCAAACCCCATCTGTCTTAAGATATTTAGAAGAAACCCCCAATTTACATGGTCATATGCTTTTTCCAAATCAAGTTTGCACATGATGCCTGTTTTCTCTCCTCTTAATCTTGTGTCCACACATTCACTGGCTATTAATGCAGCATCCATGATTTGCCTGCCCTTAATAAATGTCATCTGGTGCTTGTTCACCAGCTTGTTCACCACATGTTTGAGCCTTTCAGCCAACACTTTAGCTATGATTTTGCACATCCCACTAATTAGACTTATTGGTATGAAGCCCCTTAGTGATGTAGCTCCTATTTTCTTTGGGATAAGTGGCATTCATACTTTTTTCAAAAACTTGGAACTCATGGAAATGCTTCATAGTGTTCAAGATGTCTTCTTTCAAGACACTCCAAAATTCTTTAAAGAAGCTCATTGGGAAGCCATCAGGTCCTGGCGCCTTGTCAGTAGCACAGAGATTGATGCCTTTTAAGACTTCTTCCTCCTCAAACTGTCTCTGCATCCAGATCTGTTCCTCCAAGCTAATGCTTGTGAAGTCTTGTAGGTTTAGATTAGGTCTCCATGTCTCTGTCTCTTTGTAGAGATTCTGATAGTAGTCTTGTATTTTCATCTTGATAACTTCTGGATCAGTGATATATGTCCCTTCCTCTTTAATTTTGTCAATGGTGTTGCATATCTTATGTGTTGTGGCCATTCTGGGAAAGAATTTGGTGTTCTTATCTCCATTTTTCAACCATTGGATTCTAGACCTCTGTCTCCATGCTATCTCCTCATTCTTGACCACCTCCTCGAACTCCATTGCCAAATGAACTTTCTGGAGTAATTCATCAACCGTGAGTGCTCTTTGCTCCATGATATTTTCTAATCCAGTAATTCGGTTCAAGATGTCCTCCCTCCTCTGTCTCCAGTTATTCTTGTTTTCCTTCCCCCATTCTTTTAATTTTCCTTTTAGGAGCTTTAGTTTGGTAGTCAAGATGTATGCTGGGCTCCCAGTTACATTGAAAGAAGCCCACCATTCTTTTACCCTCTCTTTGAAACCATCTACTCCCAGCCACCATTGTTCAAACTTAAAATATGACTTCTTGAAATCCATATCTCCATATGTAAGCATGATTGGGTTGTGGTATGATCCCAATTTGGACATCAATGATTGTTTGATGTGTAGATATTGTTCCTCCCACTGTGAAGAGTAGAGGAATCTATCTATTCTGGAAGCACTCTCATGATTTTCACTCCTCCTCCAAGTGTAAGACCCTCCAAATAAAGGAGGGTCTACAAGCTCCATGTCATTGATCCATTCTGAAAACTCTGGATATCTGGTGATGTTGAAATCGACACATACTACCCATGGTCCCTCAAAAAGGCTTCTCATGGCTGCCAGTTCCCACCAAAGTTCCCTCCTTTCCACTCTATCACATTCTGCATAAACTGCACTTAAGTGCCATGTGAGTTCTTGCTCTATGCCCTCAAATCTACAAGTAAGCATTTGATTTTCACTGTCTACCATTTCCCCCTTCCAAACTCTTTTGTCCCATAGCACTACTATCCCCCCACTCTTCCAATAGCTTCTACATGAGCTTCTCCCAACCATCTGTTGTTCCAGATTTGTTGGTAGAGATTCGAGTCATTCCTTGTTAGCTTAGTTTCAACCAACACATGAATGTCAGCCCTCCATTGAAGCAACAAATTTCTTACAAGTGCTCTTTTGCTCTCCCCATTTAACCCCCTAACATTCCTAGATAAAAATTTTGTCTTCATGACAAACCCTCGTGTGTGATTCTCCCTCTTGTTCTTGGCTCCCCTTCTTTGAATTTCATATAGAAAGCTAAATTCCTAATTTCTTTAGGAATTACTGCTTTTGAATTAACCTGCTTCTCATTCCCCCTTTTGTTTTGTTCCATTCCTCTCCTTTGATCGATCCTTACTAGCAGTTCATATGCTATGTCTTCGCACACCTGGAAAGCTGCCCTAAATTTTTTCCCTAATTTGAATTTGTTCTGAAGCAAAAGAAACAAGAAAACACACTATATTACCTCAGAGGCTTGATACAATTGGAAATTTGTTACAATTACAGAGAACCTGTCAATCAAAATTTAGACATCCTAGTATTACAATAATTACTTCACTAGTTTTTATGTATTTACAGCCTAATTCCTTTATCATTTACCTGAGCTCTCACATGAGCTCCCTAGGTTGGACATAATATCATGAATCAACAACCTCACGATACTGCTGCCCGATGATCTTGAGATATCGACACATTCCTGCAAATCAGCATCACAAGAAATTGGAACTAACTCATCATCGTCTAGATACTTGATGTTGAAAGTGCCAAGCTCTAACTTAAGCCTCTTTTCTACTTCTTCCTTCAACTTAACTACAGAATTTAAACAAAGCCGAAATCTTATGATGTCTTCCTTATATGTTGCTTTTATTGTAACGGATGTCACTTCAGGCCAGGCAGAATATTGTTGCATCGTGTCAGGGGGAACATAAACGGGGTCCTTGGCAGTTGCATAAGAAAAAGGTGGGTTCGTTAAACTGTAGTCCGGAGCACGTTCATCAACCAGAGTGTCTCCAGGTGAACAAAGATTTCTCAGATCGTGAGAGCTACTTGCATCCTCGACTAACATTCCTCTAAATGGTTCCTTGGCGTGTTTTGGAATAACAGGCTGAGGCATTAGGAACGTAGAAGATAAGTTGATTTCTTTTGTGGTCTGACAAGCTGCTTCCAGAGAGCCTCCTACTTTCATGCATGACTCACGTGCTGGTGAATTAACCAGCTCGTTCTGAGGGGAGAATTCATTTCCAGCGCAAGGACTGCCTTGGCATGAACCATGGGATGTAGGTGTCCCTGCGCTCTCTTCTCTTGAGCCACTCCCTGTTCTGGACTTATGTGAGCCTTCAGCATGCAGAAAACCATTCTGCGGAGGAGGGAATTTCTCCTTTCTGGTCACCCTGCCTCCTAGCATTTGATTTGAGGGTTCAGCTTCTACGTGACTTTCTGGTGTTCCATGGTTGGAGAGCTCATTCTTCTCCTCAGGAAATACTAAAGGTTTAGATGATGGTGAACTTGGTAGATTGGAACCATTTGCACCAGCAGGCCAAGAAATTGAACTTACAGCAGCAGGAAGTGAATTTGGTGCCAGTGAAGTCAGAGTAAATGCACCTTCGGCTCCTTGAACGGATTCAATTACACACTTTAGCTTTGAAAGGGAACGGTTGACCTTATTTATCTTGCGAGATGGCCATCTAGAGATCCCATGTTGCCTACAGATGCGTTTCATAGTAGTAGGGCAAACTGTTGTTGCAAGAACATTGATGAGAATAGCTAAAAAAGGAAATAAAAAAGAAATATGTCTATATGAGAGATTTGGTCAACAAAAAGCATTTCAAATCAAGAACATACCGCCAAGACTCTTTGCACCATCCTTGAGACTTCCAGAAAAATACTGTTGCAAAACCTCTAAGCTTATTGTTTTCTCAGCTTTTCCACGTTTTCTCTCTGATTTCTTTCTCTGTGCTTTATTGTCGGAGTTAGATACATGGTTAGGGGCTTCACCTGTACCACTTGTGCTCCTTGCACCTTTAGAAACATCGGATCCTACTGCTGACTGCTGCTCTCCCACTGGATCAAGATGCATCCATCCATTTGGTAAACTAGTCGGCTGAGTAAAAGATTTTGTTATTGGTACAGATTCAGGCTTTGTGTCAATTTTCTCTTCCATGGAAGCGTTAATAATCTCAACTGAGCTCCAGTCATGCTCAAGTTCCCCTCCGGAAGCAATACTGAGACTCCTGAAGTGCTGCTTCATTGTCAATAAGAGTGAGTTAAGCAAAGCCTGCTGGCTACTGTAATCCCCAGAATTCGGTGGCAAAATAAATTCCAGAATATAATCATCATTGGCGGTGTGACTGCTCCGTAAGCATATTGCAAAGCAACTGGTCAACCCAAACAAGCGTGCATAATGTACCAAAGGGTACTCAGTTTTGCAAAATTGTGTGATATCTTCACAATAGCATGATTTTCGTGAAGCGTATGCTCTTCCAGCAACTCCTTGTCCCCTTTGTAAATGATGCTCAGCACAGGCATCACGGAAACCCCACATGTGAGCATCAACCACATAAAATGCTACATCTGTTGTGGACATACAGATCTGTCCCATGCAGCTCCCATCGAAACTACTGCAACTCTTTTTCAACCCACCACCATCAGCCAGAACACTGCGATGCCTGCATGGAACCCATGTCTGAGCCAGAGGCAGTTTGTATGTTTCACATACCGCAGTTAGTATCTCCAAGATATCAACCAATGCATTCTGCCGGCCTTCATTGCAAATCTGGTTCATATACCCCATCACATAGACCTGTTCAGAAAAATGATGAAACAACCACTTAACTGAGAAATTTTTACACAACTGTTCCTCACCTGAGTGTTTGGGTGGTCCAATATCTCCGAACTTTTCAAATTTACAGCCTGCAGGAAGTAGAATTAGACTAACCAAAGAGAGCTCATCTGGAAAAAAGAAAAGGAAAGAAAAGATGGACACATTTGGTTTAGATGAAAGACGTGTTTATCTACTCAAAACTTTTTAATACCCTACATAAGTAACAACAATAATTGGATTACTCTTGCAGATAGATGTCATGCCATGTGAAGACTGCACAAGATATGTCCAAATGCACCTTCGTAAGCCAACAACACTATCAACCAATTCCTATTGAATGCACGATTGAATTGTGAATTTATTTCCAAGTTCCAACAAACAAAATATCAGCCTCTCAAGGTACAATAGATGCTATAAATGGCTAGTTCTAACACTTAGGGGTCGTTTGGTAGCTGGATAGAGTTATGCAGATATTAGTAATGTGGGTATTAGTTATGTAGGTATTAGTTATGCAGGATTTATTTATACATGTATTAGTTATGTAGATATTACAATATATTAGTGAGTTAATTTTTAATTCTTAATTTCAAAAGTAATTAGTGAGCTAATATTTATTATAACCATTAAAATAACCAACTATATAAATAACTCATTAAAATTACATAAATACCAATAGCTAAAAATAACAAAGTAAATAACAAATAACGGAAAGTAATTAAGTAATTGAATATGATTAAGCAATTAAGTAATATGTAATTTAAATTAAAATAAATAAAAAAACTAAAAAAAAACTAGAACTTGTATTTTTAACTAAAAAGAAAACTATTAACAAGATTTTAAGCAAAGAAATTAAAAGTAATTAAGCAATTAACAAGAAAAAAACTCAAAAACAATTTGATAGTGTTGTGTTTAACATATTTGATTTGTTGTAAATTAATATACATTTAAGAGTAAATTAATAAGGGCGAATGTATAATTTACCATTTTAATACATGTATAACTAATACCCACATAACTTATTCCACCTTCTATCCCGCATAAATTATACATAGATTCCCTCATAAGTTATACAAGTATTAATTATGTAAGATAAGAAAAAACGCAACCAAACGCCGTATAAAAATAATACATGAATAACTTTTATACAACATTTGAAAATCTGTGAACCAAACATTGTATAAAATTAATACATGAATAATTTTTATCCTATTTGCAAACCAAACATGGTATAAAGTTAATACATGAATAACCAAGTTATTCATGTATTAGCTTTGGCCTTATCCAGCTACCAAACGACCCCTTAATCATACAGTTGATGCAGAAACACAAGATCCTATATTATCGAAAGATAAGACATCTAACATGAGAGAAGTGAATTAGAAAATTTACAAGGATTAAAAGAACAAACCTCCAGTGCTTTGCATACTTTATCCACCTCAGCAGCATAGTTGATTTTCTGGGAGGTCATTATTAGCTCCAGTACACCAACACAAGATCGTCCAGATGGTTCAAATACAGGCAGAGCTAAAGTTCCTCGGACATTGTAATGCAGAGCATGATCAAGCCGAGGGAACTCTTTACTGGAGTAGTATTGCACGTTTGGTGTCCATTCAGGCAACTTAAGGCGGAAGACACGGCCTGGAAGTCCAAGTACTCCATCAGTCTCTCCATCCGCAGCAAACATATACATCAGAGAAACTGTTCTATACTGATGAAGCCCATTACAATCTGGGTCAAGAACAAAGGGCTGCCCTGAAGTTGTGAGTACAGACCGACCAGCTTCCTTTACAGGTGCCCAGACCTGAGCTAAAACTCGCTCTCCTGTGGATTCCTTTAAGTATCGGAGCGCTTGTGTCATCCTCTCCTTGATTATACAAGACCCCTCTGGATAATCTCCAGGTATTAGTCCTGAAATTGGAGGAAGTCGTCCTTTATCAGCATTGACAGAGACAGTTTCAGTTGTAGCCTCTAAATCACCAGTGTCTGCTCCAAAAATGGAAGGCAAATAGATTATTCTTTCATTGTGTGTTCCCAGCCAATGATTCACATTCAACTCGTTTATCCCATTTTCACAGAGACAAACTAACAATAAGTTCATACATCACAAAGAAAAGCTACTCATGGAGAATTTAATTATAGAAAGACTACAACTGGTTCATTATAAAGTTTAAGATGGAAAAAAGTTCAACTCTTGTATATCAACAATCTAAGCTATTGGGAAAACAATTACACAAGAGTGACAGCATAGCTTTAATGTTTTAATATGTCAAGTCATATTTTTCTCTTTTTTGATAAGTAATATGTGAAGATTCTAGATGCTTATAATACTGAATTCATCAAGAAAAAAACAGACTCGATTCACATTCTGTTCTTATCTACAGAGACGAGAAATATTTCTGCATATTTTGTTCATCACTAAGCAAGAGATTTCATTACATAAACTCATAAAGTACTTTTTGCATTGTCTTAATACTCATCCAGCACGTTCTTTATCTACCATCTGATTGCTATACAGAGATGGTTACAACTCCGCAGAAACTTTCCTGCTCTAATATATATGCATTGGTTGTTTACACTTAACCAATGTTTCTAATATTAAGATATGTTTTGCATATGATGTTACATTAAAATCTAAGAAAATAAAATTATTTTCACACTTATTTACTTATTTTTATAGTCTAAAGTAATATAGTACTAGTAGTATGTATGTTCATAAATTATGAAAGAAACAATACCACATGATCCCTAATCAAGGAAACAAAAAATGGAAAGAAAATGAAGAAAACAAATCTAACTCATCTATTATGTAACTATTGCTCTCCTAGAATCAAATTCACTAAACATGATGTGAATAAAAGGGTGGGAATAAGTAATGTCTTGAAAATAATATTCTCTAAAGTGAATTTCAATAGATTCAATTCAGATTGTGCAGATATGGTATCCAATTCTGCAATCTTTCCTTTCTAAGAAAAAACTTTAAAATAATTGGAGGTAGCGGAAAGGGAAATGGTCGAGGAGATTACAAGGTGGAGATTCGAACCCACCAACAAGGTGAAAATACAGATAACCAACCAATCAACCGAGCTACTAAGATTTCCCAATTCTGCAATCTTTCAGCTTTCCTTTGTTTCTGTTTCTGCAAAAGCTAAAGTTTGCATACTTTTAAAAAGTCTTTGCTTGCAGAAATGTTTGTTTGATACTGTTTTCCCAATAAGAATTTCTAACAAGTACAAGTTTTTATGGAAAAAAAAAAAAAGCATCAAAACAAACACTTTATGCAAAATTAGCAAATTTTCAGTTTTTGTAAAAGCCTAAAAAGGTCACCTAAATTTGCAGCAAGAACAAAAAGTCAACTAACTTTACTCAAGAGTTTCTCAAAACCAAAACAGCTTAAACCAAACCAAAGGCTTACATACAAGCGACAAATCTAGGGTGGCCGGAGATACGTAGAGCACCGGAAAGTCCATTTCCGGCGGGTTTTTCGTCGTTATCATCGGGAAACGCCCAAAGAGGAGAGCAAGGCAGGAACGGAGACGCAGGATTCGATGAAACCGCCGCCGCAGCTGCAAAAATCTGATCGAAAGACCAGGAAGCATCAATATCGAAATCGAGATCCATCATCATCGACTCTCTCTCCGTCACCGTCACCGTCGCCGCCGTATGCGGCGGAGGAGTCAACTCCTTTGACTTCGGAGGGTGATTTTGAGTCATTTCTCCTTCCGGTTCCGACATTTTTGTTCAATTTTTTCTCCAGATTTTTTGCTTTTTCTCTGGAATTTTGTATGTGGCGAGTGGAGAAGAAAGGGAAATATGTTTAATGGCAATTGGCCGAGTCTGATTCTATAAGAAAAAAAGAAAAAAAAAAACTTGGAATCTAATAAGTTGCAACTAGCAAAAAGTATAAGTGATTATTCTATCTATCAATCACTATCTACCATATCGTATCGAAATCATATACGAATTCAGAATTCAAACTTTACGCGATTTCAAAAAAGTTATTGTTTATCATTCACCTATATGGTGGAATCAAGATTTACTCATGTACATCTAATTTAGTTTCGCATTGTATAATTCATTTATTTTTCTCCATTCTCATGGGGCTTGAACTCGCCCACGTCCGTGGTCCGGAATTCTATAATCTCAAATTCGAAACATCTAAATAATAAATAAGGATAGAGGAATTTCAACCATCTTAAGAATCATATTGATTTAAATTTACATATTTTTTGTAGTGTTCCACTTGATATTTTATATCTGTCTAATTTAATTGCATTGTATAATTCATTTCTTTTTCTCCATTCCCATGGGCTTGAAGTTGAACCCAACGGATTTTCATGATCTCAAATCCAACACCTCTGATTAAGGGAGAAGAAATTTCAATCATGTTATGAGCCATATTGGTTCAGATTTACATATTAATAACTCAGGAGTCGTTTGATGTGACGTATTAGGTGTTAGGTTTAATAATCTCAAGGATAAAATGTCTGCATTTATAGCTTTATACTTTAGCAATAGGATAAATTATTCATATATATATATATGATGAAATACCTTATTTTATATGGATAATTTTTCGGAATAACTTATTCCGAAATAATTAATTTCAGAATAAGTTGTTTCTAACCAAACCATCGCTTAATATCCATAAAAAAAATTGAGGAAATTTCTGATGTATAGACTTTTATTTCTGTTTTTTTATTTTCTGCAAATTACAGGAAGGTTGACAGAAAAAGGAAATTGCTTTACGAGACCCATTAAAGGGGACCAAAATAATTTTTTAAGGAAAAAAGTGATTTTCAATAGTGACGTATCGTTCATACAAATTTTAAAATAATCATATTCTTCTATTTTATTTTTTTCTTAATTTTAAAATTAATTTGTAGTTGGTCGAAAAAAGACATCCTCATTTTAATAAATTGATGACTTGAGGAAACATTGTACTATTATTTTTCCCTTACAATTATCTCTTTAATTTTATCTAGTTTTTAACTTTTTAATCATTCGATTAGCTCTGAGAAATTCCATATTGTAGTGTAAAATATTTTCTAAAAAAGACACTCGAACATAAGAATTTTAATTAAGAATAAACAAAAATTTACCATCAAAATTTCGTCCTTAATTAAAAATTCCATATTTTAAATCTTAAAAATGAATCTTATTATGGCTTTGTGGTCTCAGCCAACGGGAGACTTACCTACCAACAACAATAACTAAAATACAAACCTCAACGGATAATAATAATAATAATAATAACTACATATTTAGTGTGATATATCCTACAAATTTGGGATGATAGAATGTATGCAGGTTTTACCGTTACCTCATGAAAATAGAGAAGTTATTAATTTTCTATAGACCATCGACTTCAAGAAAAGCACTTCAAAGCAGATTTAGAAAATACGAAAATGAAGAAGACGTGACAGCTAAGAGGAAAGCACGCAATACATAACATTCAGAAAAAGTAACAGTAACAACAATAAAAAATGTAATAACGAAGCTCAAGAAACACCGATGATAGTAGAAAATCAAAGACAAAAAACTATGAAAATAATGTTGTTACTACGGTAAGAAAGTGAAAGTCGCTACAGTATTCCCAATTACCAACAAGCCTAATAATAATAAAAATAATAATAATTATTATTATTAGTATTATTATTATTATTATAATAATTAGATAAAAAGTTAACAACTTTGTTGTATGTTTTAAATAATTTAGTTCTTACAGGGACTTGATGATTTAGTTGATTTTCTAAATATTAAATTTTATTGGCTTTAAAAAAAACAAGTGGTGAGAAATCAAAATCACAAAATGGAGTCTGTGTTAGTATACTTTATTCATATTATATATTAAGGAAAATTATGTACTTTAAAGTCATTATTAAATAATAAAAAGTAAACCTACTTTACTACTCTTGAATCCTTCATTACTGTGGATGGTGATTAGTTTGCTAATCTTTTCTTAATAATATAACACTTTAATTAACTCCATTTGATCAGTCTTATATATATGTATAACTATAAAATATCAAACATTTTAATTCAATTAGATTAATATCAATTAATTCTTTATCAACTAATTATCAAATAATAAATAAATCGTTTGCTCCTCTTTTGTTGTTTTGATTTACATCTTGAAGTACTTTTCTAGTAGATATTTCGCTTGTTATAAAAAATGTGTACATTTTTTCTGATATGACACGTGTGTCCATTATTCTACCAATTATAGCATTAGCACTCGCCCTTTCTACATTTTCAAATTTAAAATTGAACCTTCGATTCGATTGTTTTTCATTAATATTGAATCGAATATGTAAAATAGGTAAGTGGAAGGAAATTTATAAAACAAAAGGCTTTCGATAATTATATTACTAGTTCCATTCTCACAGGAAGAGAAAACACAAATCTATTACCATAACAAAAATTGACTTAACATGATTATATATATGATATAATGGTTAGTTAAAATAAATATATAATTAACCTCAATCATTGGGGAGCAAATATTGAAAATTCCAATTTGGAGTAAACTAGAATTTGAGGACCACATTAAAATTGTAGTATAAGGGGTCCATATTGATGATGAAAAACTCAACATTTTAAGTTGTCCACCCACTAAAATTATTTTTTAAAATATGAATATTAAAAGTTTTGTTTAATTAATTTGAATTTGGTGAAATCTTATTTTAGAGGATACAATATTTTTTATCAAAAGTGACTTCATTCTTAAAGTTTAAATCCGAGATATGATAAGCTTGTTAAGTCAGTGTGCTTCAAGTTGCACAATTAGTTAAATGTTAATTACGAGGGATGCTAAGAAGGTACAAGAATAATTTAAACAAATACTCTTTATTAAAAGGTGTAAAATATTTCTTAGGAGACAAATAATATGGAGTATTAATCAGAAACAGACCTAAAAAAAATAAAAGATTTATGTATATAATTATATAAGAACTTCACTAAATAAATATAAATAACAAATTTCGAACCCAACAAAACACATAACTAAGTTGGTAGAATTCAAATTCGAATCCACAAAATTCATATTCTAAATCCGTCTCGATTATTAACTATTGGATTTAAAGTTCAGACCTCTAAATTGTCTTAATCCATGAAAAAAATAGTGTTTTCTCCACCTCCTTTCCGGTTTATGAAAGTTACATATTATTATTATTATTTATCTTAATTTTTAATTTTAATTTTTATATGTAACTTTCATACACCTAAAAGGACCTACAAGAAATTAAATAATAACGAGCTTTTGCGTCATTTAAAATTTAAATTCCAAAATGTTTGAAGAAAAAAATACATTTACTTTTAATTAGAAACATTAAAAAAAAAAATTAAAGCATTATTACTTGACTTCAGTCTGCAAATAAGGTTTGGAATTGTAGTGCCACTAGCTCTATAATTACTGTCCTAATCATATCAATAGTCTATGCATTAATTCTTTTTTAAAAAAAGTTTATATAATTAGACCACTTATTAGCCTAGGGGATCTAAAATTTATAGCGATCTCAAGTTAATACTACAATCATAATTGAATTTACATTCAAATATTTATAAATATTTAATAAATTTATTATTATGTGTGTGTTTTATTTAAATTTCTATGATAAACATTAACTAATATATAACTTGATAAAAATGATAATCTATATTGATAGTGTAAAAAATACTCTCTCTCTATATATATATATTAATAAATAAAGCTGCTAAATATGTAAAAGTTAATAAATACTTAACCATTTTCATATAGAATTAACATTATATTTTAGAGTTTGATCACCCATGAAATCTGGCACAATTGTTTCCATATTATTATAAAATATGTTCCCTTTTTGTTTGGCATTTAGTTGCTTAGTCCTTTCCAACTAATTAGTCTTTGACTTATTAATCATCTATCATTGCCACCATTATCTTCCTAACTATTAGATTATTATTGTTATTATGTGTACTTATAGAAGCACAACCATTATTTCAATTCTAATAGTTTTAAATTTGATGATAGTGATAATAGGCGTCGATAATTGAATTCTCAATTTAATTTGTGTATATATTTAATAATTTTTTTTATAATAAATATGAAGTTTGAACGATAAAGTGAAATTATTGAGTTCAATTGAATATGTACCTCAATTTCTTAACTCCTGATATGTATTCACCTTCTAACAAAATTTTCATACACTTTGATACATGACATCTCTTGAAATGAACAATTTCCTATATGTTTAGTAGGGGTGTCAATGGTATGGTTCGGTCGATTATTTTTTTTAAATTGTATTATCTTAATTTTTCGGGTATTTTATAATATATAATCAAAATTAGATTTTTTAAATCATCCCAGTCATATCAGTTTCTCTTCGGTATCGGTATGGTTTGGTTAATTTTTAGTTTTTTTCTTTTAAAAAATAATCTCAAAATATACTACTATTAAAAAATTTCTTTCCCAAATATTTTCTTGAAGAAGTATTTTAATCCTTCACCAAGAAGATAAGAATTTAAAACCTTGTAGCCATATTGTTTGATCTTAAACATTTAATAGGAGTGTTTGCATAAGCTTTGTTGTATTGTTTGATAGAGTGTTTGATAGAGTATCTATTACAGTATCTTTTAATTTTAAACCTAATTAAGTAAAGGCTAATTAAAGAGCAAAGACCCAAAGTCATCTAGTCACGATAGGCCTAGGACCTTGGTTATATTTATATTTGAAAAATGTTATAAAATATATTTATATATTAAATTTAACATATTGTTAATATATAAAATATATTTACATACATGTAAGGTTATTCGGCTCGGTTCAGGAATTTTTCAATTTTTTTCATAAATTAAAAAGACCATCCCAATTGTTCGGGACGGTTATACACTTAAATAAAAGTCCACGATTTTATTGAAAAAATAACATAAATCGGTTAGGTTCGGTTCAGTCGGTTTTTCATATTCTTTTGACACCCCTAATGTTTTGTACATGAAACTCGCAACTCTTTTGACCAACATGGGTTGTGGTATAGTGGCGGAACTGCTCAATTCTTAACAGAGGTCTCGAGTTTAAGTCCTGGATGTAGAGAAAATTCTGCGCCACCCCCAAATGGACTCTGTTGATCCAAATTTAGAGCATGTTTGGCACTGCTGCTAAAAGCTGATTATTTCTAGAAGCACTTTTTAAAAATAGCTTTTTAGAAATGTGCTTTTGAAAAAAAACAATTTGTGTTAGGCTAATTCATTTGGAAAGAGTTTTTGATAAGCAGATTATGTTTGGCTAATCTTTTTTAAAAAGTGCTTTTGAGAGACAAATTACGAAAATGGCAAGTATCAATGTACTTTAATATTTAGATTACTTTATAGAGAGAAACTATTTTAAATATTTATTATAAAATTTTTAATTAAATTAAAATGTATATATTCAAATTTTTAATCAATATTAGATTTTTTTTTCTAATCCACTAAATAATATGTAAAATAATGTATACAATATAAAATAATAATATATAAACGTAAAATATAAAAAAATTGTTATATAAAAATATAAAATAAAATCTTAAATCAAACTTAACCAAATTTATGAGATATGCTAATTAATTAATAAGAGATCTATTGGTAAATATGTATATATGGAAGGGATATTCTGGTCTTGAAAAAATTAATTTTTTGTTTTTGCTTCTACTTTTTTTTTTAAGAATCAGAGATTTTTAGCTTCTTCCCAACAATAGAAAAACTTCTTTTGTTTCCATTTAGAAGCAGGTTTACTGATTTGTCAAACGCCATAATTTTTCAAAATAAATATTTTTTTCTCAAAACTAGTGATTTTGACCTCTCAACAGCAATGCCAAATAAGCTCTTAGTTCAGGGCTCTAATATAAGCTCCGACCAACGAGTGGAAACCAAAAAGAAAAAAAAAAACTCGTGACTCTTTTGATTTCTTAGTGGATGAATTAAAGCATATTGTTTTGATTTTCTTTTTAAAAAAATACTAAGAAAGAAAAAGAAAAGATAATAGTACATCCTTAATATCCAAGAAGTTTTAAGAATATCTACCACAAAAGAATGAGTGATGGTGGTCAAATTGGCAACCATCAACTTTTGAGAAATTATAGAAAAAATCTCCTAACTTCCCTATGAAGAAAGCAAATTATTTATTGAAGTACAAAAAATTGCACAACATTTTTTCACAAAAAAAAATATGCACAATACTTGCAAAAATGCACATTCTTAAGAATATTTGATGTATAAATATGGATCATGCTATGTTGGCTTAATAAACAATTATAGTCCCTTGAACTAGAAAATATTAAATTTCATTTAAACATTCGAATTATAATTTGTTTCAATTAAATATTTATACACAATACATATAATAAAGTGTTTTTTATTGAATATTTTCTATTCATTGTTTTTTAAAAAAAATTGTGCATATTACATAAATAAATTAACTACTTCAAAATATGTATCTTTCCTACGCTCTTCCTTACACACACTCCGGAGTTCACATTGGAGCCCCGACTAAATTCAGATCACACACTGCAGGGCCAATTTTGGGGTAGTGCTCCCAATAGGATTTTCTCTACACCTAGGACTCGAACTCGAGACCTCTGATTAAAGGTGAAGCAGTCCCACCACTACACCACAATCCGTAATAGTATGTATCTTCTTTAATTATATACATTAGCCTCCGTACGCTTCTTTCTTCCTTCCTTCCACACACCACTTTGAAAATCAAAATAAAATTCCAAAAGATCATCTCAATGTCTTTGAATTAAGATTTTCAATGTTTAGTGTAATTAAAATTACTGCACTACGTTAGCTATTGATGAGATCATTGTGTAATCTTCAACTTTAAAAACAGGATCCATCAATTACATATAATAAAATACATGTAAAAAATAAACCAGTTGGTGGTTGATTATGGATAATATAAGGGGTTTAATTAGTGGTAAACCACATCAGTAGAACACTATAAAGAAAATTAATACTTATTCCGTTCAAATTTATATGACATATTTTCTTTTTTTTAGGTCGATTCGAAATTAATGTATTTTTTTATAATTAGAAATAATTTAATTTTAAAATTTTTATTTTAACTCTTAATGAAATGATCTATAGTCACACAAGTATCTAAGATTTGTTTTAGACAATAAAAATAAAATAAAAAACTATTTTTCTTTCTTTCTTAAACTTCATACCTAATCAAACGGTGCCACATAAATTGAAATGAACGGTAAAATAATCTTTTTTAGCAATATATTTCAATTGTCAACCAAATGTGTATATATAATTGGTGATCTTTTTCGTTTCCACTAAAATATTGTAGTATATATAGGTTCATCTGGAGTGAGAACTAGGGTAGATAAATTTTCTCAATCTAGTGAAACATTAAAGTATTGAGATATGCTAGCATTATCTATATTAATTAATAAAACCATAAATAGAATAGTATTAATAGGGGCTGTGCAAAAATGGAACTATATAATATACTTTTCATGGATCGTTTTTATTTTTGAGGGTTATGGAAGTAGCTTTCAAAAAAGTAAAATGGAAAAAATGCCCCCTTTTGATTAGTTAGTTTCCAAGAGGGAGAGCTTATAGATCATCTTTTCAAGTCAATATCAAATGTATATATCAATATCCTTCTGTTCAAAGTGCGGGTAAAAGCTCACCAATTGATTGTGTTGTTGTATGCTCCTTGAGATAGAAATTAGCTACAAAAAAATCGTCGCTAACTAGTTCATTGTTATTTAGGAGCAAAAGTTGTCCATCGCTAATTTCTATCATCAGAATTCGACCGTGCAACATTGAATTTATTTGGTAAAAACTAGTCCTTTATTGATGTTACAAACACTAGACATAAGTAAGAAAAATATAGTAAAAAGACTTGAGCATAATGTTACATATGTCCCACAAGAAATAAACAAATTATGTAAAGACAGCTAAAAATGTAGAGATGATAGTAATTTTGGTGGGCATTCTTCCTTTATCAACTCTTATGACCATAGCTTCATATATTAGCAAACAATTTACTACTCCAAAACAAGCAATAAGAGTGTTGAGAAATAATCCATCAATGTTTTCCCCCTTGTAATAACTCACCAATGCTTTGACTAATGCCATTAAATTGATAATTGATGTTGTTACTAATGACACAAACATAGGGGAAGCCACTCCAAACTCGATAATTCCTCGATTGTACCTTGTAATTTGATCATAATCGACTACTTTGCTTGTTACGTTGATTTTATGAGTGACTATATCTAGACGTTTCATTAAATACTCGATAATTCCATTTGGAAAGGATGATAACCCCCTTATAATCCACATTCTCTGGTCACTCCACCACCTTTGTAACGATCCTTGTGTCGTTGATGCAAAATTTAAGCAATAATCTTGCATGTATGCTCCAAGAAATAGAAAAATATGCAACAAAGACCATGGACTAGATATCTGAGGTCAATATATTATACAAATATGTGAGCTTATGAAATCATATTTTACACTTACAATAGTTCTTATGAAGATCTAATATCATGATTAGTTATTAAAAAAAAAAAAGATTAATAGCACTTTTGGACTTTGGTCCCTCAGTTATTGATAAATTCTTATTTTATTTCTTGTGATATCTGATTGAACATATTTAACCTTCAATTAATTGGAATGTGCACTTCTGATACCTTTTGCTTGTGTACATTCACAAATTTACCATATTTACTATCTGTCTCATTATGTAAATACTCATACATTATGTTAAGCTTGTATTATTATTTCGCGTTTGATGGTAATATAGTTCTAAAAAGAGTCCAAATGCAACATAGTAATGTGACTAAAACACATATTTTAATTAATTAAAAGTTAAATTTATATATTCAAATATGAAGTTTGTGCCAAAAATGATATCTCCAAAAAAAAAGAGAGAAGATAAATCAAGAGATACCTTTGGGAAAATGGGAACTCCACTTAGAAGAGTGAGTTGAGGAAGCAAAGCATAGATAGTTATGGGTATGGAGTGAATGGGCCAAAATGTATAGTGAATGTAACATTGGGCCATTATTGGGCCCAAATGCTCCATACCAAATGTAAGTGGGCTGTTTTTTGATAAAGCCACTTCAAGGAGGCCCATGGCCCATCTCTTCATTTGAATAAGCACATCATTGAGTGATAAAGGTACATGTCCTAGGGTTACAAAATATTGATTTCCAACCTTCACAATGAAGTTGATAACCAGTGTAAATGTCCTCCACCAATGATCCATATCTAAAGCCCATCTGCATATTTTTGGTTGTTAGTATTGTCCACAACAAAATCTTTGTGTGTTGCTATGCTAAGAAATGTGAAGACTTGTTTCGTTGTGATCGTGTAGTAGTCAAGAGGTTATAATTCAAACTACGATACTATGAGGTTAGGTCATATTTGACTATTGGCCTCCTCCTAGCCATTGTAAATAGCGTTCGGTGACCACTTTTTCGATTGGATTTGGTTCATCTGACACATACACGTCATAGGCATTCCGCCTTTCTATATTTTATAGACTTGTATGTAACTATTGAGAGTGAAGATATTCAACATACTGTAAATATTACCACCTCAAAAGTTCGGATTTAACTCAAAGCTCCCAATATGTAGAATCCCCATTTTTTAAAAAACAATAATTCTCCAGAGTTTTCCTTGTGCAATTTTAATACTCCAAGACAATGACTATATTTCAATTACTAAGGATGTAGGTGTCTATTTCTAAAATTTACCCCCTCACCACTTAGCGATACCTTTTTCAACCAGAGGCGGAGTAGATGATAAGGTATGGATTCATTCAAACTCAACTTTGATTCAGACCATGTATACAAGCTAAAAGATTAAACCAATACAAATAACTAACTTTTGAATCTAATAAATCATGAGTTGTAGTAGAATTCTAAACTCGAACTTATATAGTTCAAATTCTCGCCTTATGATGAAAAAAGAAAAAGAACTATGACTTGTGCAACATACCTTGAAACCCCAATTAGTTTGGTTCTCATAGTTGCAACTTGCCACTTGGTGAGCTTACTCTAGAATAGTTTGGGCCTCAATGGGCTTGTTCACAACATGATCTTGAATCATTTCTTGTTGCACGAACGATGACGGCCCACCAAAGAAAGCCCGACGTCGGAAAAAGCACCCCGTGCCCATGTAATTTGGGCCACAAAGCCCATCCATGCCCATTGGATTCGCATGGGCCAGAGCTGTGAACTCACTTGCATAGATATCGGCCCAATTGAGCCCATGAAATCGCTGCGGTGTCTTAACAAATGCTAAATTGGGCCAGAGAGAATGATCCAAGAAGTAACATAAAGCCTGTTTAGGAGTTGATGGATCATTGGAGTACATGTCACAGTCCAATGTTAAAACTATAGGCCCATTTGTCATAATCCCCGATACTCGAAGCTTCAAAAATTAAAAAAATAACAAAAAACAATTTAAATCAATTTTCTATAAATATTCATATTGAGCATGAATTCATCTATCAAACGGAAAAAAAAGGAAAACAAATTTAGTCCCATTATATCAGTTTATGCGATATTATTTCCTATTTAATCATCCGATTGGAATGACTATATTTGAAAATAACTTAATCTTTAAACTTTTCAGTTTACCCTTAAACAAGAAACTTTTAGTGCCTCTCAATTGTATGTATATATGTTTAAGACAACAAGTGTCAAATATTAGTAGAAATCAAATAGCATCCACAGATCATTTTTCAGTCATAGTCTTAAAAAATAGTCACTGACATGAAGTTTCAAATTACACAAGTGAAACTACAGGACATTATCTAAGAGTTTCATTAGTGAAATTCAAAACTTTAGGACTGCGACTATTTTTCAGTTACAGGGGCTAAAAAATGGCTATTTGTGAATTTTACCTCAAATGTTATGGCATGTTTTAAAACTAAAAGTTTGAAAAAATTGTCTTTTCTTTTTTTAAAAACTTACAAAAAGGAGTAACATATACCAATTTGACTATTTTTACATTATTTGTGAATAAAACTTAATTAAATATATACAGAGTTAAAAAAAAGTTGTTTAAAGATACTGGCTTACCAGAACATTAAGTGCCCCTGCTTTGAAATGTTGAGGGGAAGTTTTGCTTTTCTGCCTTGAAATATAGACAAGATTTGGCATAAAAACATTTGTAATGTCTTTGTCTTTGTTGTTTGCCAATAAAACCTGCTTGAAGAATTTTGTGTAAAAAGGAGAGTGAGTTGTATTAGGAAAGGATTATAATAAGTTATATACTATCAGTCTATCACTACCAAGTTATACATAAATATGTCATATAACTTGGTTTCAGCTAACATTTATGTCCTCCAACTTTGGGTGTGTACAAGTAGAAACTTAACCTTGTATAAAATTGAACAAGTAGACACACGTGTCTTGCATGGCATAATATACGTAGGACACCATATAGGATACAGAAGAGGAGCTGAAAGCCACTTGACTCTAAGGAGAGGAGGGCATGGAAATTTGACTTTGATGGCACGACTAATCAAAATGGGTACGGAGTAGGGGCATTGCTGATTGCACCTGATGAATCGTTGGTTTGACCGACGAACTACGTGGGAAAATAGACCTTCTTTCTTTGATTTGAAGCAAGATTTTTGGAAAGTAACAATTCCATTCAGTTCGCTTTCGGAAAACTAGCTGGTCACGGATACAAAATTACCATATAGGACCAGGCACGGACCTAAAAGTTATCGAGGGGGTTCACCCAAACCCCCTCGGCAAAAAATTACATTGTATATTTAAGGTATTTTAAAGAATTTTTATGTCTATATATTGATTTTGAACCTCCTAAATATAAGATTAGAGGTTTTTCGAACCCCCTAAATTGAAATCCTAGATCCGCCACTGTGTAGGACTCCACGTAGGACCAATGTGCCTATATGTTCAATTTTCTACAAGTCTAAGTGTCTAATTGTGCACAACCAAAATTAGAGGGCATAAATATCAGTTGAGATCAAGTTAAATAGCACATTTATGTATTATGGCCAAGTTATATTATGTGCAATTACTTAGGCCTCATAAACGAACATATCATATATATATATATATGATCCTACAAGTAAGGTTCGAGAAAAATAAAATATACACAGATCTTATTCCTACCTTATAAGAGAGGGAAAAATTGTTTTCAATAAACTCTCGACTAAAAAATAAAAAAAAAAGCAAACCTGAATAATAGAGGGATGATGATGGAGACTAAATCCATCAGATGAATATTTGCTATAAGCTTGTTGTTCATCCTCATTGCTAATATACTCTTCATTTACTTTTCCTCTCTCCACCACATTATTTATTCTTGTAATCATGTTTTCATGCATCAACTGCATGGATACATACAAAAATAATTGTTGCTCATATTCAATTATTATACGCTGATAACGTAAAAAATATATTATATACTATCATATCAATTTTAAAAATAGATATTATTTAAAGTTCAATTATTGCTCATGTATGGCAAGAAATGAAAATGAACCAAACAAACTACTACTACATATACTATTTTACTATTAGGGGAAAGGATAGGTGGAATATACATGCTCCGATCAGATTATCCGTTCCAAAAAGAATGATATATGTTTGATTTTTATTTTCTTTAGTGTTTTTTTTTTATCTTCACATAAATGTTACGTATGATATTTTAAAATCACAAGTTTCAAATATTTTATAATTGAATAACGTTATAGGAGTAACATATTTAAAATTACAAATTTTAAAAGTTTTTGTTTCTTTTCTGAACTTTGCCACAAGTCAATTATGACAAACAAACTGAAACGAAATGAATATAAAATACCTTTATTTTATGAGACTGGGAATTTTCTGCATAATTATCAGAACTAAAATATGCATCTGGACACCTTTCCACTACTCCATTTTCCCTACAAAACGGCAACCAGTGTACACCAAATCTCGCGGCCTCTGCGAGAGCGAACAGAGTAAGCTCCGATCCACTGTCATCCGACACATAAATCGAGAGCTTCTCTGTCGGGTAATCATACGCCAACACAGATAAAACTGTGTTGGCCACATTACCCGGCTGTTCCCTATACGGATCCGCCGTACATATAAAAACATCAAGCGCGGGAAAATCATCCTCGAAATTTCCGAACTTTTTGGGGAATTCTTCACGCGCTATAGGGCGCGTGCGGAAAGACTGAGAAGTTAACCACATAAAAGCTAAGATTATGTCAGAAATTAACATGGAGAGGATAATTATGGTATTTAACATGGAGTGATAATTAAATAATTTTATTATATGGTGATAAAAGAGAGCCAAAATGGTAAAGATGTAAATAAGAGCAAATGCACGGTTGAGGTACATGCGTTTATGCATGATTTTGAAAGAGTGATAAGGACCATTAACGGTGGTTGTGGCGGCGGCGGCGGCGGCAGTTTCCATTTGTTGGTGGTGCTATACTATATATAAATTAATTCAGATCGATGTAATATGGGTTTGAGAAGTCCTACTATTTATAGGAACTCTTACAAAAAATAGTACTCATAATTAAGTCATAGGTAGTAGGTTCTTTGTTATTATATTGTTATGTATATCATAATAACAATAATAATTATGCGTCTATTCTGATAATATAATTTAGAGTTTGTGATGTTAATTCTCACTGATTAAATAAGAGAGAGGTGTTCGGATGGTAAATACTCCTCACCTGTGATCTTAAAATTGAGAATTCGAGTCAAAAAATAAGCAAAAAATGATGGAAGCTCTTATAAATTAAATAATTTTGGTGATGTAATAGCGAACGTAATGGCCATAATTAAATCATGCATGACTTCAAGACTGGTGCATGTGATGGTCATGCATGAGTTCACACTTGTGGATTGGTGCAGTGCATCTGAATTTCGATCAATCGATGCGGAATTATATGATTAAATCATCTCAAAGGATTTTTTTTTCTATTTTACTCTAAATGTATGCTATTTATATATTTTTTTTGATGTACTGATCAATAATTTTATTTATATTTTTTTTTATTGATGTACTGATCAATAATCTTATCTAATCTTATATGCTCGTATATTAACATTAAGGTTCTAGATGATTTCTAGTCAAGGAAGTGAGGTGTAGGGTTCCAAAGAGATATGGTGATTCCAATTTCCAATTCACCTATATATAGTATAAGTATATACAAAAACAATTAGTTGAAGTTCAAAGTCAAGGTACTATATACACACTTTCACATCAAGATATTACGAATGTACGTACGTACGTAAAAAATAGAAAAAATAGGAAATACTTCGGCCAATTAATTTATAAAATATGAGTAAAATATATATGTTATGTATACTTTAATATATAACATACCTATACACAACAAATATACTGATAGTGTATATATATATGTTGGGTATATTTCGGCCATAGATAAATTAGTTTGATCGACTTGTACATATTGATAAGTTTCTTGAATAATGTTTCATGGTTAAAACTGAATAAAAGAATGTCTAAAATTGAAGTGTAGTTTGATAGACATTTTACATGGAAAAATATCAAACATTATTTTTTTTGTTGTTTTCCCATCTGTTGTCTTGTACTTGCATTAAAGCTCCACCAATTAAGAGTCTTATCGTGTAAAACTCATCTGATGCACCACATCCACAATCAAACATATGCCTTCATCTCATTTCATTGACTAGCTAGGCTCAATGGCTAATGCGCAGGATTGTTAATAAGCGGTGTCAACTCTGGAGAATTAAACAAACGTATAAAACATTATGTCAACTAACGACGTCATTATTTTTCTTTATAATTATACACATATTTTCTTTTTACACGAAACCATATGAATATGGAATGGTTAAGTAACTACATGAGGTGAGAATAATGCATTTAAATTCTATAAATAAACACATATATATAGAATATACGTCACATATATACTTATTGATTTTACATAAACCCTCAATATAAGTAAGTTTTTCATGTTGCAACAACCCCACTTGAGTAAGTACAACTAAAGAGATACAACAATCAAACTTCCACCAGAATCATTAAATTACATATACACAAGCTTCTAATACTAACTCCACTAAATGATGAAAAAAGATTCAACTATTTGCTTGTTGTCAAGCTTATTCAACAAGACGACATAGAGTCTCATCCTCTAACCGTTATTATTGAAGATTGCAGATACCTGTTGGAAGTCAACAAGGGCCAATCTTACACACATTTGAAGAGAAAAGTGAAAATTCTTTTTAAGAAATGAAGTTCACAATTGGGAAAACGCGATCAAGGATGAAATGGAGTTTCCGCTCCTGACAGATTTAAGTAGTGTAGCTTATGAGAGATATCGATTCAATTTAGAAAGGCATGTTGCAACCTTTATTCTCTTCCAAATTTTCATGTTGAAGTAGTTGTTTCACTTCCTAAACAATACAGCGTTTTGGTTCCTGCACTGAAACTTTTCATGTCTTGACTAGAACAAATGAAGATCCTCTTCGCAACGTTGCAGAACTCTCTGCGATAAAATAATTGAGCACAATATTATGATATGCAAAGTATTAGAGATCTCACAAGTAGCTATAATATAATTCACGGGCAGAGCTAGCTTATGAGTTTACCGGTCACTTGTATTATACGTATTAAGAAATTCACTTGAGGTCGTTGTAGGGAGCCAATTATTTTTATATATTAACTTGAGGTTGTTGTAGGAACCCATAAACTTCAAATCCTAGATTCGCATATGAGCTACATACTTTTTAATTTAAGTTGTAAATGGAGAAATAAACACTTACGGCCAAGGATAATCACCCATAAGCATCATATCACCTTCATCATCTGTAAAAACGATCTCCCATTTATTTCGTGCGTGGAGCTTTTCCTGGATATCGAACATCTCTTCAAGTTCCTTTAGGAGCTCATCGTATCCACTTAGTTTTGTTAAATCCACAGCACGTCCCACAGCTACCCCTTGCATTTGAACCTTCTCAAGGGATTCATATAAGGTGAAACATATTTTTTATTTCTATTGATGTCTTTGGAGTAGTAAAGAACATGTAAAAAGCAATTTACTTTCTCGTTTTGGTTTTCATACCTTGGTGCGACTTCTGGTGGAAGAAATCTGCTTGAGGTGAACCTCCTTTGGTGGTGGATTCAACTGCTCTTGCTTCTGATCTTCGGAATCTATTGAAAGGCCAGATTTGTCTTCTGAATCACCAGCAGAAGTCGTGTTTCCAGAGCACCCTTCAGCAGAGCCATCAGAATTGTTGGCTGGTTTTAGAGGCGGGTTCTCAATAACAGAACGGAATGAGGGACAGTTCAAGTCAATACCAAACAATCTACAGGATGTAATTGTATCACGTTTTCTCTCATCGTCTAGGCTAGGAAGCAGGAGATCGTTCTGCTTTCCGAATTGTGAGGACGCAAAGCTTGGAAAAGCAGGCCGAGGTGAAGCACTTTTACTGGCTTCTGTCTCATCCAAAAGCATATTCAAAGAAGCACTTACTTTAGAAGCTGACCAAATTCCATCTTCACGAGCCTTAAAAGTACTGTTGGTAGTTGAATTTGTTTGTGAAGTATGCAAAGAAAATGGATTATCACTACTTTGTCCTTCAATGACGGGGTTAAATTGCGTTGAAGGAATCCAAGCGGCTAGTGCAGCTGCAGGAATAGGTTCTAGCAGGAAAATAACGGAATAATAATCAAGAAAATGAAAATAGAAAACCAAATAGGATGACTAAAAAATTTTTAAACATGCCATGGATTATGAATATGCGTGTTTCCACCTGAAGCTTTGGGTTCGTTATGTGCTCGATGCCTTTTATTCTTCACTCCCATTGGCTGCACGAGAGGAGTAGCGACTGACGCCACAAATGGTTCGATGTCCCAAGGAGAAACTGTGTCAGGTCTTGAAACAGATGCAGGCTCATCCCATTGAACCTGGAAAGATGGAAGAAAAATAATGAAATTTTAAATCAATCAAAATGTATTGATTCATTCAATGTCGACAAACAACCAACTGTATCAACCTTCAATGATCGCCATTTAGAATCTTTCCACTGTGAGGAACTATCTTCAACTCCTACTATGGTACCTGTAAATCTGGGAAATTACGAAGGAACAACCGAAGAAAAAATATAATAGAGATCAGAAATGCAGCATATTGAGCAACTTTATACGGTAGAGAAACATCTCGTTCGAGCTTCAATAAAGTTGATGTTTTACCACCTTTTCTCAGGAATCTCTTCCCCTTCAAAATGCATCTTGAATCTCATGCCAACTGAATACCGATGATTCACAGCCTCAAGATATTTGTTTAGGCCTACGATAAACTGACTTGTTCTGAAGATTTTCCACACACAATGTTGAGAACATAGGCAATATTTAGCATGTTCTCCCGAAAAAAATAATAATTTCAACATTGCAAAAAGGACATAAAAGGGCAGCCCGATGCACTAAGCTTCTGCTATGCACAAGGTCCGGACCACAAGGGTCATTTGTATGCAGCCTTACCCTGCATTTCTGCAAGAGGCTGTTTCCACAGCTCGAACCCATGACCTCCTGGTCACATGGTAACAAATTTACCACTTACGCCAAGGCACCCCTTCATTGCAGAAAGGACATCTAAAAGTTCAATCTTTTTAAGAACAGAGATTTTTAAGAACAGAGATGCATAAGAGAAACCTCGGTTTGTAATAAACAACAAACATGGTCTGGGTCGCAGCAGCGTGAGATGCAGTAGCTAACACTCCTAGTTGCATGCTCTGACTTGAAATCACTGATTGTGGCATTGAGCTCGGTTGGCAAGCAAGTCTTCTAATCCCTATTCGAACTTCACCTTCATCACTCCTAAACACAACATAATGAATAAATAGTGGCAATCCTGATGCTCGTGATAGATTTAAAGTGCAATAGACAAACAAGCGCCAAGGATAAACCTCAAGAATACAAAAGAATCCCCCGCAACTAATCTCTTCGAGGAAACAAAGGTACTCCACCCTGTGGTAAGCAAATGCCTCCGGGGTTGGCCTGTTAATCAAGAATCAAGAGTGAGCAATTGGACCATATAACTAATTGATAAAGTTACATCGATATCATCCTTCTGTTGTAGGCAAACCAAATTGGACACGACAAGGTGTCGAATAATTACCTCTAAATATATGTTTAAAGTGCCACTCGAAGCCATGAAGGTCCTTGGCAACCAATGTCTGTGCTGGAGTCGGTTGGTTCATGTCCTGCATTGAAAATATCACAAGACAAGATCGACAGGTAATGCATCACTTTCTCAAAGTGGACAGACTATAGAATGTAACAACAAAGGATCAATTATATTACCAGGGGAGGCAGGCATTCATTAGCATGTTTCCTGAGAATGGAAAATCCACCATGAGTGCTTGTATCAGATGCAGTTAGAACCTTGTAGAAGAAATGAACTTTGGGCCTCGGAGGTTCAGGAGGAAATGGATCTGGACTAGTTGGCTCAACTTGCTAAATCGGATGAAATCAATTATAGGCAAATTGATCACCAGACCATAAAAGAGCAAATGAACAAAACATGGTTTTGAACAAGCAAGAAAATAGGTTCATTAAGTTCTTACATCTGCTTCTGGCAACAAAGTAATCTGGGCATAAACCTCATCAGTATCTTGCTCAGCCTACAATAATTTTCCATGTAAAAGTCCTAATTAAAACTTCTTTTTCATCTAAATCCTAAAGACAACATCAAAATGAGTTGGAGTTAGCAATGAACTTCGTCGCTGATCTACGTCTAAATAGCTCGTAGCTAGCAGAAACTTTAGATAATCAGTCCTAATCCGTCAGTAATCCTAATTAGCGACTAAAAAATTATTACTATTGTTTAACCAAATGAACCAACAAAATGGTGAATGTACAGCTAATTTACCAGAAGTTGAATGTGAAGAACGCGACAAAGGATTTTCGATTGCAGATTGAACATTGGTATTCTCTGATTCAGATCCTGATTTGTTGATGCCTCCAACTATCCATACCACAAAATGAACAACAATAATGAATATAACTATCCACCAAAATACTGAAATACCCAAGACCAGATGAAAACCAGAAAGACACCCTTAAAAAAAATAAAAATTGACCAACTTGAACCCCATAACAAAGGGGATCCCACAATTTAAACATTATGGAGTTCGAGTTCGAAAGGAGTACTTAGTGCTCCACCACGACCCTTGTTAGTTCTGCCTCTGATTCAAAACCAATTTTGAAACAAATTAATACCTATACTACCCGCATTGAAACCACTAAATCTAGATTCACACCGGAAGGTCTGGTAAAGAGCTCCGTAATAAAGGCAATTCGGTACGTAACAAAACTCGAACATGAGACCTCTAATTAAGTATGAAAGGAGTACATACCACTCTACCACAACCCTTGTTAATTCAGCTACTAATTCAAAACCAAACTTGAAACAAATTAATACATATACTACCCGCATTGGAACTACTTAATCCGGATTCACACCGGAAAGTCCAGTAAAGCGCTCCCTCCGCATTTAGCAAAACTCGAATATGAGACCTCTAGTTAAGAGTGAAAGGAGTACGTATCACTCCACCACAACCCTCATTAGTTCCGCATCTGATTCAAAACCAAACTTGAAACAAATTAATACCTACACTACCCGCATTGGAACCACTAAATCTGGAGCATTCCCTAACAAAAACGACTTCATATCCAACAGACCTCAAACACAAGACCTCTAGTTAAGAATTAAAGGAGTACATACCATTCTATCACATCCCTCATTAATTCCACTACTTATATAAAACCAAATTTGCAACACACCAATACCAAGAAACAAAAAAGAAGAAGAAAAAACATACTTGTTCCATGTGACCTTGTGGGAAATAGTAAACCCTTTCCTCATTTTTTGGAACATCCACTAATGGACCTGCACACAATCTCCATAACTCTTGGTACAATTCATCTTTACCTGAAACTTTTTCCACAACAAATTCAAAACTAAACATTCATACAAAAAAAAACTGAATTCTTTAACAATACCCCCCAAAAAAAATTTAAAAAAATAAATAAAAATCAAACCTTCAGCTGAGAAATTGTGTTGCTGATGCAGCTGGTTCGACATAAAATAGCCTTTATTCTCCATTAAAATGGAATTCTGAATCAAAAATCTACAATGGCTTAAAAATTCCTTAAATTTTTGTAGGCTAAATTAACTTCATTTCTCTACATGGGTAGCAATTTTTTTGGCAATAGATGTTCTTGAACTATATATAATGAAAAAGAAAATCTAAAAAAATTATATACTTATGACTAAAAGTTTGTATCTTTGTCACAAATGAAAATTAGATACAATTTCAGAATTAGGAACTCTAAATCTTGCATTTACACAAGAATAAATTTCTTAGTAAAAATAAATAGAGTTAAAAATAAAAAAACTAATTGCATATTTGGACACCCTTTAAGACTGACAAGTTAAAGCTGAAAACTTTTCTAATTCCGCCGGCGGTGACGTAAGCTGCCGGTGATCGGTTGGAGTTACCGGCCGTTCAAAACAGAGCTTTTTCTTGCTGTTTCAGAGAAAGTAGATATGCAGTGTATAATTTAAACATGTGTTTGGTTTAAAATTATATATAAGTGCTTGGAAAAGAGTGTGAGGTTAGTTTTGTCAATTTGACATAATACATAAATATCTCATCGGATAGCATTTATATAAAATTAAATAAGTAAACATACGAATTCTATGTGGTATAATGCAATTAATTTTATACAAATTACCGTATAAGACGCCGCTCAAGATGTTACATATTCAGAGTTATATACAAGTATACTTATGCACGTCTAAAATTAGAGGGTATAAAAATTAACTAAGGCCAAGTTAAAGGATACGTTTATGTATTATGACTATTAATTTATACAAAAATAGGGTGAATCCATTGCCCTTCACTTAAATTTGCCACTAAATTTTATTTAGATATTCATATTATAATCTATTCTGATTTAAACATTTGAATATATGATAAAATGTTTATGTTAGACATTTTTGGATCATATTTTAGAAAAATTTATGCACTTGTTCTCAAGTGTCATGACATAAATAAATTAATCATAATAAAATATAACGTCTCTTTTAATTATATGCATCAACATCAACTGAAACATGTTTTAAGATTTTAAACTTGTTGAGATGAATGTTTATAATAAAATGATATGCTATATTTTAAGTGATTAACTTATCTATATGATAAACGATTGAGAACAATTTCAAATATTTTAAATTAAAAATATTTTAATAAGAACATTGCAAGTGTTTGATAAAAAAAACATAAAATAATTTGGGTGAACACTTAACTTTTGTTTAGTTATTTATTTTTATTTGAGAATGGATAAAGAATAAAAACAAACCAATGGAATTAGATTTAAATGCATTCGTGTGTACTGTGACTGTCTGCTCCTCTTTGTCTCATAATAAAAATATTATTTTGTATTATTATGCCTGACTTTACAGATTGACACCTGTATTTCAATTTAATTAAAATTAAACAGCCTGTATAATTATATTTTAGTGTTAGGATTTAGAGCTAAGCAATTTTAACAGATGAATACTTCATTTTAACTTGGTTTCTTAAACAAAATTTTAGGTAATAAACTTATTTATAAATAAGTAATTAAGTGTTTGGATAAAAATGTTGAAGCTAAAAATAAATAGTTATATAATTGTGTATTCGTGTTTAATTGAGCATTAGAATTTTTTTAAAAAAACTTTGAAGAGTATTATTTAAAAAAAGTTAATAATATATAATTATAAGACATTTCATTACAATTAAAATATTTATAATTAATTTTTTAAAATATATTAAACTAAAAGTGTGCCACGTATAAATAAAGATAAATGAAGTATTATATCGAGTTAGAATATATCGATGTGAAGACAATCATGGGCAAATTGGAATATTTACCGGTCAAGTGGATATTTATTTAACCCTCTTAATATTGTTTCCACATAAGCAAATGATGATTATTGGAAATTAAGGAAAAAATAATAATTGAGTGGCATACATTATATATCCCTAGGATTAGTTGCGGATTTATCAGAAACATCATTTTTATCTCTCACGTGAAAGTAGAAGTAAAGACGGCATACACAACACCTTTTCATGAATGTTATTGTGATTTGATTATGTATATTAATTTTTCTTTGTCTCACACACAATTTGAATCGAAAATAATAAATTCAGTTAAATCCGGAGAACCGTCCTAAATCCTCCACTTTGGCATAGGTTAGCTTGCTAGGTTGCCACTTGTTCATTAGTAATGAATTTTAGATTTTTAATTAGGAAATGATGACACAAGGCATGACGCATAAACCATGGCTTCAATGTTTATTATACTATATATTTATTTAGTGGTGTTTCTTTTGTTGAAAAACTATACTTTTAGTACCAAAAAATAGTTAATTATAGCATATATTAACAATTAATAGGACAGTTTCATGCTACTTTATTACTATGCAATATGCATCTTTTCCTTGACCAGTACAATTAGTTGGAGCATCTTTTCCTTTAATTTGTTTTAGAGTTAGATGGGGATCTAGAGTGGGGGCAGGAAGCAAAATGGACTGATTTCTTTATTATTATTTTTTAGTACTATCGGTAAGTAAATAAAAAAATATTATTTTAAAAATATTTATATATAATATGATAAAATATTATATGAATCAATGAAGTGTGGAGCGAGGAGTGGAGAGTGGGCTAGGAAGTGACAAGAGGTGAGATGATCAAGGAAGGAGAGTCGGGGGCATTTGATGAGTGGAAAAAGACAATAAATTTGAAATATCTTTATGAAACTTCATTTCTCTGGAAAAAAAATTATTTCATATCTCACATAACTATGACAATAATTGTGTGAAACTTCGTTTTAGTATCTAATAAGTTAATGGAATCCAAATATATGAACTCAAACGTATAAAATTTGGATCCACCTACTTGTGAGACAAAAAGAAGTTTCACACAATCAAAATATTTTATCCCTCCAATCTATCTTTTTATTTTTATTTTTATTTTTTATAACAGTGTTGTTCATTATTTTAGTACAATTATGTGACAATCCAAATTCATAACACATATTATTCAATTGGACTCAACATAACATGCCTTGTGGATTTGTCTCTAGTTCTATGTCATTGTTGATCCCAAAAGTGTGCATACATATAAATTTATGTCATGTTTTATAAAAAATTTCACTTTTCTCTCTTATTCCGATATAAAATTTATTTAAGGTGTAATATGTACTCCTTTAAAAACTTATCAGTCATTTTCCTTGATTAGCCCTCTATTATGAGTGTCGTGCATACCTCGATTATTTTATTATATACTTATTAGTAAGTACCTTTCATTGAACCAAATATAGGATACTAACTTTCTTTCTAGTAAGTTTGACATTAAAAAAATTATTTTGCTATAATTTGAATCTTGATTTTCAATAATTTATATTTGATTTGTTAATTGTTAGATCACACCTTGACCCCCAAAAAAAAACACTTCTACATAAGATCTTTACACTTTCATATTACATTACATTGTTATTAATAAGCATGTAATTATATCATAATCAGAAATAGATGAATTAAACTTGCAAGAAAATAAAACAAAAATGGATCCATGGTTTTTGCTCACTTGGACTCTATGTTTGTGGATCACAACCTCATTAATGTTTGGATTATCATATGGGCTTGAAAGTTGGGCCCACTTTTGTTTCAGCCCATACTATTTTTGTGTTTGTAAATATAAGTGTTGGCCTTTTCATGTGCAAGAAAGAGAATTTACAATAGAAAAATCGCGTGAATTTGATCCAAACGGATAATGTTACATCATATTAAAAGTATTTGAATCATATTAAAAGTATTTGAATTGAATTAGTGCAACAAGTGATATCAATAAAATTAACTATTGGTAAGATGGATATGAAGATATCAAGCCAATTTATCATCTTTATTGAGAGCTTTAAAGATGCATATACATACACACACAACCAAAAAGAAAATCAACGACAACAAGATGATAATTTATGTAAAATTTTACTTATAAAGTCCAATATCTTTAAAGTTAGTTCATTTTCATATTACTAAAATAATACTTTGATCTAGAAACATACTATAATAATGATTCTTTTTATCAGAATTTTTTTTTGAGGGTGAATGAAAATTTTTGAGATAAAAAAGAAATAATGATTTACATATAAGTAGAAGAGCTAGAGCTTATTTGAATGAGCTTATAACTTTTTGCTTATAAGCCAAAAAAAAAGGATAGAAATTTTAAACTACAATTTTTGGATTATTTTTGAAGTTTTTAAGACTTAAAAACAAATGCTTAATTAGAAGCACTTTTAATTATACTCCTATAAAAGTGGTTAAAAATTATTTTTACTTTAAAACACTTAAAATAAAGAAATTTAAACATGCTCTAAGAAATTCAAAATTTTTGAAAGAGAGTATAGAGGATTCTCAAGTTATCATAAATGCATAAATATAGCTATCAAAATTTGATTATTCTATTATATTCCGTCAAGGTGCTAAATGTTAACATTTCTTATATAGACTTTACAATATTATTTTATATATAATAGGTTGAACTTTGAAATTGTCAATAAATTAATATTTACAAAAATATTTATTAACTGATCACGCAATGCGCGAATACGTATACTATTTAATAATTAAAAAAAAGTTACTTATAATATATAATGATACGCTTAATAATGCAATTTTTTTTTCAAATCAAGCTAATTTAATTTAAACATTAATATCACATCATGTTAAACTTTAGGTTGACTGTTTCCACATGAATTGACAGGTCCAAGTGCACACCTCATAGATTGAAGCTTAACGTAGCAACTAAGTAAAAACACAAAAAAATAAAATAAAAAAATAAGGAATATTACCTTACCCATTTGCTTTTTTCTTTAATTTGAAACCCAACCTAATAGAATAAATATGATCTTCTAGATGGATGTTAGAGGATATGAATAGTATAACTTATTTGGTCAATTGTTTGAAAAATAAAATATTATTTTTGAAAAAAAAAATTATTTTAAGAAGTTGAGCTGCTGAAGTGTTTGATCAATTTTAAAAAAAAACATTAATTGTTTTTAAATAATAATAAACATTGGTTTTCAGAAGCATAAAAAGAAGCATTTTTCCGAGAACTAATTTTAAAATCTTGATAATGCATAAATTAATATTCTAATATTCATAAAAATATTATTTAAATTGATTAATCAAATGTAACTGATTATTTTTAATAGTATTGGCTAAACATATTATGAAATCTGTCATGTTGTGAATTTTCATCCAATCCAATAATTGTCATTAAGTTCAACTCTTAAAAAGTTAATTTCGGTATAATTTAACTACTTATACATACATTAATTAATTAATAATGACGTTTTGATTTCTTTTTTCTTTTTCCTTTTTCCTCTCTTGAGAATGAGTAAGTCAAAACTCAATTTTAATGTCTTTTTCTTCTAAACCGTGTTTTTATGTCACCATTCACTCTTTGATTAGCTCACCTAAAGTAACCTCCACACTAAAGTGAAATTACTACTTTCCTCCCTTTTGCTTTCATTTAAGTTTCTTTTATTTTTCCTTTTTCAATGAATATACTTTTCGTTGCTTCGTCTTAATAAATTACGAGTAAAAAAGACTGACATGTTTTTAGGCTGATAAATTTTAGAAAAGAATGGAAGTATATGATATTTTTGGTAAATTTTATATTTGAATGAGAGAAAACATAAAGAATCTTGTAACTTATAAGTAATAACACAAATTCTCTTACTACGCATGTTTTTAAACTCAGTAATGATGTAATTCAAGAAAATAAATGTATAAGGTATGTTGGACTGTAACAAAAGATACTTGTCATATGTTTAGAATGTGAAAAAAATAATGTTACGGAGTCGGACACTCTTTCAATAAAGTATTGAAGACAATCTTAATGAAAACGTTGAATCCTTATAAGGAAGTGTTTGTGACGCCAAACACAAAGAGCATATCAATCAAAAGAAGAATTGACTGGATTTTAGGCCAACAAACTTCTATAGAAAAGATGTACATGATACTTTAGGTGAATTTATAGTTAAATGGTGTAGAGATGGATTCTTGAGTGTAATTCAATCCGAAAAGTTAGCTTATAAGTTAATTGTTCAAGTCTATATAAGGAGACCAATTACCTATTTATTTTTCGAGATGGAATGTGGACAAATATAATATGGGACCCCAACATTGGTAAACAAAAAATTGAGGTGGGCCTGACTCTGATATCACGTAATAAGATGAATTTTGAACCTAATTCAACCCCAACTGCTAGCATATCAAATAAGGATTCTCCAAGTCTATATAAGAAGATCAATTGCCCATCACTTTTCCAATATGACTTTTTAACAAATGGAAGAAGAAAATGAACGACTTTATAAAACAAATCATAAATTAAGTGATGTTCACATTTTAAAACAAATTCGCGAGGTCTATTAGATCAAAGTGAACAAACCATTAATTATTTCAAGCTGTAGATAATAATTCATGTACCACTATTAACTTGACATATGGATTAAAAAGTCATAAATGATAGGGGTAATTTTATCAAATCACCTTATTAAATATAAGTCATCTAAACATTGAAAATGAATAGTATATAATAGCAGACACAAAATGATAAATTATTCATTAATTTTATAAATTAGACAAATATTGTTAGACATCTCAAAATAGTATAGTCGACGAGTAAAGATGCACGATAGCATAATATAATTAGGGGTAGTTTGGTTGAAAATAAGTTATCTTGGGATTAACTATTTTAGGATAAATTATCTCGGGATAAGTTATCTCACTATATATATATCAAATAACTTATTTAATCACTAAGATATAAATAGTGGGATAAATAATCTCATAACTATCTAATACATCCAATCAAATACAGAATAAAATAATGCTACATTTTATTTCGAAAACCTTATACCTCACATGACTCATTAAGGATTACTACGTTTTACCACGACTAAGTTTTTCCACTCCTAATTCCTCTCATTTCTATGAAATTTCCCTCTACCGCGTTTACTCACTCCACCACTACTCCACCCTTCCTTATAAAACCCAAACACTAGTTTAGAGGTTTTGTAAAAAAAAATCTCTTCTTTGAGCCTTGTTCATCTGTAAATTTCACTCTTTTAGTCCAAAATTGAATCTTTACAGACAAATTATCATCTGGGGTTTAGTGAAAAAGCCTTTTCCATTGTTATTTTAGTCCAAAATTGAATCTTTATAGAAAAAATTTCATCTGGGGTTTAGTGAAAAAAGCCTTTTCCATTGTTGTTTTAGGCCAAGATTTAATCTTTACAGAAAAAAATTCATCTGGGGTTTAGTGAAAAAGCCTTTTCTGTTGTTGTTTTAGGCCAAGATTGAATCTTTATAGAAAAAATTTCATCTGGGGTTTAGCAAAAAAGGGGGAAAAATGGAGAACAATCAGTCATCTTTCTACCAATTCAGTGATAATCTTCGTTTACAGACAAACAACTTAGCAAATTTGTCTTCAAATGATTCAATTTGGAGTAGTAATTATGTATCTAAAAGGCCTGAAGAAAGAAGAAACTTTGATATCAGGGTTGGTGGTATGATTAACTCTGTTAATTATTTAAATCCAGCAAAAAAATTGAATTCAGATTACAATCTTTTTAGCAATGATGGTTGGAAGATTGCTGACATGGCGGCGGCGGCGGCGGCAGCTGGTGGTGGCTCAGCCGTGAAAGGTGGTGGTGGGGTTGGTTTAAATGGTGGATTTAATAAAGGGGTTTACACAAACCCTTTGAATTTTAACAATTTTGTGGTGAACTCAAAAGGGGTTAATAATAACAAGAGAAATGGGAAAAATGGTATTTTTGCGGATGATTATGGATTTGTGAATAAATTTGGAAAGAAAAATAACAAGATCAATAGAGAGAGTAATAAGGATTTGGGTGCTAATAATAATAGTAGTGAGAATAAGAAGTTCAAGACTTTGCCAGCATCAGAATCTTTACCAAAAAATGAAACTGTTGGTGGATATATTTTTGTTTGCAACAATGATACTATGCATGAGAATCTCAAAAGGGAGCTCTTTGGTGAGTTTTCTCAATCTTTTGTGTTTCAGTTACCGTATTATTTTGTTGTTGTTGCCCTATACTATACTGCTCTCCGTATTAATTGACATGTTTTCTCTATTGTTGTATTTCCTTTTTTTATAACTACTTTGATTTGTTGCACTTGAGTCGAGGGTCTTTCAGTAACTGCCGTTGTTGCCCTATACTATACTGCTTTCCGTATTAATTGACATGTTTTCTCTACTGTTGTATTTCCTTTTTTTATAACTACTTTGATTTGCTGCATTTGAGTCAAGGGTCTTTCAGTAACTGCCGTTGTTGCCCTATACTATACTGCTTTCCGTATTAATTGACATGTTTTCTTTACTGTCGTATTTCCTTTTCTATAACTACTTTGATTTGGTGCACTTGAGTCAAGGGTTTCAGTAACTACCTCTCTACCTCTAGGAGGTAGGGATAAGGTTTACGCACACTCTACCCTCTCGAGACACCACTAGTGAGATTACATGGGATATGTTGTTGTTGTTGTTGTTGTTTTGAACTTTTACGGTCGTACCTCCTTATAACAGTTTTCCTTTTACTATAATTGTCAAGTTTTCTTTGGGACTGACTTTTTATACTATGTTATATTATATGTTCTGTATAACGAGATTTTGCTATAGCAACCAAAAAATATTTAGACGAACATGCAGTTTAAAGTAGTGGCTTTTGTAAATGGCTGCAATTAAGTTATGTTAATTGGATACTTTGTTTGATTAAGTAAATGGACCTGCATAGAAATAGAATGGAGTGATTAATATAGCTGATCCCAACTGTTTTGGAATTGGTAATGGAACTTAGGAGTTTTTGTGATGCGTTGTTCCAATAAGAGAACATACAATTGTTTCATATAAGAGAAATTTGTACTGCTTGTATTCGCCATTAAACCTAGTATTCAGTAATGAGTTTCACAGCTGTAGGTGTGGGTGAAAATAGTTTAACTTCTCCGAATACTATAAATGGTGTGGAGATATGGGTTTATATAGTCAACGTCAACTAATTTGAGATTAAGGTGTGGTGATCGATTTGTTGTCTTTGCATAGAGCATTCTAGTTATTCTTCAGCTCACACAAGAAAAGAATAAGTAAAATTGGCATTTTTCTGATATCTGATCGTGTTATATTTCAGGCTTGCCACCTCGTTACAGGGATTCAGTTCGCCAAATAACACCCGGGTTGCCTCTTTTTCTCTACAACTACTCGACCCACCAGCTTCACGGAATTTTTGAGGTTTGTGTCTCTATTTTTCCATGCCGTAAATCTCTCAATTTTGTTGGATTAGTATCTATTCCTCTTGTTTTTGTCTGGTCATTTAACTTAATACATGGATCGGTTTTGTAGGCTGCAAGCTTCGGTGGGTCTAACATTGATCCTACAGCTTGGGAGGACAAGAAGAACGCTGGTGAATCGCGCTTTCCTGCTCAGGTAAGAAAAGTTAAAGAAAGCTGTTAGTTTTTGTGCAGAGTTTCCTTCAGATATTTGAATGCCATCGTAAGGATTAACAATATCCCATCACCTAAAAAAAGGGGGCAGCCCTCTCATGAAGGGCCGCACCTGAGGGTTGTGTGATGTAGATAGCCTATCCTGACGCAAGCATCAGTAACTCGAAGCCATGACCGGATTTTACCATTGCTCCAAGGCTGCCCTTCTAATAATATCTCGTTGCGTATCATATTTACTTCATTTACCAGACTACATACGAACATATATCTGATTTAACTGGAAAAGGAATTCAAATCAAACTGAATGAGGTTCCTGTTTGTTGATAGAGATTTACTACATTGGTCTCAAAACGAATTGAGACTTATCATATTTATTTCATTTACTCATATAGGTGCGCGTCGTGACAAGGAAAATTTGTGAACCACTTGAAGAGGACTCATTCAGGCCAATTCTTCACCATTACGACGGTCCTAAGTTTCGCCTTGAACTAAACATTCCAGAGGTGATTATTATCTTCTTAAAAAGAAAAAAAAAATTGAACAAGAGATTGTGTACTACCTTGCTTGGACCCTCCAAAAATATTGCCGCACCTGGGTCATATCCTCCTAAAAATGCAGAGTTTTTGGAGGATCCGACACACACATGACAGTATTTTTCGAGACTCCGAGCAACATAGACTGTACTAGGCTCCATTTATATATTATAGTGTGCATATGAGACATTTTGTTTTAACATGAAAATTATGTTTTTGGTTTTGCAGGCCCTCTCCTTGCTGGACATTTTTGCAGAGAAAAATATACTGAATAGTTTGTTAAATTGAAAAGTCTTATTGTACATAGGCAATATATGTGATATATAGACAATATATAGCTCTTTTTAATTTGCAGATTCATAACTATTTTGTAATCCAACAGGTTTTGTTACATATAATAAAAGTAATGATTAGTTAAATTTTGTTTAAGTTTGTTCTAATAGTGTATACTGTAGTGGTAGGGGCGTCACTATAATATTAAGTACGGATTTGTGAGGTTTGAATCTTTCTCAAGTTTCTAGAATGAGCAATATTTGAAAAAGTAGTTGGAAAGTAGGTAATAGAATTGTTGAACTGTTCTCTTACAAAATTGAAACAAGTTTGTTGATGAGTTATAGTTGGGCACATCACTTTTGATTTAATCAACTTATTGTTTTTGGTAGTATGTAAGCTTATCTTCTGGTGTCATATCATTATATGAAAATCTCCTTTTTCCTTTCTTGTATAAAATAGTTTTTAATTAGACACACACACATACATATATCACACTTCATTTATTTAATATTCTTCTGTTTTAATTTATATAGAGGAGTTCACACTTAATGATTTTGAAGAAAAAAATAGAATAGAAAGATTGAGTGATGAATTTATTACTAAATGAATACAAATAAGAGCTTATTTTGACATCATCATAGAAAACTTGGTTTTCTTTTTTGATCTTTCCTTGTTTTATGATTAGAGTTGAAATTTATGTAAGAAGTGATGGTTGGGAGCTCACCTAATCTAACTTTACATTAAAATAGTAGAAATTTGACTCTCGACAAATCAATAATATTGACTTTGTGTCTCAAAATCTTTTTTTTTTCTTCCTCTCTAGGACGTAGGTTTAGTTGAATGTCGTAAAGTTTTTTAGTTATTTTTCCTCTTTGTTAATTATGTTTGTCTACTAGTAATTATGCCTCAATTTCAAGTAAGTCAGACTTTAATTTTTCATCAAATAGTGATCTAATTAAAAGAGAAAATTGAGAAGAGGGAACAACCTGCTAAAATACTCTCTCATTCTAAAGCGAATGCCTTTAATTTTTTTTTATTTGTCTATTGGAAAAAGTCTCAAATATGTCATCGAACTTTTAGAAAAGGCTCATTTATTCCATTCGTTAAAAATTTGGCTCATTTATGCCATAGCTGTTAAAGAAAAAGCTCATCCATGCCATTTTTTTAAAATTCGGTTCTGCAAAACCACTTTTTACACTCCAAACAAGGTTTAACACTTTTCAATTGAAGCTTTTGGATCAAATGTACTCTTTTTGCTTGTTCTTCCTTAAGAACACCAAGAACAAATGAAGAATATAAACAACTCTCAAATTTTCACCATCTTCAATTCTTCATGAAATTATCTCAAATTTCGGCTACATATATCATTAATTTTTTTTTAAAAAAATTCAAAATTCTTAAATCATTTGTAGAGTTAAAAAAATTCACCCGTATTAAAAAAGTATTCCACAAAAATGAAAATCAGTCCCAAAATTTCAAAAATTTATTTTGATTCGTGTTTTTGTAGTTGTTTTGGACATTAGATCTTTGTTCCCTAGTGTTTTTTGAGTCTATGTTCAAAATTTCAAATGATTTGAAGTTGTGGAGAAAATTCTACCATTAAAGAATGTTGAAGTTTTGAAATTTTAAAGAAATTTCAAGTGGATCTTGTTGAGTTAGGTTGAATTCGCGCTCAAAAGATATTGAGTTTTGGTATCTAGCTCGGAGAGAAACTACTCTTGAAATTTGAGGTGATTTCGTGAAGAAATAAAAAAGTTTGAAATTTGGAAATTATTAATGTTCTTCATGTGTTTTTAGTGTTCTTAGGGAAAAACAAGCAAAAAGAGTACATGTGATCCAAAAATTTCAATTGAAAAGTGTTAAACCTTGTTTGGGGTGTAAAAAGTGGTTTTGCAAAACCGGAGTAAAAAAAAAATGGCATGGATGAGCCTTTTCTTTAACAGCAATAGCATAGATGAGCCAAACTTTTAACGGATGGCATAAATGAGCTTTTTCTAAAAGTTCGATGGCATATTTGAGCATGTTCCCTAGTTTATTTGAAAAAGAATGATTCACATTTTAAAATTTGTAAACAATTTTTTAAGTTGAGCCTCCTAGTTTAGTATCACTGGGGAGTTTTTTTTATAGCTATACAAATGTTATAGTCGTATAACGTTACGATATATTTTGAACATAAGTTTCAAAAATTATTTATTTCTTTCTTATCTGCATCAGTTATATACATCAAACCAAATAATTTAACCTTAACAGTTTAAATTTTTAAGTGAGAATACATATCACTTTAACCATAATTAAATGACAAATATGTGTATAAAAGACAAATGTCTAGCACTCATTAATTTGAAATAAACACCAAATATGAATAAATATTGATCCTTTCATGTAAATAGAAGAACACTCTTACAAACAACTAGGGTCCATAGCTCAGTGGTAGAGCATTTGACTGCAGATCAAGAGGTCACCGGTTCGAACCTGGTTTTGGGCCCTTTTTTTCCCTTCATGTTTTGATCCGTCTTAGTTTCTTAATTCTAAAAACGACAACTTATTAAGCTATAGATAAACTATTTATACTTATTAAATGAATTTTACATACAAATATAACTTTTGGGCAAAAATTAATAAGTTATAACGAATCTATAAGCTGAATTATAGCTCCGCCCCTATTAATGAGTTCTTAAATCCACAACTCCATTTTTTTTTCTATAGAGAAACTCTAGAAAAGTTTCTCAAATGTTAAAAGAACAAAATGTACAAATTGGGTTGTCTAGTGGGCTGTACTAGAAAGTGGCCCAGTTACAACTTACAACCACATTGTTTTGGATTGACTACTTTATTATTTGGGATCTTGACATTTTTAGCCGATCGTTAAAAATAATTTTACCACAATTATAACAGATTATAATTATCATTGATGTATACTCAATTTATAATAATAAGTATACAATCAGTGTGATAGAATTATACCTTCTATTTTTTTCCAATAGTTTGAGAAAAATAATCAAGGAAAACAAATGTACCTTCTATTACCCTTGTTTTTGTTATGTTTAAATCACCGATATTTGGAATCCACTCGCTCTATTTATTTAAGGTAGCGTCACATAAGCTCAAGTGCTCCCTACTGAGAAATTTTCCACCCAAATATACTCATAAATGCTTAATTTTAACAAGAAAATAAAAAATGTTCATTTTATGTTTCTTTCTTTTGAGTTTAATTTCTTCAAAGAGTCCACTTCTTTTATAGTATTAAAATAAAAAATTTGTAATCTTAAAAATAACGGAGGTACGTGGAGACAACTTAATAGTATTAAAAAATTATACTATTGATGTATCATGTAATATAACTTTTTGACTGATTATAATAGTTATATATTGTACTTTTAAGTTATAAAATTAGAATTACTTTAAAAAATTATCAATTTTATCTCAACTTATTGATGTGAATTAGTTTAAATACAATTAGCCGTTAATGATTTTGTTTTTACTTCAAATAAAATATTTGAGACAATCCATTTTTTGACTTTAATTTGTTCTTTCACATGTAGTTGTTTTTATTGGAATATGTATACACTCCCCCTGGAACTTAATGCCACCTTAGGACAAGCTTGAAATATCGTCAAATGTTATATTATAATTATGTTAGTGACAGAATTAAAATTTTTGAAAAAATAAATATTAGAGTACATTTTAATATTTGAATACATGATTTAATGGAGGACTTAAAATTTCTAAATCGTGGAATATTTGATTGTCTTTATTCTCATAATTATTTCTGTTGGATGCTTAATTAATATCTTTATATGTTATCGATGATTTATACCTAATGCATAATACAATTTTTCGATGAATGTAGCTGTATCCCTAATTAAAACAACATGTACCCAACTATAAACAATCTACTCATTTTTCATCCTTTTCTCTATTACGTGTAAAGAACTTTTAGAAAATGTCGTTATATTTTAATTTGTTATGGTATATTAAATTATTATTATGATAATTTAAATTTATTAATTTTATTTATTGTGAACAATTATTTATAATTATCTTTTTATTAATTTTATTTATTGTGAACAATTATTTATAATTATCTTTTAATGAGATGACATTAAAAAAAGCTGACTTTAATATTATCAAAAAACAACAAGGTATTGAAGTTAAACTTTTTTGATGGGATTCCAAGGCCTAGGATCATATGTACTTCATCCATTATTAATGCATTATTATTACAACGGTCTAATCACTTAAATTTTGCATTCAAATTTTCAAAAAAAAAGTATTTTTGTATTCAATATTTATTGGTTTGATTAATTTGAATTTGTGTGACCAACATGGATTGTGGTGCACTGGTGGGAGTGTTTCACCCTTAACCAGAGGTCTCGGGTTCGAGCCCTGGGTATGGAGAAAATCTTGTTGGGAGCGTCACACCCCCGAATGGGTATGGAGAAAATCTTGTTGGGAGCGTCACACCCCCGAATGGGCCCTGCACTGCGCGATTCGAATTTAGTTGGAAATGCTAGATGAAAAGTAGCTATTTTTCTATTACAAGAATCGAAAAGTAATTATTTGTGAATTTTATCTGAAATGCTATCTATAAGGAGTTTTACGTGTGAAATTTGAAACTCCTTAATAATGACCATTTTTTAAGCACAGGGATTGAAAATCGATTGTTTGTGAATTTTACCCAAAAATGTTACCAACCATAAAATTTTCCATTCTTATAATTCGAACCCGAGACTTTTTATCAAGAGAAAATAAATCTTATTCATCTCGTCACGTCCGGGAAAAAAAATAATAGAAGCACTAATTATTTTTCCTTGAGTACACCTACCCCTCATCCCCTTGTCTCCTTGCCCATCTAAATCCGTGACTCCATTGAATTTAGCTAAAAGATTCTTCTCTCACTAACTATTTGTACTATTCCTTTTGTTTATATTCATGTGATATATAGTTCTAATTTCAAAAGTTTAATAAAAAACCTTTTGATTGTGATTTACTCATATGCTTTTTTAAAAATTTTAATTAATAATTTTTGTAATTTATAGTATTTTTTATATAATTTATAAATATGTAAATTATTTTTAGAAAAAACTTAAAGATTGTATATATATGTTCAAATACAATATATCCAATCTTATTCTATTTTATAGAAATAGAAATGTTGTTTTCGATAGACCCTCAACTTAAATAAAATATTTTCAAACAATTCGAAAAAGTAAATACATATGTGGGAGAAGTAACTACAACGAAATAATGCAAAAATGAAAAAAAAAAAATACACAACAAATAGAAGAAAAAACAATAATAACGAAAAATAAAATAACAAGATAATTAATCGGAGCACAAAAAACACAGCTAAAATCCGATTGCACGGTAAGTGTGATAATTAATCAGAACACAATAAAACACAAGTGAAATCTTAATTCATGGTCAAAACAAAAAATTTGACTCTCCAAATTCAAACTACAAACAACAATAACATATCCAATATAATTTCACAAATAAAATCCGAATAGAATAGACTACACATAAACCTTACTTCTACCTTTATGGATATAAAAATTATTTTCGATAGACAATCGGCTCGAAATCCCAAAACTACAATATATATATATGCACAATGTCTCACAAACAAAAGTAATTCTCTTTCATTAATTGAACACACAAAAAAAAATTCTTGAACTTTTTACATCAATGGGGAACTGCAATTGTTCAATGAAAGCAGTAACTGATTCAAGAAAATCATCAGATTTAAATTTTGCTCGCGTTATGACAGATTCAGGTGAAATATTAAATCTTAAAGGCCCCAAATTAGTTCGACAAGTTCTAAATGAATTCCCAGGTTACAACATTTTCAGTTCAAATTGTTTGTCTTCTCCATTACATAATCAAGAATTGCTACTTGATGGACAATTTTACTATCTTCAACCTGTAATTCAAAAAGAAACAGAGCCCATTTTGGAAGAAGAAGAAAAAACAGAGCAAATTCGAGTTTCGTCGAGCTTGACGAAAGGGTCAGCCATGGAAGTCTTGCCTGCTCAAAGAGAAGGTTCGTGCTCATTCTGTTTCATTTTACGTGACACTTTTTTTTTACTTGTGTCTATTTTGGAGGATCTGATGTGCATTACATTTTATAAAGAGTTTGAACAATATAAATAACTTAGGAACCTTACTATTGCTGCTCGGACTTTCTGAAAATGTCATGTCGTTGTCAAGTTTTACATAATATGTATTGCTTTTTGAAGATTTGACATTTTAAAAAAGTTTGAGCAACATAGATAATTAGGAACTCTTTATTTATAACTGACTTTGTTGCTTGTAAGTTGTAATTTTCGAAAATGTTGTGATTGTGTTAGATCCTCTAAAAAAAATGTTACTTTTGGAGGATTCAACAAGTACCTATTCGAAGAATTTGAGGAATATAGATAATTGGAAAATAATTTTTAGAGAATTCGATATGCCTCTGATGATATTTTCTCGAAAGGTTAGAACAATATTTAATTAACTTTTAGAGTGTGTTTTACAGTTTTCTCATGTATGGTTAACTTAAATGTTTTCCAAATCAACTTATTATCCTCAAATATAAGGAAAATGACTTTCTTCAACAATTAAGGAAAACATTTTTCAAATCTCACCCCCAATTATTTTTTAAAAAAAGTTTATTTTAAAAAAATATTTTCAATTTCAATTTTTTATTTTTTTACCTCACCCTACCCCTACTTCCCGACACCCCCCCCCCAGCCCCCCGAACCACCCACCCCTCCCCTCCCCTCAATTTTTTTTTTAAAAGTTTGTTTTTAAAAAATATTTTCAATTTTAAATTTTTATTTTTTTACCTCACCCACCCTAACCCCCCTCCCCCCTTAACCAGCCTCGCCCCCCCTCCCCCCCTCCTCCCAAAAAAAATTTAAAGTTTGTTTTTAAAAATATTTTCAATTTTAAAATTTTATTTTTTCACCTCACCCAATCACTACCCCGACCCCTCACTAGCCCCCTACCAGCCCACCCCCCCTCGCCCCAATTTTTTTTTTTTAAAAAAATTGTTTTAAAAAAATATTTTCAATTTCAATTTTTTTTTTTTTACCTTACCCTACTCCTACCCCGGACCCCCCTCCCCCCCTACATTTTTTTTTTAAAGTTTGTTTTTTAAAAATATTTTCAATTTCAAATTTATTTTTTTTCACCCTACCCCTGACCCCCCGCCACCCCACCCCACCTCCCCCTCCCCCAATTATTTTTTTAAAGTTTATTTTTTAAAAATATTTTCAATTTCAAATTTTTATTTTTTTGACCTTACTCCACCCCTACCCCCGGCCCCCACTAGCCCCACACCGGGTCCCCTTCCTTGCCCCCGCAACCCCCCCTCCCCTCCCCCAAATTTTTTATTTTTAAAGTTTGTTTTTAAAAAATGTTTTCAATTTCAAATTTTTATTTTTTTCACCCTACCTCCGACCCCCCTCCAATCCCACCCCCTAAAAAAACAAAATTTAAAATTTGTTTTTAAAAAATATTTTCAATTTCAAAATTTTATTTTCTACTCTTTCGTAAAACAATAAAAGATATTTTCTTTAAAATGCTTTTCATTCATAAATCAAACACTAAAAAATACTTTTCGAAAAATATTTTCTACTCATCAACCATACATGAGAAAATAAGTCAAAAATTCACTTTGTTTTACAAGAAAACATATTCCAGGAAAACATTTTCCTTCATACCAAACACACCCTTAGTGTTGCTTATGTAGTTATAGAAATGTTATAACATTTTTAAGACCACGGGTTTTAAAATTTAGTTTTTTTTCTTTCTTGTACTTGTGTCCAGTGAAAAATCAATGTATACAGTGGCTTTATTGCATTTCCTCAAATAATATATATGTTGTTCACATTCTTCAAAAATATTGCCAAACTTGATTCGGATTCTCTTAAATACACAAGTTTTGAAGAATCCAATACGCACCTGACAACATTTTCAAATAGTTCAGGCAACATACCATATAATATACCAGTAATATATCTTTAATGAAAGTTATTTTCGCGCCTCAAAAGTTTTATTTTTAATTCTTTTGATTTTCTACTTCATATATATATATAGGTGTTTGGAGAGTGAAGTTAATCATCAATCCACAACAACTAGAGGAAATTTTTTCTGAGGAAGGGAATACAGAGGCCTTAATTGAACAAATGAGAATAGCTGCAACTACAAGTTCAATTGCAAAGCATACAAGAAGTAATTCTTGTGGAGTAAATTGGAAATCAACTCTTCCTAGTGTATTTAAATTACCCAATGAAAAGCAAAATAAAATACTTGCATTGGATCAATCTTCCACTAGCAGCCCTAGATGATGACATGGCCCCACGTGGCTCGAATTCGAATTAATCAGAAAATAAATTTTGAGTATATATCGAGATGAAGAGAAGTGGAATAGCGAAAAAATGGACCGTCATGGTATGTACAAGGATCTTTTACTATGTTTTAAACATGATTTCTAAGCCTTAGATGATGGTTTGGACCCCACATGCCTCGAATTTGAATTAGTCAGACAATGAATTTCAAGTATATATCGAGATGAAGAGAAGTGGAGTAGCAAAAATATGGATCATCGTAGAAGGTAGATTAGATTCAACTACGTATAAGATTACTAATGTATTTTGATCTCATTATAGTGGATTGGCACAATAATAGCGTAGACGTGATTTTCACCTAGGAGAATCAACATCTACTATATATAATTTGAACCTTATACCTATCTTGTGATTTTCCGACCCTCTAGCTCTGTCCCTATTTGGAAGCCCTAGAAAAATGATCAGTCCTGATTTAATGAGGGAAAAATTGTCATCTTAGATATTTTCATTTCTATGTTTATAGGAATTTAAATGGCATATGTTATGCCTCTTTGTATGAATCATAATGAATATTATCTTTGCTATTGGAGAGTGAATTGTATTTAGCTTGATCTCTTATTTCCATACAAATTGTCTTAATCTTTTTTTATTTAATTATCTGATATTTGAAATTTACCTATAATTTATATAAATAGCTAAATACTAGGTAGTTGTATATTTTATTTAATCATCTGATATTTGAAATTTACCGACAATCTGGCTAGTAGGTAAGTTATATATAATATATATATAGTCTTTCCTTCACTATTCAATTTATATTCCTTGATCTTCAAGTCCGCTAGTGAATTATACATCACATAGGGTAAATTTCACCTATGGTCACCAAACTTTACCTATTACTCCATCTTTCACATATTAGATGGACATTTTATTAAAAATATTTATCGTATTTTATTTGATTACTTACTAAATCAGGATAGCATTAATTAATTTTTTTCTATTTTACCTCTACAATTAATATGGCCTTTGGAAATTTAAACAAAATTTTAAAATCTAAGAATTTTTTTTAAGAGGCTAATTAATATGAATAAAGGGTAAAATAGTAAAATTAATCAATCTATCAATGATTTCTTAATTATCGTGTAAAAAAGAAAGTATCCATCTAATATGAGACGGAGGGTGTATAATAATAAAGCCACAAAACTTTTTTTTGTCACGTTAAAAGATTGAAATATGTGTGGATTGTTCGAAAAAAAATATAAATAATCATGATTTATAACATATTATTCGATATCTGAAACTCTAAGAAGTAATTAATAATTTTGACTTATATTCGCAATATCATTTTCTATAAACACACTATAATCGACAAAGGATATATGCTCAATGAATAATTTTTTGATAAAAGTTATTCAATTAACCACCTTTTTACCCTAATCACCATCCCCACCAAAAAAAAAGTTGATTAAATTAATTTATGCAAAGATTATAGGGCTTTATTGAGATTATGGATTATAAAAGTATTAAATGAACGATGTACAAATGATAGGGCTTTATTGAGATTATGGATTATAAAAGTATTAAATGAACGATGTACAAATGGATGCCTAATTTATGGTTCTCCTTTTACTTATTCCAATTTATTACTTATATCCCAAATTCAAGGTACTCATGCAAATTGCAATTCTTTTAATTTTCTTGTCTTGTACTATAGCTTTAAGGAAAGGGAAAATAACATGGTATACCTCTCAACTTTTTCATTTAGAGTTGATATGTCTTTCGTTATAAAGGTCGCTCGTATATATTCTTACTGTTACATAAATGACTCACATATATTCTTTTCCTCTAACGGAAGTGAAAAAAATTAATTCTAAATTATTTTTAATAAAAAAATTAATTTAAAAAATAATCCTTGTAGAAATATATTTGATCCTTCTCACACGTATTTTTTTGACTTCTTTGATTTATAGGCTATTTTGAATTTATTATTTTGATGGTTAAATTTATTTTTTCTCTAATTTTCTTGTAAAATTTATTATAGATGTTCTTTTTTTTTTTTACAAATATAAAAACGAAATTAAAATATTGCCGCAAAAAAATATTTTTGAAATAAAAAATATAGCCAGAAAAAATATTAGCTTTAAATTTCTTTCTTACCTTTTCCTCTTTTTTCATTGGCACTTCTTTCTTTTTATTTCTCATATTCTTACACCAAAGATGAAAGAAAAAAAAAAAGAATAATTAAAGAAGTCAAAAATAATTTGTTTGAAAAATATCATACATATCCCTATATGAACTTTTTAAAATTAATTTTAAAAAAATTGATTTAAAATTATTATTTTCACTTCCGCTAGATGTAAAGTGTATATGTGAACCACTTTTGTAATTATAAAAATATATGTGAGCCACTTTTATAACGATAAGAGTATATGTGAGTCACTTTTATAACGAGTTTGAAAAACAAAAGGAATATTATAGAAGAAGCTATTATTCTTGATTCTTGAGTGGAAAAATGGATATGAAATCCTAGGAATATCAATCAAAAACTTTTATAAAATGGCATGATGTGAATATGATTCCTTCACCTTTAGTTAAAAGTCTTATTTATATTTGAGCCTGAAATGAAAATATCCTAATTGAAAGCGTTTTCCCACTATGAGAATCCAAATTGTCACAAATTTCACCTTCTTGGCTCACTAAGAAAAGAAAAGGATTTACTTCGCACATAAAGGGCGTGTCTAAAGATATAAGTTAGTTTTATAAAAATATGATCTCTCTAACTACTTACAAATATTAACTTCTACATGTTTGGTTATGGTTTCTGTATAAATAGAACAATTAAACTTCTCTAGAAAACTGACGTAACACTTTATTTAATTTACATGAACTAACTCCTTAAATACAGTTAACTATTATTGAATTAACATTCTCTTTACATCATCAAGTTATCACTTTTACCTATTATAATAACTAATTTGTCTTATTGTTAAAATTACATTATAAAAATTGTTGTACAATATTAAAAATAGTAGAAAATTCTTGAAAATTTGAGGCTTATACAACATTGTCCTTAAATTCAAATTGTCAAAAAGCTTAGGTAGTGTCAATATTCCACATTATGAAAGTCATTAAGGCTAATAAAATGCGGTACTATCAATTACTCTTGTTTCAAAGTCAAAAGCAGACATTCTAGATATTTTCAAAAGATACAATAACATAAATCTCTTAGGTGATATATTTGAGAAGGGTGATATATATACTCTTTTTTTTGTGTGAAAGTTTAAACTGTTTTCGATAAATTATTGATTCAAAATATTTTTAAAAGATATATTAATATAAATTTCAAAAGTGACATCTAGGAGGACAGTATGTACGTAGTTTTATTTTTACCTTATGAAGATTTAGATTGCTTTCGATAACTTTCGGCTCATGATATTTCCAAAAGATGATTCTTATATGTTTGAGATATTAATAGGAGCATGATTTTTTAAATAATTTACAAATCCCATATTTTAAGAAGATAATCTAATGTAACTCTCTCTCTCTCTATTTTATATATATCATTTCCAATCGAATGATCTATTAATCCAACTAGTAGAGGATTATAAATGGATAGAATTTTTTGATTTCCATTGGAGATTAGGAATAGATGGACTTTGTATAGCACTCATTTTATATTTTTATTAACAAGATTTATCATTACTTTAGCGACTTTAACGGCTTGGCCAGTTACTCGAGATTCTAGATTATTTCATTTTCTCATGTTAGCAATGTACGGTGGTCAAATCGGATCATTTTCGCCTCAGAACCTTTTACTTTTTTTTCATCATGTGGGAGTTAGATTTTTTTTATTTATATATATATATATATAGGGAAAAGGCATAGATTACCCCCTAAACTTGTTCCAAAAAGTCAGTTACACACTTAAATTATCATGGTGACCTTACACACCTTTACTACTCAAAAGTGAATTTATTACCACCCTGAGACGTGTAACACCACTCTCACATTATGTGGTGTATTACACTCGCTGCCACATCAGCGCTACGCCAACGGCATGTCATAAATTATAATTTTTGTTTTTTTCCCTTATTAATTAACTTTTCTTTTGTTAACTACATTTTACTCTAATTAATTATTTTAATTTTCTAATAATTATATCTTCTTCATCACTAAATCCCACCCATTTCACTTGTCATTTCATCGGAAAAATCATATCCGACCACCTTCACTATTGATTTTGTTCTTCTCCACCACTATATCACCTTCAATTCTTCTTCTTCTTTGTCACCCAATACCAAATATCACCACCACCATTATCAATATCGATTTTTTCTTCTTCACCACCTTCAATTACCTTTTTTATTTTTTGCCACTAGCCACCCATCACCACCAAACCCATAAAGCTGCTATCACCACCAAATCCAAAAATTGATTAACCAAAATTTCTTCAACAAAATCAAAAAAATGAAAAAGATAGAAACAATCAATCGAAACTTTTCTAGATAAAATACAATTATTCACTAAGAAAACTATGGGAATTAACCCTATTGCGAATCAAAAAAAAAATTGTGCTTTAAGATTGTGATTAAAAAAAAGAAAAGAAGTGTGATGAAATAAAGAATGAAGAAGAAGAGGACAATGGGTGGGGTGTGAAGAAGAAGAGGTGGGGGAGGGGGGTGGTGGAAAAGAGGATTCTATTTTTTAAAAAAACTTTAATTTCATACTGACGCGCTTATTTTTTATTTTTGTTTTATTTTTTTGCCACGTCAGTTTTAAGGGGTAAGAAAATTCACTTTTGAGTAGTATAGGTGTGTAATAGGTCACTATGATAGTTTAAGCGTGTAACTGACTTTTCGGGACAAGTTCAAGGAGAAATTTATGCTTTTTCCTATATATAGGTGAAATGGTCTAGTGGACCCCTCTACTTGTACGAGTTTGTATTATGGATCCTTCTACTTCACCATTTACCAATTGGACCCTTAAACTCAATAAAACACAATATATCAAACCACTTTGACCATTGACCATGCTTATGTGGCATTAAGATGGCTGAGTTGGCGAGAGAGTGTGACTACACACGTGTTAAGGCAAGTGAACACCATATTTAAATTTTAAAAGTATTAAAATTATAAAAGAAATAAATAATAAATTTAAAAATAAAAAAAAATCATCTTCTTCACCCATCCCATCTACTTTTTCAATCATCGCCTGCCCAAACCCTTTTTTTTCTGTCATTTTCTTTAAGCGGTCTTGTACGCCTGAGACAGCGAGGAGTCTCTTGGTATGCGCTGGTACGTCGGAGGCGGCGAGGAGTCTTCTGCGATGCTGGTACATCGGAGAGATGGAGAGGATAGGTGGCCACTGGTGGTTCGCAAGGCGTCGCCGGTGGTGTGGAGAAAGGAAGACAACGGAGAGGAGAACAAGGGGGTGAGGGGCGAGAAGCTTTTCACGGCAGAGAAGAGGTTTGGCAGCCAGAGTTGGTGATGCAATGACTTAGGGTTTCTGGATTTGTGGAGGTTGGAGAAGGAGGAAAGGAAAATGGTGAGGTGTGCAACGGAGATGGAGATGGAAACGGTTGAAGGAAAGAGTATTTTTAGTCTCACCAGTAAGGGTTTAGGTGATGGCGGGTTAAGTTGAAGGGTCCAAAATACAAATTCGTATAAGTACATGGGTCCACTAGACCATTTCTCCCTATATATATATAAATAAAGAGAGAGAGAGAGGGGTAGCCTTAATTACAACACAAAAATATTATAAAATGGGGTGTGCTTTAAGGAAACAAGAAAGAAGAAATGAAGATCAAGCTTTACTAGCAGCACAAACACATTGTAATTTTCTCCTCCTTTTTTTTATTATTATTATCTTAACACTAACTTTATTTTTATGACTGAAAAAAATAATTATTTTGTGATTTACAGTTTCTTTGGAAGATGTCAAGTCATTAACTGAACTCTTCAGAAAATTAAGCTGTTCAATTTGCAATGATGGCTTTATTAGCAAAGTAATTCTAATTTCTTTCTAATAATATTTTCCTTAATTATATATTTAATGACATTCATATTGTGTACTATTTAGTGAATTCCATAATTAAAAGTCTAATTCCAATATTTTAAAAAAAAAAATTGTTAACAATTAGCATTATTTTTGTTACAGGAAGAGTTCCAGCTTGGATTATTCAGAGATTACAGGAAGCATTCTCTATTTTCAGACAGGGTGAGCCAACTTCTACTTAGCTCATTTTATCATGGTACAAGGGACGAATTCAAAATTTAAAGTTAGTGAATTCAGAATGAACGTGATCTTGGTATATAACATGTTTTACTTTTTTTTTTTTTTTTAGTAATAGGTTCGATTGAATATGTAGACTTAGTCTTAGATCCGACTCTACGTTGCAACGACCCTCATTCTTATGGTATGTACATTTTTTCTAAGCATACCGATCATCAGGGCTATAGTTTAATGAGCAAATATTACAATGCAATAGAGGTGAATTTAGAATCTAGAGTCAGTGAGTTCGGTATGAGCATGATTTTATCATATATATGTATATGTGATAAATATTACATACTTCGAACCACAAGCAATAAGTTTAGTTGCATCTGGAGGCTGGAGAATGTGTCTTAGATTCACCTCTGATAATCGTTCTTTCGATATGGACGTTTTCTCAAGCCTTTTGCTTAGCTCTATACACTAGCGGACACACATTACAAAACATCAAAAGCAAAATCATAATTTAGGGTCAAAATTATGAACTAAAACTTATAGATTTAGTTTGAATTTGAAGAACATGCCTTAGATCCGCCTCTACAAGATCAATCATTCTCCTGTATGTACATTTTCTTAACCAAACAGCTTAGCACTATATTTTAACAGGCACATATATATTACGAGACACTAATGTGACTCCAAGATCTAGAGTAAGTAGATTCAGATTGATAAGTGTGTTTGTATTATATAACACATTTAAACTTGTTATATATATATATATATATATATATATATATATATATAGAGTCGGTGGATTCAAATTAATAAACACAATCTTATTATACAACAATAATTATTATTTGTATATGTATATATAACTTAAATTCAGTAAATAATGAATTCAGTTAAATCCATAGAACTCGTGTATTACGTGTAGATGTTCAACTTGCTTGACTCCAACAAGGATGGGCTAATTGACGTTGAGGAATTTATCCGTACACTAAGCATCTTTCATCCTGATGCTTCTCAAGCACAAAAAATTGATGGTAAGAAAAGAACATTTTTCTAAAAGTATTTTTTAATATTTGGTTGTTAAAAATTTTTTTCAAGAAAAAACATTTTTCACAAAAGATGACTTTCTTTATTTTTGGACAAAAGTCATTTAGATTGACAATACACTGCTTCTTTTTCTCTCTCCCTCAGATATGCCTTTAATAAGTCCTCCACCTATTCTCGTGTGACGACATCTATGATTGCGAAATTAAGGAATGAACAGTTGCAACAAAGTTAAAGACTTAACGTGGTTTTAAGTTTTTAAGTATCTTATACTTTGATTTGATCCTCATTTTATTTTTTCATTCCCATTGAAAAATCATTTTAAAAACATCGAATCAAATCGAACTAATTTGGTTCAGTGTTTGGTGTACACTTTTTCAAAATCGAAATTCGATAAAATCAAACCAAAAAATCGAATGCCACCCCTACCATCCAGTTTGCTAGTATTATTATCAATCTATAGTAAATGCTTTTCCAGGAAATATTTTTCACTCTCCTTAAAAAAACATCGAAAACCCAAAAAAAGTAATTCATATTTTTCAAAAAAAAAAAAATTGAAAAATAACTTTCGTCGTATCAATAAATTGAGATTATGGTCTCTGATTTTGCAGTTGCATTTAAACTATATGATATATGGCAAACAGGCTTTATTGGACGTGAAGAGGTAAGTGAATATTTCATTATTTTATAAAATATGACATTTAATAGAAGCTAGATATGCCTTAATTTATTTCACTAAGATAATTTTCTGATTTTTTTTCCCTTGAATTTAATTTGAATTTAGGTGAAAGAGCTTATTTTTGGGCTATTATATGAGTCAGAATTGATACTCACTGATGATATAGTTGAAGTTATTATCGACAAGGTATATATGCTATAAAATTCGTTGCTAATCTATCACAACTTAAGTCATCGTAGCTAACATAAAATTTTCAATAATTCGTTATTAAATAAAATTAGCAAGGAATATTTGCTTTTAGTTACAAAAGTTGTTCGTCGCTAATTATTTCTATTTCTTTTGTACTGCCAATCAACTAAAAATTTATGCGTCCAAATATGTGAATACAAGTCGTGTCTTTTAATTTATTCACATGTACATTTGATTTAAGTGACATGTATTTTCACTTTAATTTTTAACTATAATAATATTAAATTGTTAATTAGTTTGATATAAGTATCTGGTGCGAGTAAGTAATTACTATATTATTTAATTACATGCAATTTACTGAGAATATTGTCATTATCTTATAGTATTTATACTCTCAACTAACTCATATTTTGTGCTAATTTATTTTTTGTCTATGAAGACAATTGAGGAGGCAGATTCTAAAGGGGATGGAAAGATAGATAAAGAAGAGTGGAATAATTTTGTAGCTCATAATCCATCTTTGTTGAAAAATATGACAATTCCATATCTCAAGTAATTCTCTAATCCTTCACTATATATACTTTACCTATTATAACAATATAATATAAAAAAGTCAAAAAATATTTTAATCATCACATTTAATGTAAGTGAACTTAGCTATTATAACAGTTAAATCATGAAATTATTGTTTTGTTATGTTAAATTAATAGAACTATGTTTGTTATTTTGCAGGGATATCACAGTTGCATTTCCTAATTTTGTGGTGAATACACAAAAGAATGATGAGATTTACATGGATTTTTGAGTTATAAATATGATGACGTGGTGAGTATCCTTCGAGAATATAGTTGTTTTGATAGATAGGGCATTTATCTTTAAAGTGAGACTTTTCAAATTAATTAGGCCCCAGATATATGCATACTTAGGACATTGTAACTTAGGTCTCAAGTTTAAATATTTTAATCCAATTATATATATATTTGAATTCTGATACTAAGGTTATTTGTTTTCTCGATAATTGAGTGTGTTGCTAGGATATTTTTCAAAAATGTTGTTGAATTTGTGTTTATTTTGGAGGATCTAACACATATTCAATGATACTTTTGAAGAGTCCCAGCAACTCTATATTTTATAACTTTCTATGTTGTTCTGATTCTCCGAAATGGATTTTACATAATATGTATTACTTTTTGGAGGATCTGATCATATGCATCCAGTGACATTTTCAAAGGGCCCGATCAATGTAGATAATTGGACACTTTATATTTATAACTGGCTATGTTGCTAGTACTATCCTAAAATGTTGTGACTAAGCTAAATCCTCCGAAATTGCACTAATTTTGAAAGTTCCAACACACATTTGTTCAAAGAGTTCGAGGAATATAGATAATTGGAAAACATTTTTTAGAGGAACCGATAGGCATACAGTGGCTTTATTGCATTTCTTCAAATAATTTATGTTATTCAGACTCTTGTAAAATATTGTCATTCCTGTATTGAATTTTTTGAAAATGCAGTATTTTGAAAAGTCCGACACACACCCGTCAACATTTTTAAAAAGTCCAGACAACATATATACCATATATTATACCAGCAATATCTCTTTAAGGAAAGTTATTCTCGCACCTCAAAAGTTTTATTTTTAATTCTTTTCATTTTCTATTTCATATATATAGGTGTTTGGAGAGTAAAGTTAATTATCAATTCCCAACAACTAGAGGGAATTTTTTCAGAGGAAGGAAATACAGAGGCCTTAATTGAACAAATGAGAATAGCTGCAAATACAAGTTCAATTGCAAAGCATGCAAGAAGTACTTAGCTTCTTGTGGAGTAAATTGGAAATCAACTCTTTCTAGTGTATTTAAATTGCCCAATGAAAAGCAAAATAAAATACTTGCATGTGATCAATCTTCCACTAGCATCCCTAGATGAGGCATGGATTCCACGAGACTCGAATTCAAATTAATCAAAAAATAAATTTCGAATATATATCCAGATAAAGAGAAGTGAAATAGTAAAAAAATGGACCGTTGTGATAGAAGGTAGATTAGATTCGACTATAAGTACAAGAGTATATATAACAAGGATCTTTCACTATGTTATTAACATGATTTCTAAGCCTTAGATGATGGTGTGGACCACATGTGGCTCAAATTCGAATTAATCAAGAAATGAATTTTGAGTACACCGAGAAGAAGAAAAGTGGAGTAGGAAAAAATGGACCATCATAAAAGGTAGATTGGATTCGACGGTCCATTTGATAGTGGATTGGCACAACAATGGTGTAGATGTGATTGTTCCAGTCCTCTAGCTCCATCCCTATTTGGAAGCCCAAGAAAAATTATCAGGCTGATCTAATGAAGGAAAAATTGTAATTTTAGATTTTTTTCACTCTATGTTTATAGGAATTTAAAGTATGATTCATGATGAATATTTATTTTGCTATGGGAAAGTGAATTGTGTAATTTAGCTTACAATCGATATGAATGACTAAATTAGCTAGGTAGTTATATATAATATATAATCTTTCCTTCAATATTCAATTTATATTTCTTGATCTTTTAAGTCCTCCGGTAAATTATACATCACATAGGGTAAATTTTACATATGGTGACCAAACTTTACCTATTATAATTGTAAAGCCACAAAATATATTTTTGTCACGTTAAAAAGTTGAAATACATGTGGATTGTTCGGAAAAAAAATGATCATGATTTATAACGTATTATTCTCCAATCTGAAACTCTAAGAAGTAATTTTGACTTATATATAATATCGTTTTCTATATAAATAATATAATTTCTGGTAAAGAATATTCAATATTTAATTTTTCAATAATGACTATTCAAATGACCACCTTTCAATCTACGTAGCTATGTCACTCCCTCATCCCACCGCAAAAAAAGAGGAAGTTAGTTAATTAATTTGTTACATATGTTTGGCTTATAAATAAGACAAGAAAGAACACATTCCATGAAGGATTTGAAGGTTTATGCAAAGATGATATGACTTTTTTGAGATACATGGATGCCTAATTCACGGTTCTCATTTTACTCTTTATGTACAAATGGATGCCTAATTTATGGTTCTCATTTTACTTTTTGCAATTTATTGCTTTTATCCCAAATTCAAGGTACTCATTAAATTCTTTTAATTTTATGGTCTAGTATAGCTTGAAGGAAATATTATTAGCTATCTTTTTCTCTTTTTCATCCGATGTTTAATATTCGATTCAGAGCCCCTATCAATTCAAACTCTATATATTAAAAATATGCAAGTTTCCCAATGAAAGTCTTGTTGGAAATTAGCTCTCGTTGTTAAGGGATTTTCGTTAGCAATTAAATTCATGTTGTGTAAGACTTATTAAAAAGGAGAGCACTTCTATTTTCGAGGCTCGAATCTAGTTAAGAATGAAAAGAGCCTATCTATCCCACTACATTCCTTTTAGGTATTTATCCTGATTTTTCTATCATGTTTGGGGTTTTCTTTATCTTGAAGGAAAAGAAATACATTCACCATAATTAATCTTTTTCTCCTTAAAGGAAAATATAAATATTTTTTATTTGGCTAAAAAAAAATTGGATGAATAAAGTAAGTTGGTTTTTCCTTCTCATATGGTAGCATCAACAATTAATATAGCCCTAAGGAGGTTAAAGAGCTGGGGTTTTGTTTAGGAGAAGAATTTCTGAGACACCAGTGCTATCTTGCCACTTATGATAACCACTTTAAGAATGCATTTTGTAAGATTATTCTTTCGATAATTTATACCTTTTTAATATATATATATATATATATATATATATTAAATTATTCATCTTCGCTCATAGATATAAGTTAATTGATTGAACCACATTAAATTATTATGTGTCTTTTAATACCTTTTTCTTTTATTTTTTTGACTTATCATCGTTCACGATTTATTTAGATAAGTTTCTTCTGACACTTGACTATTTTGATCCGAACACTTTGATTAGCTATCTGAAAGAACAAGAATTGGCATTTCTGGATGATTGTAGCATGAAAGCAATTGTGGACAAGGTGGAGAACAGTCATTTCATTTCCTATTCCATAGTCTCCAATATCGTCCTTTTGAAAGCATATATTCTTATTTCTATTACTCATAAGCAAATAACTCTAGGTGAAAGAACTCAAATCTATAGGTTCCTCGTGGGAATAAATTGTAAAGCGGTGAAAGAAATCCGTTCATATATATAGTTAGTGAATTCAAAATTTGAAATTTAGAGTCAATAAATTTAGAATTCATGCCAAGAATGAACAGACTCAAAATTTAGAATATAGAGTCAGCGGACTATATATTATGCTGACATTATTTAATCCTTCAACTTTATTATAATTATTGTTCCTTTTATTTTGGTTATTTTTACTATTTTACTGTATTTCTTTCAAACATGTTCTAAAAAATGATTTTCTTGAGCTAAGGATCTATCGAAAACAATCTCCCTATCCTACAAAAATAGAGATAAGGTTGCATACTCCTCACCCTCTCACTACAACAAATAAAAAATTTTGCTGCGATAATATAGTTGTTGTTATATTATATTTAGAGGCAATAATATAATAAATATAAGTATTTATAAGGCATAATAAATAAATATGTTATTTAACTTGACTTCGACTTACATTTATGCTCTCCAACTTTGAGTGTGTATAGGTAGGGCGCACTTAAACTTGTGTATAAAGTTGAACAAGTAGACATATGCATCCTATGTGACATCCTACGTGGCCAATTTGCATCCTACGTGGTGTCCTATGTGTATTATGTCATGTAAGATGAGCGTGTCTACTTGTTCAATCTTATATAAGTTTAAGTGATTACTTGTGTACATCCAAAGTTGGAGGGTATAGATGACATGCAGCTAAGGCCAAGTTAAATGTCATGTTTATATATTATGCATATTTATAACCAACACTCTATATAAATGCCGCTAAAGACTTTAGTGACTCTAGATGCAATGACATAACTCAATTGCCATTAAATATTTTTGCGTCAATAAAGCGACTCTAAATGTAATGACATTTGACTCAATTACCGCTAAAAGAAAATTCTATTTCTACTAAATGTCTCTTTTATTATTGTAGTGTCTTTTCAAACCCCATTTATGAAATTATACACTGAATATATTGTTATTGCAGTCAACAGACTATTCTTATGGTACTATATGGGGAGTCGATAAGCTAATTCATGTAGATATATATTTGCTAGGTTGCCCATCTAAACTAGAAGCGAAAATTGGAAATTTCTTTGATGCCTTTCTCATGAAATTGGAAACTACTTGTGTGCAACCAATTTGGTGAACAATTTTTATTCCCAGGCAAGTGTCACATTATAAAAGCAATGGCAACTGGTTCCCTCAATAAAGCAACAACCCTATTAAAGAAAAAGGAAAATTATTGAAAATAATGAAAATGTAAACTTAAAAGAATGTTCCTAGGAAAGTGAATAAATAACTTTTATAAAATATAATTACTAATTGTGTGAGATGGATATGATCCCTCTACTTTTAATTTGAAGTCTCAAATTCGAACCTGGAATGAAATTATCCTAGTTGAAAGCATTTTCCCCCAACGTGAATACATATAGTCACGGATTTCACCTTCTTGGTGTGTTAAAAGATATAATTTAATTTTATAAAAGTATGATCTCACTAACTTATAGAAAATATGAACTTCTAAATGTCTGATTATTCTTTTTATATATACAAAATAATCAAACCTCTCTAAAAACCGATGTAATGCTTTATTTAATTTCCATAAATTAACTCCTTAAATATAATTAATTATCGTTGAACTAATTTTCACTTGACATCATCAAGTTACTTTTACTTGTTGTAGACTTGTAGTAGCTAATATATCTTATTTTCAATATTTTGTTGAAGAACTGTTGTACAACAAAAATAATAGGAAATTCTTGAAAGTCAGAGGCATGTTTAATATTATCCTTAAAGTCAAATTCTTAAAAATGTTTAGGTATATTGTCAATTTTCCACATTATGAAAGTCATTAAGGCTAGAAAAATGCATGTGATAATACCAATTACTCTTGTTTCAAAGTCAAAAGCAGACTTTCTAGATATTTCAAAAAGATACAACAAAATAAATCCCATTAGTGATATTTTTGGAAGGTAATGTGTACGTAATCCTGTTTCATTTTTTTTAAAATTTAGGTTATTTTCGATAAATTCTCAGCTTAAGATAGTCTCAAGAGATGATTCTTATATTTTTTAAATATTAATAGGATTATTAATTTTTAAATAAATTATAAATCCCATATTTTAAGAAGGTAACGTGATGATATATATAGTTTTCTTTTTTACACTGATAAATACTCTCTTTGTTCAACAATAGTTATTCACTATTGACTAGGCACACACCTTAATAAACAATAAATAGGATTTGGCTCATCTCCATTACACCTTCTCTCCATTTCCTCAGTGCATATTTAGATGAGTGACACTTGTCATATTTAAAATTTAAAGGTCTAAATTAAATTAATTTAACAAGCCTCTTAACCATAGTTAAAAAATAAATTAGGAAAAAAAATCACCAACTTTAATAAAAAAAATATCATCTTTCACTATTTTTGGTTCCTAATTAATATCATTATTTTCATGATATATGTTTTACATCTCCATGATATCATTCCCTAATCTAAAGTTAAAAATATTCTTCATTTTTTTTCATATCTCACAAAAAAAAACCAAGCAAAATAATTAAGAAAATAAAAGAGACCAACTTTATTTTCAAACAGAAATTATTCTAAAACATTTTACAATACTATTATATTGTAGCATCTTCTGTGCTCTACATTTTTTTAAATTTTTTTGGTATAATCTTATTTGTCAAATACTTATCTTTTTACTCAACAAAAAATAGATTATTTTTTTTCTATCAAACGTAGTTTACATAATTTCAATGAAAAAATATAATGATATATGTTAAAAGTAATTTAGAAAACATGATCTGAAATTTGTATTTTTTAAATACTAAAATTTTAGAGATTATCTTGAGTTCTTTTTGTGTATTTTGTATTTTTTATTTAAAATATTCATGATTTCATTTGATTAAATTTTTAAATAAAATTAAAATTATATAAAAAGGAAATGAGAAGGTATAATTAAAATGATAGACATAAATGAGGAGAAAAAATTTGTGGAAGACGAATTTTTTCTTTCCAAAGTTGGTGAGTTTTTTCTTAATTTATTTATTTTAACTATGATTAAGAGATTTGTTAAATTTAATTTAATTTAGACCTTTAAATTTTAAATATGACAAATGTCACTCATCTAAATATGGACTTGAGGAAATGGAGAGAAAGTGTAATGGAGATGAGCCAAATCCCAATAAATAATAGGAGTAGTATTACTATTAAATTTAATGCAAGGATAAAAATAAACACAAAAGAATAAATTATCTCTTGATTTTCCAAACTGGACAACTATTTTTAGTACAGTGGATAAGTAAAAATGAACGGATGAAGTATGTAGCTAAAATTCTATATATAGATATAGATATAAGCAGAAAAAATGCCTTGACAACACAAAAATATTATAAAATGGGGTGTGCTTTAAGGAAACAAAAAAGAATATATGAAGATCAAGCTTTACTAGCAGCTCAAACAAATTGTAATTTTCTCCTTCTTCTTTTTATTTTTATTCTATTTTAGTATTTAACATAGATTATTTTTATGTCATTAAAAAAATAATTATTTTCTAATTTGCAGTTTCTTTGGAAGATGTCAAGTCATTAACTGAACTCTTCAGAAAATTAAGTTGTTCAATTTGCAATGATGGCGTTATTAGCAGAGTAATTCTAATTTCTTTCTTATAATTTTTTCCTTAATTATATATTTAACTACTTTCATATTGTGTAATATTTAGTGAATTCCCTAATTAAAAGTCTAATTCCCATTTTTAAATTATTATTTTTTGTTAACAATTAATATTATTTTTGTTACAGGAAGAGTTCCAGTTTGGATTATTCAGAGATAACAGGAAACATTCTCTGTTTTCAGACAGGGTGAGCCAACTTCTACTTAAGCTCATTTTATTATGGTATCGAGACCAATTCAGGATTTAAAGTTAGTGAATTCAGAATTAATATGGTCTTGGTATATGACACATTTTACTTTTTTGTTGTTGTTTATGTATAAATAATTCGAATGAAAAGTAAATAAGTTTGGTTGAATGTGTAGAACCTGTCTTAGATCCGACTCTGCGTTGCAACGACACTCATTCTTTCATTATGTACTTTTTTTCTAGGCCTATAGTTTAGCAAGAAAATATTACGGTACAATAGAGGTGAATCTAGAATTTAGAGTAGTAGGTTCAGATTACTGAGTATATTTGTATTATATAACATATATTAACTTTTTCTTTTGATGTATATATAATATAGAGTTGGTGTGTTCAGATTAATGAACGTGATCTTATTATCCAACACATTATAATTTTTTTCGTATATGTATATATAACTTGAATTTTAAAAAATAATGAATTTAGTTGAATTCGTAGAACTCGTGTATTACGTGTAGATGTTCAACTTGTTTGACTCCAACAAGGATGGGCTAATTGACGTTGGGGAATTTATCCGTACACTAAGCATCTTTCATCCTGATGCTTCTCAATCGCAAAAAATTGATGGTAAGGAAAATATTTTTCAAAAAATATTTTTTTTAATGTTTAACTTATAGAAAATACTGTTCAGAAAAATTGTTTTTCACAAAAAATATGATTTTCTTTACTTTTGGACGAAAGTCATTTTTCTTGACAATATATTGCTTTAACTAACACTTACATGTTATTATCGATCTTTAAAGACAGAATTGTCTGGTAGGCTCTTGTACTTGGCTCTGTTTGTAAGTTGGACCCTTATACTTGTGACTTTGACAACTGAACTCTTAAACTCACTTAAACACAATATTTTAAACCCTTTTCTCATCTTAGGTGTGTGCGTGCAGTACACTCGTTTACAAGTGGAATTCCACGTCATTTTTAATGGCACATAAGAAATTAAATGTTAAATAAATAAAATTAAAATAAAAGGCATATGCTGAAAATTTTGGACATTATTTTCTCCATTTTTGCTCTCAAATTGACCACCAAACTTATATCAAATGGGTGAAATTCTTACATATTTGCCTTGAATTTCTGACTATTGGTTCACAAACACAAACCCAACAAATCTCCATAATAATTTTAAATTTATTTCATAAGTTTACAAAACCCATTTGTTACTCTTGAAGCTTCATCAAGTTTATCAATGAAGTTTTTCATTTTTCAATACCAGCAATGACCAAAAAATACACACGAAATTGAGATTTTGAAAGTGAAAATATGGCAAAATGAAAAGCACTATGAGTGACGTTGATTTGCAGCAAAAAAAAAAGATACTTTGAAAAAGTATTTGGGGGTGGGACAGTATGCGGAAACGTTAAGAAGAAGAAGAAGGGAAATGGTGGGTGGATCCAAATAAGAAGGAAAGGAGTGGAATGGATTTAAGAAATTTGATTGGGGTTGGGGTTCGGGGGGGGGGGGAGGCTATGAACTTTGAAGAAGATGATGTTTTTTGCGTTTTTCATTTATTTTTTAAAAAATTTTAAAGTTTCTTTTTAATTATATAAATATCATACTCACTTGCTTTAAAATGCGTGGAATCACGCATCATTCCAAATCAGCAATATTTATGCCACATGTGTTCGGTCAATGGTCAGAGGTGTTTAAAATATTGTGTTTTAGTGAGTTTAAGAGTTCAGTTGACAAAGCTGTAAGTATAAGGGTCCAACTTACAAACGAAGTCAAGTACAAGAGCCTCCAGACCATTTTGTCATCTTTAAAACTACTCAAAAGTTTCATCAAACACTATCTATAATAAACGCTTCTCCAAAAAATATTGTGTTTTAAATATTGTGTTTTAGTGAGTTTAAGAGTTCAGTTGACAAAGCCGTAAGTATAAGGGTCCAACTTACAAACGAAGTCAAGTACAAGAGCCTCCAGACCATTCTGTCATCTTTAAAACTACTCAAAAGTTTCATCAAACACTATCTATAATAAACGCTTCTCCAAAAAATATTTTTTACTCTATACCAAAAAACCAAAAAAAGTCACATTTTTCAAATCATTTTGAAAAATAACTTTCGTGGTACCAATCTAATTGAGACTATGGTTTCTGATTTTGCAGTTGCATTTAAACTATATGACATATGGCAAACAGGCTTTATTGGACGTGAAGAGGTAAATAGATATTCATTTATTTATAAAATATGACATTTAATAGAAGCTAGATAAGCCTTAATTTATTTCACTAATATAATTTTCTGATTTTTTTTCCATTGAATTTGATCTGAATTTAGGTGAAGGAGCTTATTTTTGGGCTATTATATGAGTCAGGATTGATACTCACTGATGATATAGTTGAAGTTATTATCAACAAGGTACAATAAAATTCGTTGCTAATTTATCGCAACATAAGCGGTAGATAACAATATTTTTTTTGATAATCCATTAAATAAAATTAAAGAGAGATTTTGCTATTTAGCAACACAAATTGTTTGTCACTAATTATTCCTATTTCTTTTGTACTGCCAAGTGCCGATTAGCAAAAACTTTATTCACACCAAGTGTTTACATTAAGTCTCTGAATACAAATAGTGTCTTTTAATTTATACACATAAATATTTGATTTATGTGACATGATTTTAAATTTAGTTTTTAACTACAAATATTAAGTTGTTTAGTTTGATAATAATACCTTACACAAATAAGTAATTATCGTATTATTTTATTACATGCAACTTACTAGGAATATTGTCTGAAATCTTACATAGATATGTAATATTAAGAAAATATTTACCATTTATAATAATAATATTTTTTTTCACTAGCCACTTATAATATATTTATAATACATATTACAGAAAACAATTTAATAGAGAACACATATAATACAAATTTTATTCATGGATAATACATTTATCACACACTTTATACACTTATAATACACTGTATCAATTTCTTATCAAACAAGCATAATATATTTTAAAACACTTATAATATATTTATATTGCATAATTTACTTTTAATACATAGCATATTTATCATAGTATTGCTATGTATTGCTATAAATTGTAATAAATAAAAGTATCGCTAAAACCATTAATTATTTATTAAAAAATACCCAGTCAAATATTTTTTTCAATATTGTCATTATCATATACCTATATTCCTAACTAACTCATTATTGTGCCAATTTTATTTTTTTGTGGATGAAGACAATTGAGGAGGCAGATTCTAAAGGGGATGGAAAGATAGATATAGAAGAGTGGACTAATTTTGTATCTCATAATCCATATTTGTTGAAAAACATGACAATTCCATATCTCAAGTAATTCTCTAATCCTCCACTATATATACTTTACCTGTTATAACAATAAAGTTACATAATATATTTATCATCATATTAAAGTAAGTAAACATAGCTATTATAACAGGTAAATCATGAAATTATTGTTGTCACCACGTTAGTGTTTTGCCATTTTTCTATTATGCAATTAAAAAATAGTCACTATTGTGAAATTTTAATTTGTTGAATTTCACATATGAAATTTGAAACTTCATAAGATAGCTATTAAAAAAAAAGACCAAAAAATAGCAAGTGAACACTACTTTTAATTGCTGTATCTAATTGCTGGTCATATTACTGAATTCACGGGATAAGTTTTGTTATTTTGCAGGAATATCACAACTGCATTTCCTAGTTTTGTGGTGAATACACAAAAGAATGATGAGATTTACGAGGATTTCTGAGTTATAAAAATGACGACATGGTGAGTACCTTTCGAGAATATAGTAGAGAGCGCATTTATCTTCAAAGTGAGACTTTTCAAATTAATTAGCCCTCATATAATAATAGGTATTGAACATTCGATGAAAAAAAAGTGCGGAGAATCAAACCCCATGCCTCTGGCATGCGAAACATTGCCTTATCATATAAGCTACACCCCCTTGTAAGATTAAGATTAACAGCCAGATATATGCATACTTAGGACATTGTAACTTAGGTCTCAAGTTTAGATATTTTAATCCAAATATATATATTTGAATTCCAATACTAAATTTATTTGTTTTCTCGATAATTGAGTGTGTACAATTTATCTTTATTTAAAAATTTACAATTTAGAATGCAAATAAATTATCTCGATAATTGAGTGCGTTATAACTGGTGTAGTTTTCTTTGACTTTTGCGGTCAAAAAATGTTAAATGATTATTCGAGCTTTCGATGTGTATTAACACATTATTTTTCAAAAAATTATCGCCAAAATTCATTTGTCCTGAAATTCGAAAGATTTATCTTAAATGTGTAACTTTTATTATATTCACATTTCGAGGTACTAAAACATGAAATTATAATTATCAAAGCTTTCAACGTATATTAACACATGTATTTTTCAAAAAGTTATCATCGGACTTCATTTGCCCTAAAATTTGATGGGTCCATCCCAATCGCCTTAGGCTTCACACGGTGACGGTGGTGGTGGTGGTAGGAGGCAGTGGTTGATCATTTGATGGTTGCGGCTGTGTGGTGAAAGCTGATGGCGAAGATGGTTAGGCTATAATAGTGAAAAATGATAGCAGAGGCAATCAGTAGTTTGGAATTAGAATCTTGAGGCTCACTCCGCAATGTTTTTGAAAAGTACGAGCTGTATTAAATAACTTAGAATCTGAGACAATGTTTTTGACAAGTCCGAGCAACATAACCTCCTGTAACTAGATACCGTTTCGCCTTCTTTCAGCCCCAACTACTGACGTGCCATCAAACCAATATGGGAAGAAATTATGAAGCACCAAAAAGCCATCCATCTCTTACGACCAAGTGTACTTGAGCCAAAATAAGTCATCAACGCCACCCCTTCATTAGCAATACAAAGCTTATCCAAACATAACAAACACTTACGTATCAAACTAAAAGCATAATTGTATGAACTTACTAAGGTCTTATAAATCAAGAGCAATAAATTAGAATTTCTAACTTACGACTTTTGACTTAAAAACAGGTTTTTATAAACACTTCCTTATTTTACCCAACTTCAAAACTATTTTGGCTTAAAAGCACCTAAAATAAGTCCATCCAAACAGACTTCAAAACTAAGAAATGCTGTACAAATTTCTAATATGGATAGAATAAAGCGAAATGGAATCACATGTTCCAAACAGTTCTTATCATTCTTCCAGAAAAGAATCAAACGATAACATCTAGGCTGCACTGAGTTACACAAAGAGGACCAAGCCGAGCAATAGCTCATGGAACTCTGCTATCACTTCTTCACAAAACAACCTAAAAGTGTACTATTTTGCAACGACATATGGATTCACAGCTTAAGAACCTATCTACTCACTTGCCAAAACGACCCCTAGCCCATGGTGCTATATGCTGACCACCTCCATTTCTCTTTGGCGCGTTGTTCTGCTGAGATTGCATCTTCATCCTCTGTTCCTTCATATTTGCAAATAGAGAATCTAATGTCTGAGGCCTCTGCTTTGACACTGCCTTGACTTCCTGCTTTTGTTGCTACACACAAAACACAAACCTTGTTACATTTTTTCAGAACTTACCAAGTTCTGTGCTAGCTGATTTACAAGATCAGTCAACATCACAAAGGCGATGCAGGACCTAAGAACTGACGAATTAAATGGACAGAAAATTGGAACACCTTCAGTAATACAGCCCTAGTTGCAAACCTCGACACGAACTAAGGGCTTTCAATGGGAGGAAATAGGTAACAGGGGACCTTCATAAGTTCTAAAGGAAGAATTCATACAAGTTACTGTTAAACCTCTCTTACCTTAACAATAAACCTGCCACTATTTGCAGCACTCTTTTGAATGGGAGGAGCCCCAAACCTGCACAAGTAACAAAAAAGAGAATTGAAGAGACTGTAGGGAGAACTGCTTATCTGCAGATTTCTTACTAAAGGGTGAGCAGCACCAAGATGCAGAGGACATTCCCAGTGAGATCATTATGCACGTATAATTTTTTTACTTCCAACTTACCATCGGTCCTCAAATTAAAACTTCTCAACTAGCCAAACCTTAGAAACAGTAGCAGCATCCGAAACAAAAATTGATAGCTTTCAGCTCATCCCCCACCAGAAGGAAACAAAGTCCAAACTACAACTAACAGAAACACTGATGTGAAAGAAATATCCTCCCTGGTATTTGGACGACTCATCATCAGTCAAATATCCAATAGCACTCCTAACTTCAGCATAACGGCTTTCACCACGAAACTAGAACAGCTTCAATAGAGTTGCAGCAAGCTTCCCAACATCACATAATTCAACACAAAATTTAAAGCCCCCCACACGTCCCACAAACCTAACTGTTTTTGTTAAAGAGCTTACGTACAACATGCAATCTCTATCCTCCAAAACACTGCCATGAGGTTACGGCACAAACAAGAGTTGGATACACGCCCACGCAAAGAGAAGTATCACCATTTACATGACCCGCAACAACAATTTCAAAAATCAATAGTACCATGCCACCCACAAAATAATACAAAAATGTTTGTGTAAGGTGTAGAAGGCAAAACTTAAAATGCACAGCAGCCTCGCAAACTCATTGCTGAAAGAAATCTGATGAATGCCATGTGTCATGCTCCATGCCTTCCCAAACTTCTAATCAACATAAATTTTGATGGTTGGGCAGAGGAAAGAAAATTAGGAAGAATTGCTTATTAATATCCCGAAAGAAATTCAAAGACATTTGTCATGCTCCATGCCTCCCCAAACTTCTTATCAACAAAAAATTTGGCGCTTTGAAGAGGAAAGAAAATGAGAAAGAATTGATAATCCAAATCCCGGGGGAATTCAAGGACAATTCATTGTGAAATAGTTGAGTCACTTCAAACAGAATCTTCCATCAGGACATCCTTTCTGTACCCAAAAGAAAATCACTGATAATCAATTTCCATAGAATTGAGTTGTCATGGGACAAAGTCATCCAAGGCCATCCGTTCATATGAAGCAACCATTCCAAAACCCCAAACTAACAAGTCGTCATATACCCCATGATGTTGTCTCTACCAGACAAATCCTTGGAAACTAAGCAGTTACCCCAACAAGGGAAAATCTCATTATAACACATCTTTATTCCAGCTCCCAGATGCACTACAAATCCACCTTAAGAATTCTACATCTTGGGGTGTCCCGATACCAACTTAAAAAGAGTAGAACTCAAATACAACACATGCACAACAAACTGGAGTCAACCAACATGTTGTAGAAGGATGTAACTTTTCTGAGGGAAAATAACCATCATTCAACACTTGAACAAACTTCCAAAGACTGCAACTTGAACGTCTCCCAACCGGATTAACAGGAAACAGCATGCTTTTGAAGTATATAAAATGAAGGAGAGACACATGGCAAATTCATCTACAATAAATAGGACCACAATTTACCTGCATCAAATGAGAGTTCAATTGTTACTCCAGATTTGACATAAGCCTGTCCAGGGAATTAATTAACAACAAGCTTAATCATATATTAACTTCACAATTCAATACACACCTCTGTTTATTTACATTCACTGCCTGGCTTCGATTGAAAGCCCTATTGCGAATAGGAGCAACTGCCGCCCTTCTGGCAGCCTCAGTTGCCAAAGGAAACTGGTCTCCCTGAAAATTTGATCTTCTTTGAGCAAGAGCCCCCTAAGAAGAAGAATATCAACACAAACAGTGTCTTAAGTATTCAGCATTCACAAATATGAAAAAGAATCCATCAAAATTCTTCATAGGTTGCGCCAATTGTGAAGAGTACCTGTCTCATAGATGATCGTGTGTCCATAAACCTTTGTATCTTAGCAGATTTATCCTGAGCAATGTTATTAGAAAACTTTTGGCTTCTATTCTGCAAAATAGCAGACGATAGATGTTTAAAAATTTTCCAAATCAAGTTGACAAAAGCTGAAATAAACACTAAATGGTCAAGACAGTGATGTGCTTACCGAAACTCTTTGCTTCTTAGTTTTGGTTGTGTTTGTCTTGGACATTTTGATGATATCGTCTGCAACCATCAAGTGATTATCAGCAAAAGAGGAAGCAAACCAAAAGATAGACATAAAACATATATAGCTGGCATGCTTACCTAATGTCATGTTCATTTTCTTCTCTGTAAGTGCAATAGTCTCGGTTGTCAGTGTTTTAGCTGCCATCTGAGAGGGGAGGAAAATCAGTCAACTGAATATAACATAGAAATATCCAACTAAACTTAAAGGACAGCTGAAGATGCAGGCACAGAAGGAAAAAACAAAGTCGTCAAAAGAAGATGGAAGTATATGACAGATTGAATTGATCAATGAGGAGAAGGAAATGGATAACGCTGAACATGTGAAGAAGAAATATCAGCTCAGGGAAAAGATATGTTACAAAATACAGAGAATAAAAACCAACAACTAAACAAAAACTGTTGCCCTTCCCCTCCCTCCCCCTTTCTTGCTGCAGGTGAAGGAAGGTAACAAAATACTTTAGTTTAATCTGACAATCAGACAAATAACCTTGCAGGAATGCAGTCTATATGAGAAGAGTTCTATTGGGACAAAATTTACAGCAAACTAAAATTACGTATTAGAGTTAATGGCAACATCATCATTCATTTTTTCTCTAACCTCAAAACTGTTTCTTGTAAAAGTATTTAATATTTTAAGAAACCTTTTTTTATCAACGGAAGAATAGTCTCATAACTAGCAAGCTATAACACTAAACAACAGAGAAACTTGTAGATATTAACCAAAGGGACAAAGCAACTGCTCAAATAGACAAGTTAGAGCGACTACACAAAAATAAACATGACCCACCCATAATCAGAAGTTTCAGTAGTTTTACACACCTTCTCAAAAAATGTAACACATCTCCGCAGCATTCAGCCTTTTAAGTTTTAATAATCCCAACAACAACAAAAGGACAGAAATAATCAGGTACTCTGCTCATAAATCAATATCTAGAAACTAGATGCCAACCCTTCACTCCACCTAACGTCTTTTAAGGAACCAAAGATGAAACTAACTCCATGCTCGAGTACCCTACCAGTTTCTCCAAATTCCATCTAGAATCTAGACATTCCCATCTAATAAGCTAGCACAACAAAGAAAGCATCAATACACATTCTTAGAAACAGTAAGTACATCATAGCTTCTTCTAGGAAACAAATCACCTCATAATAAAACAAACTAAAAAAAAAAGAACAGGTTCTAGGTTTCAGCAGCAGCAACTACACCTCAAACTAGTGGGCCATTAGCTATACGAAGCCAGTACACATATTCTGCTCTATCTGCTCAGATCTCTTCATAATTCAGCTTATTGAGTGTTCACTTAAAACTAGGTCCTCCTTATCTCATAGTGACATAACAACTCTTAAAACTAGGACTTACTGTCATCCATTTAATACAAATTTCTCACGTCGACATAACAAAAGGCTGTAAAACAAAATCACCAAAAAAAGTTTCTGTAATAGTGAAGCAAACCTGAAAGGTGAAACTAGGTCTCTGATAATCCAAAAATTTAACAAATAATTAAAGCAAATTTTCACTCTTGAGAAGCTTTTTGAGCTAAACAACATGGAGAAAAAAAAAGGACAAAGAGCTGAGACGTGCAAACTGTCTCAAAAATTGCAGAAACACTAGTTCTCCTTATTTAATAATTAGGACTAACACAACATTAACAACTAAGCCTCTGTCAAGTATTTAGTATCGTCAATTGTAACTTCTAAATTTTCATAAAATTCCTCAAATCCACATAACACAAGGATGTAAAATGAAAGCACCAAACAAATTAGGTCTCCGATAACCACAACATCAAAAGAAATTGAACTAATTAGAGCAAATCCTTCACTCATTCAAAACTTTTTTTTAGCATAACATCATGAACATACAAAAAAGGGATAAAAACAGCTCCTGAGGAGCAACACAAACTATCTCAAATTGCAAAAACACTACATTAATAATTGTGACTAACACAACATTAACAACTAAGCCTTACTTTCAACTATTTGGTATCGTCAACTGCAACTTCAGGAATTTTCATAAAATTCCTCAAAATCCACATAACAAAAGGATGTACAAAGAAATCACCAAACAAATTAGTTTCTAATTACACAAAATCAAAAGAAATTGAACTAATTAAAGCAAAATTTACACTCATACAAAACTTTTTGCGCATAACAACACGAACATAACAATAAATTAGAAAAAAAAAGGATAAAAAGAACTCGTGAGAAACACAATCTGCCTCAAAAATATGCAAAAAATTGCAGAAAAAAATGGTAACAAAAGTAGACCTGTTTATGTTTGTGAAACCGAATAGAAGATGATGAACTTCCTGAATAAAGCTGATGTTGAATGCTAGGGTTTCGATTTTTTTAGAAGAAAAAGACGGCGAATTTAGAATGATGAAAAATTACGGTGAAACGAATTATGAAAATTTATCTATTCACAAATCTATATATGTAGAGGCGGTGCACCGTTTGATTATTGGATCGAGCACGAGCAAATCACGTGCTCCTCTTTATGACTTGTTTGGATGATTGTCACTCATTCGATTATAATTCATCCGTTCACTTTTACTTATCCACTTCGACTCTACACACTTCTTAAGAAATAATAATTAATACGAGTATTTTATGATAATACTCATGGTAATTGGTGTGTAGTTTTAGATCTTGAAAAATAAGTAACTAATATTGAGAGTAAAACAGATAAAAGATTGTTTTATTATGATATGTTAAAAGTGACAAGTAAAGTAAAAAAATCTATTTTGGAGTACTTGACAAGTAAAAATGAGCAGAAAGAGTATTGTATTGTTATTTTATAAAATTAATCATCAAAATCACACCTGAACTATACTTTTTTGTGTGTTTTATACCTTAAGAATCAATTGTTCTCTTTACATATCTAAACTATAAGGATAGTTTGGTAGAGTGTATAAATATAATGTAAAATATAGTGTATTAGTAATTCTTGTATTAGTTATGCTTGCATTAGTTATGCTGATATTTTTCTTATGTAGTGTTTGATTTGATGTACTAAAAATATCGTGCATTGCATATTTTAAAAAAAAAATAATTGTTGTGGAAAGTTTTTGAGGGACGATTGTGTCTTTAATTATGCGAATGCATGCATTAGAATTCATTGCATTACTAATGCAGGTATTACTAATACAAGCATTAATTATACATATGTTAAAAAAATGTACCAAACAAGGTGCTAAAAATACACAAAGTTAATGCATACATTATTTTCTCCAATACATTCTACTCTTTTTGTGTACTAAAACACATGTTTTAAAAAGTGTTTTAATGTGTACGAATGTGGATCGTACACGAGGCTAAACCTCTTTGAAAATCAAATTTCAACACTTACAAAGAACAAATATACATAAAAATAGGTTGAACTTGAGGACTTCTTAGAAATGGGAAGATTTAGGACAAGCGATCAACCTCCCTTAATCTTCCCATTTCTGAGAAGTCCTCAAGTTCATTTTGATTTAGGATAGGCGGTCAACCTCCCGAAGAAAGTAATGTGCATAAATCATGTAAGAAAGGATGTAGTTTTACATACCTGTAGTCAAACCTGATAGGTGATAGTTTCATACCTCTCTTAGAGAATGGACATAATATTTTATTGTATTGCATTGCATTATTTTTTATAAATAAATGAGTTTGAATAAATTGCACAGTTTTCGCTTTTACATATGACCATATATCTGTAATTTAAAGAGTAAACTTACAGTATTATAAAATAAAGTGTATACTGGATAAAATTATTCCAAAAAAAAATAAAATTAGGATAATAGATTAAGTAATAATGCACGACAACACTTAAAATCGTGCCACCTATTCTAATCTGAATTGTGAATACCACTGAACAAACTTGATTGACATAGTTTATGCATCACTAATGTAGCGGCTTGTCAAGCATTTGACAAACTCATCACACCACACCAACATAATTGAAATTAAAAAAAAAACAAAGTTATACCAATTTGAAAAGAACGCATTGAGTGGAAGCTCGGACATTGAGAAGGAAGGACACTTTTAGAGGGGAAAGATAATTGAGATCGACATCGTTTATGATCCATGAATCTCATATCGGAAAATCGTATTTAAGCGTTGTGGCTAGTCTCTGCTATTTGGACTTTTCAAACTTAGCCAACTGAAACATCTTAAGTAGCTAATGAAAGGAAATTAACCAAGATCTGTTCGTAACAGCGAACAAGAGGGGATTAGGGGTTTGAAGAAAACAAACACGTATTTCTTGCTTAATGTTGCTATATATTCAAACCTTCTTCCGTTGGCAATTGATATTAATCTTAAGTGTAATAGTACTGAATTGGAAAGCTAACATGCATTGCTTAACCATGGTCTTAAACATAAATATCCTGCATTCATTAGTTTGATGTAAACACCAAATACAAACAAATTTTCAAATAATCTTCCCGGCTTACTAAGATTTTCAGGTGGAAAGAGATTCATTGTCAATACTTTTAACGAATACACTCTTAGGCTGCAGGAAGAACATCTCTCTCTATCTATTCAAATATCCGAGACTGCTAATTAATTTGGTGACACTGGTTAGTGGTTACCCGTCACTCAGCTTGGCGCACCAAAACGGAAAATGCAATTGACAAGGTTCAGCAACATTTCAGTACATTTGATTATTTGAACCATCTAAATAACAGTTTGCTAAAGGTTACATTGCTACTCTAAGGGAAATGGTCATCAGATTTATTCAGATAATCAATAGTTTCCAAGTATTCATTCGGAGTCAATCACAGTTTAAATTAAGAAAAACAACTTTTGTTCAGTTCACACCGTATATCCACTTCTCCGCGTTGCTTGTGTATTTAACCAACTCTTCTGGTTTGAACCATAGTTTGATCTCGTCCTTGGCAGTCTCGGGTCCATCACTCCCATGGATAATGTTCCTGGAAAGCAACTCATCTTGTTCAGATTCAAACGTCTTAGTCTTAATACGAATAATCGGAGCCTAACTATGGAATTAACACAAGAAGTTTTGGTACCTTCCCACTACAACAGCTAAGTCACCTCTAATTGTTCCGGGTTCTGACTTCTGTGGATCAGTAGCTCCAATAAGCTTCCTTCCATATTTAATCACTCCTTCGCCTTCCCATACCTAGAATTCGATTATGAAGTATTTAAAGTGAAACTCTTTGGCAAACAAGTAAAGTTAGACTAAGCTAAATTCAACCTAACCATTGCTATGACAGGGCCAGAGCTAAGGAAACCACATAAGCCATTAAAAAAGGGTCTCTCTTCAAGGTCATGATAATGCTTTTGGGCGAAATCCTTAGACGGAACCAAAATTTTGATAGCGACTAGCTTGAAACCCTTGCGCTCAAAGCGTGATAGGATTTCTGAAATCTGCAATGGAATGAAACTTTCTTAGCCAATTCGACAGAGAACTCTATATCTGCATGTCATGGTGGATGCAAGAGGGACAAAGATAGTTCATGGAATTCACATACCAAGCCTCTTTGCACTCCATCTGGCTTGATGGCGATGAAGGTGCGCTCCATCTTGTAAGAAAAATGTGTCAGTTGTGACAAATAATGCAAATACAGTCAGACCTCTTTATAACAGTCGTTTTCGATAATAACATTTCACTATAACAACCTAGTTTTCTTTGGAACCAACTTTCATATTATGTTATATTATATATTTTCTATAACATCTCGCTATAGCAGCCAAAAAAACACGACCTTGTTATAAAGAGGTTTGACTGTAACGATAATGAAAGATATAACACATCGATGCATAGGAAGAGCGAAGGTACCTCAGCAGCATGCGCTTCTTGCTCCTGGAACATGTAAGCTATATGATAAAGACAGAGAAATAAAAACAAAATTAGACTAGAGGTTCCTATTTCTCTGGTAAGCCATTGCATACATAAGTTTCAAATTTTCACCAAAGAGGCTCATTGTCAAAGGACAGAAAAAAGTTTAGCAGCAACATTCAACAGAGGTAAGTAATAAGATACCAACCTGCTGCAGGAAGGGTGAGGATTCCCGAGATCCAACCTGTAGACGAATTCTGGGACTTAGTCCTGCCAAATGAAGCTAAAGAAGGCACAACTCCTCTCAAAGAAACTGTGGCTGCTGCAGCCGCTGCTCTTCCCCCTGCAAATAGGATAAGCCAGACATATTGTGTCTAATGAGCATAGTCAGGTCAGTTGTACAAGTTAAAAACAGAAATAGAGGCTGATCAAGAATATACGGACGTTGAATGGGTTTGGTCTATGATATAAACTTTGTCAAAAAAGTCACATATAGATATATAGTTCGAGCACAAAGCAGAGTATAGCCCAGTGGCGGAACCAAGATTTTTATTAAGGGTTTCAAAATATAAAGAGGTAAACACACGAAAAAACCAGGGGATTCAACATCTGCTATACATATTCATAAAAGTAATCTTGACCTTATATATATAGTGTAATTTTTTCAACGAATTACACTACCTAGCTCCGCCCCTGGTGTAGCCATTCCCATTAGATCATCCCTATGTTTAAATTCAACCTATCATCAAAAGTGTGAAGGAACAAATAGACATGTAACAGCCACCCAAACATTCAAAACAACTACAAATTGTTTTCACCTTTGATTGGTCAACCACTGGTAAATGGTAATCAGAATCTATCAGTAACACTGTAACAAGCTAGAATGATTTCCTCCTCCATTGTTCCATGAAACTTAAAAAGCCAATCCATTTCAGCATTTTAAAAAATCAGATACCATCAGAAAAAAAGCGAGGATTTTAATCGAGACATCAAATCAGACGTGCCAAATTGAAAATAAAAGAATTACAAAACAAATATAGAGGCTGAATATCAATATTCAGCTTAAATATCATGATTGAAAAGCTCAAAGCTTGTCCACACTGATCAAACAAATCAACAGTGCTAAAGGCAGCACACACGCGCGCGCACACACACATATATATAGACAGATAGAGACCAAGCTCGAAGATGCACGAGAATTGAAATCAGTCTGTGAACACACACACTGATTTCAATTCATATATATATATAGAGAGAGAGAGACCAAGCTCTAAGATGCACGAGAATTGATATCAGTCTGTGAACACACATATATAGATTGATAAATTTTTTCTTGAAATATATATCATGATCGAAAAGCTCGATGCTTCCCCACAGGCAGATCAAACACACACCGAGTTCGAAGATCACCAGCACTGAAATCAGTCTGAGACCACACACACATAGATAGATCAAACACATCAATGGTGCTAAATGCAGCCATAATAGAAACATCTAAGATTTCAAATCAACGCACAATTACACACACATATATACACCAAGCTCGATAATGCACCAGAATTTTGAAATCAGTCTGCACACATACACATATATAGACCGAGCTGGAAATGCACTAGGATTGGAAATCAGTCTATGCACCACACATAATTGATAAATTTTGTTATATATAAATGTATACATGAACAATGAGGCGAGTAAATGAAAAAAGGAAGAAACATTTGAGATTTAAGGAGAAACTGAAGGAAAAATTTACCGGAAAAAGCACGAGAACTCGAACTGAACAGAGACTTGGTAGCTCTTGAAGCAGATCTGCAAATCTGAGAATTCATCTTTCAAACAAACAAAAATCCCGATTCGATATGTAAACAGACGAAGAAGAAGAAGAAGAAAAACACAAATAAAATGCACTCTGTTTTTTTTTTTGTGAAGAAAGGAATGAATATGTATAATTGATCAGTTGAGTGAAATTTTAAATTTGGTTAAATACTGTAATCAGTAAGGAACACGTGGGTACACGCGCTGAGTGGGAGCGTGGTAGAAGGAGAGTTTGGGCTTTTGCTGGGTCAAAATCTAGGATCGAAGCTGTTGGGCTGAATTAAGAAATGAATCAGATTCGTTGCTTGTGAAATTCGTATTATGTTACTATATACTACTTTTTATTTTTAATTAGATTTAAAAAAATTTATAATTCAATTTATTGCTCTTTATAATGGTATATTTAGTAGAACTTTACAATTTTTAAATATAAGCTAAGACACATATTATGTCGAAATATTAAGTTCAGTTGAAATCGTAGCAAACATGCTACATCGCCTTGTTGGAAAGTTGCATGCAAACAAGTGTCGAAATATTGGTTTGTTATGGGATGATTGGAACCTCCATTCTTTACCAGAGGTCTTGGGTTCGGACCTGAAAAGAAATTCTATTAAAAAAAAATCGAATTTACGTATCCTAGAATATCGAGTAATCATTCTTATTCTTTGATTGTTTCTAAGTTGATTCTTTGATTCTTTACATCATTATTATACCTTAACCTCTTTGATTTCTATACTCGTTTTCTTGTTACATTGCACTTGCATTAAAATATTAATAATTGGATATTTAATTGCATGGTTTGCTCTTTAAATAGACTACTCTTTAATTTTTTCTCTTAAAAATCAAACTTATGCCTAGCGGGACATAAGTTTTTTTAATGGCACGGAACGTAACTTATGCCTTAGTTCACCGGCCTAGAAGGGTATTTGATGAAACATATGCAGAAACTTATGCCTTAGTACTAGGGGTGGCAATGGGGAGCGGCGGGTGCGGGGTAGGGCGGGTTTAAACATATGCGGGGTGGGGCGGATTGGAATAAATGCGGTGCGGGTGTGGGTTAGGGCAGAAATAGCTTTAGAAATCGAAAGCAACCCCTAATCTGATCCGAAAGATCTCGCGAATTAATATGATTATTTTTAGTTATTTGAAGTTAGCAATTTTTATTTTATTTTTGTAAGTTGTCTAAGTAATGAATTAATGATAGTAATCTCTTATAATTGTATGCACTGTATTGGAAATGGGATAAAAGAATATCTTTTTTGTCTTTTTGGTTTAAAGTTTTATTGTAATTATATAACCTGCCCAACTCTCTGAAATGGTTAGGGACTTGTAAAATGTGATTACTATTAGCAATTTGAAATTAACAATTTTTAATTACTTTTCATCTTGTATAAATATATGTATAATGTTTAAAATGAGGTAAAAAGTTTTAGTTTTTTATTTTTTGGTTTTTGGTGTTCAGGTCCTTTGAGTAGTTTTAAATTTACCAAATGGGTGGGAATTACAGTCAACAAAAAATTTGGTTCTTACATTGCATACGCTAATTAGAGTAATAAATTATTTTTTCAAAATCACGGGGCGGGGCGGGTTTATGCGGTTTATAAGATTTTGCGGAGCGGTGCGGTGCGGATGTTAATTTTGCGGGATGCCAAGGTGAACAATTCCAAGAATGAAGTCTTAATGAATTTCTACAAATTCTCTGACCAGATGATAGAAAGTCTCATCATGCAATGTCTATAATAACAACTACTACTATGCTTCAATCCAGCAAAGTCAGAGTCGTCTATAAGTTTTCTATATTTGGGCAACACAGTGCACAAAGCATCCCACGCTAGTAGGTCTGGGGAAGGACCGCAACCAAGGGGTGTGATGTAGAAAGCCTACCATTAAGTTCTATATATTTGACAGGACTAAACATTATCATGCAATGTCTGCAAATAACAAATTTCTATAGCCAGATGGTAGAGAGAAATCTTATCATGCAATGTCTGCAAATGGTTACATTCTATGCCAAAGAATAAAGCCTATCAATTGTATGAGGTAGTTTACCAATCCAGGTCTCGATCACCATACCGTGTATAACGAATTATTAACAATCATTCATCAGAAACATTGGTTGCTGAAAAGGGTCACTGGTTTCAAGAAGTACAACAGTTGAAACATAAACACAAAAAGGTAGTTCACCCAATAACTAAACATAAGCGCAAAGTCATGAGCTGTGTCTTCTCTCTGAAGGTAATTTGCCTGCCTAAAGTCAGAGGCAGCCACCCAACTGCCAAAAGGAAATAACAATTAGCCAGTTGAACGAATCAAAAACACAAAGAAAACAAATAATATAATTCATTAGAACGTCATTTTGAGATAGGGGTAAAGTCAGCGTACACTGGGATGTTGTTGTTGATTTTTCGAATAACCGTTGGCTAAAAATTACTTAATCATGGTGCATTATCTGTCATGTAACCAGGACAGGAGATTCATTGTCTAAGTCTACATCTTATGTTCAGCATGTGCCATGACTCATGGCCATGAGAGACACTTTCGATGGAAGGCTAGTAATTATCCTTTCCATGCTCTTCCAGTTACATTTTTGCTTCCTCGTAACAATCTCAATCAAATAAATCAATAACTATAGCATCCAAGGGTGTGGCCTAGTAGTCGATGAAGTGAGTTGAGAACCATGAGTTTCAAATTCCAGCGGAGGCAAAAAAACACTAGGCGATTTCTTCCCATATGTCCAAGCCTTGATGGATAGAGTCATCCAAGGAGTAACAAAAATCATAAGACAGGCAACTACGAGAAAAATGTTATTACTACTGGTATGAACGGGAAACCGGTACAGTGCACCAAACTACCACCAAGCCTATCCCGTCAGGAAGCAAGACAATGTTCAACTACCTAGTAACCTTCTACCCTAATCCGCCTCCTTAAATAGGCAAAGGCCTCTAGTTAACTTAAATTGCTTGTATGAAAATGTCAATAAGTTCAAGATTATGTATTAACAGTTGGTATGTACCAAAATGGAATCAATTTCCTCCTGAGTCACTGGTGTTCTTTTGGGTTGGTCAGAAGCCTTCCCTGCAACAGGCATGCTAGATTGGGACCTTGAGAAAAATGTTCGAGGAGCTTCTCCAGCTGCTGGAGTTTTCTGATGTTGGGAATTCTGGGATGTGGAACCTGCAGAACAAAAAGAACCTTCATGTTTAAAAAAAGAAAATAGGAAGTGTACAAGCAAGCAACCGATATCCAGGGTAAACGCATGAGTAACCAATATGACCATTGACTGTCTTGAACAAACAAACTGAAAGAGGAAGAAAGGAGTATGATTAAACACTATTACAATAGGTTACAACACCATACCCAGTGAAATCCCACAAGTGGAGTCCGGGAAGGGTAGAGTGTACGTAGACCTTTCCCCTACCTCATGGAGGTAGAGAGGCTGTTTCTGAATGACCCTCGGCTCAAGTGCAGCAAATCAATAAGGAAAGAAGTGCAGAGCATTCAGAAAAGGAACAGTAACAACGACTATCACAATGGGTTATAGCAATCAATTACACCAGTAGACTACTGCACTGGCAGTTAACAGCATTTTGGTACAAAAAATGGTGATTCTTTATGGTGCAAGTGCACAAACTAAAACAACCAGCAACTTGTGAATTCACCACAGAAGGTGAAAGTGAAATTGTTTACTACAACTCCTTGGAATACACACAAGATGGTGAATTTTTGCAATCCTTCCTAAATTGATAATGATGTTATCTAAGGTGTGAGGAGGGTAAAGCACCACTGGAGCTGCAGTTAATTAAGAGTCTCCAACACACTGGTAGATATAGGACAATAGAGCAGGTTTAAACTTTGAAGGAGGATGTGTTGAGAGTTAATGGACAGTAAGTTAGCACCCCTACAAGTTTCTCCCAACTTCTTTAACAGCCATTGATACTCCTCATTCAAGGGCCATATTTCAGCTATAGAGAAGGAAAACTACAAATAAATATATGAAGCCAAAATAAACCAGTGATACAGAACAATGACGAGCAAGGACTAGATCAATGATACTTTACATGATAAAAGCACCACTATAATGAATTTTGTCTTTTTTGAAAAATACCACTGTAATGAATTTTATGAACTGTTTCCCACATGAAAGCCTTGTACTCGTCGACAGGCTAGTTCTAAAAAAACTGCTCCTAGAGAAATGCCCCAGATCCATCCATGAGACTTCCTCAACCAACTGCCACTCATAATCAGAAAACTTTAGGAACCCTTTTGAAACTAAGATCATTAACCACAACGATCAAATCTAACAAATAACTCATCACTAGAAGCAAAACAATTGATCCTGAACCACCATACCCCACCCACTTCCTCTCATAGCAATTCTTTCACAGTTTTATCACTTGATTGAAGCTGAACACAACCATAAGCAAGCAGAAAAAGAAAATCAATTAACTTTGTTTCAATCCCAAACTAGTTGGAATCGGCTACATGAACCATTTATACCATTCTTCTCTAGAATTGAAAAAGGAAATTCTTCCAAAGAAAATGAAGGCAAGGGAAAATAAAGATGATTCCTTTTTACTAAAATGCTAGCAAATTAGTCTTCATTTCTAGTTTTTGAAAAACAAGAACACAATTTTTAGCATTTTTCTAGTCAATAGGGACTTTAAATTCAATTGTGTATTCTACTAACTTGGCATATATTCACAAAAGAAATAACTTGCAGAAGAATTGCTCCTAGTGAAATTCCCTAGGTCCACACAGGGACTTTCTCAACTAATTGTCACTCTAAATTAGAAATTCCTATGAATTCTTTTGAAACTAAAATTAGGGAATTTAAACAACCATCCCCCAACCCCTCTTCCTCACTAGCAATTCTTTCACGGTTTTACCATATAACTGAAACTGAACACAACAAGTAAACAAAAACCAAGCAAGCAATCATCTTTGCTTCAATTACAAACTACTTGGGATCAACTAGACGAATCATCTTGTACCATTCACAACCAGCTGGCTCTCATAACTAGACATTTTTAGGAACCCTTTCAAAACTAAGCTCATTTACCAAAATGATCAAATCTAACAAATACTCATCACTCTAAGAAAAATTAAGGATCCTGATCCACCATCCCCCAACCCCTCTTCCTTACCAGCAACTCTTTCACAGTTTTATCATTTGATTGAAACTGAATACAACTATAAATAAATAAAAAGCAATCAAAACTTTGCTTCAGTCACAAACTAATTGGGGTCAACTATACGAATCTTCTCTACCATTCGGCTGTAAAATGTAAGCCAAAACCGAATTAGAAAAAAAAAATCAAACAAATCAAGAATCCATCCATATATTCATGATTACAGAGAAAAATTACAGAACCCCAAAAGCAGAAGAGAATATGGGGCATACCAGAAAGCTTTGAATACCTCTGTGGAAACTAAACACAACTATAACTAAACAAAAAGCAATCAAGCAATCAGCTTTGCTTCAATCCCAAACTAATTGGGGCCAACTATACAAATCTTCTCTACCATTCTGCTCTAAAACATAAGTCAAAACCAAATTAGCAAAAAACTCAAAACAAATCAAGAATCCATCAACATATTCATATATACAGATAAAAATTATAGAACCCCAAAAGCAGAAGAGGAAATGGGGCAAACCAGAAAGCTTTGAATGCCTTTGTGGGAACTAAACACAACTATAACTAAAACAAAAAGCAATCAACTTTTGCTTCAATCACAAACTAATTGGGGTCAACTATACAAATCTTCTCTACCATTCAGCTCTAAAACATAACCCAAAACCGAAATTAGCAAAAAAAACTCAAACAAATCAAGAATCAATCAACATATTCATGATTACAGAGAAAAAGTACAGAATCCCAAAAGAAGAAAAGGAGATGGGACATACCAGAAGGCTTTGAATGCCTCTGTGGAAACTTGATTCGTGGAATTCTCTTCATTGCCTGCGCTCCACCCATTGCTTTCTTCTTCGATTGTAAGAGAAAAAAAGTCTATAAGCAAACGAATTTCTAATCTCCGGAAAAGTACTAGGAATTCTTTAAAATATAGCCTCTTGCCGCAAAGTTATTAAGAAAATAGCCACTATTTAAAATGTAATAAAAGTATTTGAATTTTTTTTTTTATCGAATATCAAATACTTACACTCTGTTTGGATGGTTGTTACGTATTGTTTCATAATGTATCGTACTATATTGTATTGTATCGTAGTATATTCATTTTATATCGTTCTTTGTTGTTACATAATATTACACATTAATAATTGGAATAATAAAACTAAAAAAAGGGAGGATACAAATTAGAGCTAATATGAAAAGGTAGGTTTAAATAATAAGTAAAGACAAAATAAAAAGAAAATATTAAGATAACGGTTTGATCACATCAAATCAATGTTACACAAAATAAGACTTTTTATTGTTATCTAACGATGAATCTAAACGATACGATAGAATAAAACTTAAGCAACCATCAAAATAAGCAGTGTATTAAATTAAAATACAATACAATATAAAGGTAACAACCATTCAAACAAGGTGTAATAAATGGAAAAAAATTACCAACACAAAGCTCAAAAACTACATAACAAAATACTAAGTAATGGCAAATTCAATATATAGAGTATTACAGTAGAAAAAGAATTGAATAACTAAGGAAAAGAAAAATAGACAAAAATGTGTGCGTTTTTTTTTTTTGGAATCTCATTATCTACTATGGGAAACGCTAGAGCAATAATAAAATCGTTTCTCGTAATTTATAGGTCACAAATTTAAGTCATGAAAATAACTTATAATGCTTGTTTTAGAGTAGATCGTCTAAATCACATCCCTTGAGATTGGCCATTGCTAACACGAGATACTTTATGCATCGAACTTCCATTTTTTAATTAATCTCATGATCTATCCATCATCTCTTGAATTTCTGGGGTCTCTATAATACTTTCTAAAGATGGTTTCCACTTAGAATCACTTCTATTATTTTCTTTTCTTCTTCTTTCCATTTCAATTTCTCCCAATAATTCATCTAAACTTTTCCCTTCATTGAGTTTCAATTGAACCAATAAACTTTCCAATTCTTCTTTACTCAAAACTATCTTCATTCTCATAATATTATTTTTCTCCACCACATTTTCTTTAGCCTTGACAATTTCACCCTCCATTTTTTGTTCATGAACAATTTGATCCTCTAATTCTTCTTCTCTTTGTAATAAACATGCTTCCATGCAATTCCCCATTATTATAATTTTTTTCTTTATGATGAGCTGAGAAAGTTGAAGATTTTGTGAAGCAAAGAAAAAATCAGCCAAAAAACAAAACACAATAATTTAGAGAGAGAGAAAGAAGAGAGAGAGAGAGAGAGTTGTGAAGTGTTAAGTATAGTATGCATGTGTTATGTGTTGATTAGACTTTTTATAGAGAAAGAATAAACCACATAAGGAATAAAATAATACTATGTTTTAGAATTCTAAAAATGAAGTCGTCTTCGATAAAGAATATTTTATTTATAAAATAAAATTATGGTGAATTTAAAATTTAAAGTTTACATATTCTTAATTTAGTTATACATATCAATTTTAACTAAATAAATACACAATTTAAATTAAAATAATTGAATTTTGTTGTACACGTAATTTCTACGTAACATCCATCCTCCATCTCTGGATAAGATTTTCTTAATGCAAATTCATATTAATCGGGTTTCAAATTAAAAATTGAATATAAATAAATTTCAATTTATATCGATGATACAATTTTCATATTATTAATTGTGTATATAATTTAAGTTCTTTTAAAAATTTGTTTATATGAAGTGCAATTCTTTTTCGAATCTTGCGTGAATTGAAAATACGTGTCCTTTTTTTTTCGTCCATACATAAAATATTGAACTCGTTATTGCCAACTGCCACGCGTCCTTCCAGGCCATGCTAAAGAGCATAGTACGTACCGTGTTGCACTACCTATGTCAATCAATGAATTCAAACACTAGTCTAAGTTATATTTTTATTTAATATAATATAAGGTAATAGATTTTTATATGATTTTAAAAATATTTTAAATTATTAGTTAATATGATTGATAGTATTTTTTTACATAATTTTAAAAATAATATTTATTACTCTCTTTGTTCCGATTTATGTGGCATTTGTAGGATTTAAAAAATTAATCCTTTTTTATATGTCTTTTAAATATATTAAGTTGTTAATTATTGTAATTTATAGTACCTTCTTAACGTAATTTTTAAATAATATATGTTACTTTTCATGTCCCAATTTATGTGGCATTTGTTAATTATTGTAATTTATAGTACCTTTTTAACGTAATTTTTAAATAGTATATGTTACTTCCCATGTCCCAATTTATGTGGAATTAATTGATAAATTTTTTGAAGTCAAGTGATTTTTTTGATAACTATTGTGATTTGTAGTATTTTTTTCGTCAATTTCAAACAGCTAGCATGGGCCCAACATATGTTATTTTTTTATCTCAATTTATGTGACACCGATAAAATTTTGATAGTCAATCAAATATTTTATATGTTTTAAATATATTTTAAGTTAGATATTAAAAAACTATACGAAAAGTACTATAGATTGTAATTTTTTGTATATCAATATGATGCAAAAATATATTGTAAAATGTTAGTCAAAATTCTTCTTGTTTGACTATAAAAAAGAAAATTATGACAATTAAAAATGAACGGATGGGTACAAAATAGTAATGGTCACTAAATGGGATCATTTTTTCCTGAACAATATATGTAGTAATTAATTCTCAGCCGACGTGTAAAAGTAGGTGGGCCCATAAAGATCAATTAAAAGCAAATTTTTGATAGGATATATACGTAATTATCTAAATGTTAGTTGTCTTTTTTTGTCTAATGGAGAAAAGGTACATTTATCAAGCATCAAGGTACAAAAGACTTGAGCAGCAAAAGATAAGCAAATTCCAAAAATACCCCTGTCATACAAGCAGGCATGTTGGCGAACACATGCCTGGTTGCAGACACTTATACTATGTAGTAATATATATATATAATTTTTTGTTTCATTTTAATTTATGTGACATTATTCGTAACATGAATCAATCTCAGTAAAAAAGAAAAATTGAACTAGAGGAGATCTTATTTTTGACGATTGAACATATTAACTTTTATATCCAAATTGAAACTTGAAAACGTTTAATGGATTTTGAAACTTCTTTAGCAATTGTGAAGTCGTCTAATCAAATTTAAATATTTAAAATTAGATAAAAAGAAGTGTAAATATATGCTAATTGTTAATAATTTAAAATATTTAAAAGCATTATATTATGTGATAAATAGCTTACCTTTTTACGTGTCAAAAATGTCGGTACTAAGTTTCATCGAAAGAGACTACTAATATTATTATATTGCTAGTCCAACATGTCAGATTTTGTCTTACTATTTAATAATTTGTTGAATATTCTTTTCCAATAGCTAGCTACAATTGCATTACTATTAAGAACATTTATTTTTCCCACTTGGTACTTTATCATACTTGAAAAATATTCTTTAGCTAGCAAGAAATTGCACTACTACCGCCATCCGACTTTTTCTTATAAATATTATTATTATTATTATTGATAAGAGTGTGTGCAGTAAAAATGAAAATATTGAGATGAACATGTATATGTATATGATCATATAGAGATTGAGGCGTAGTAAAAATTGAAAGATGAGGAGTGTCATACCGCTTTGAACAACATGGATGTGTTGTTATAACAAGATCCAAATAGGATATATATTTAATCGATTTGATTCTATGATTCAAGTATTCGTCTTTTTGATAGATCGCAAAAAGAAGAAATGGTTATGACCACTTGTCTCAAAGGAAAAATGACTCAATGATGACATAACTATTTATATTTATAAATGCTTTACGCTCTATTTACAAACAGAATATAAAGAGGTGAAATAATTTTACATATGCATAGTTTCAATAATAGAGACGAAGTAATATATGAAAGTTTCAATTTATAGTATGCTTCACTAGAATCGAACTCACGATCAAGAGACAAAATCTCGACCCTTCATTAATGGCACTGAGCATGTTCTTGTAGTTGTGGGTGACAAGTAAAAAATTTAATTCATAATGAATACATATATACATAAATTCAATTGAGGTGTTCGATTTTCGTGGCACTTCAGTCAAATACATAGATCCGCCCTTGTACAAATATGAAGAGATATAGTATTATGAATGAGCATACATATTCAAAATAAGGTGTGAGTGACCTCCATAATGAATAAGATAAGCAAGGCAATACGATGTTTGCTTTTTAGGAAAAACATCATGTAGTTGAAAACACATTTGAAGAGGAGGTGGATGCTAATCCATCTAGCATAAATGTTTGGCTAATCTGGAATGAGACGTGACATATCGTAAGTTCACTTTAACCTCGAATAACTTTAACTTCATTTCAATTCTTATGGTTTATGTATTAACATCAGAAAGACTTTTCTCCTCAATTTGCATATTTTAGGATTTGATAGGACTCTTTTGATATCTATAATTAATTTTTTTTCTACCATTGATATCAAACTAACAGATGAAGTTCGGTAGATATTTTCCGGAGACTAAATATATTAACTTTTGGCAAACTTAATGGACCAAATTTTTTCAGCCCATACTTAAAAGGACTATTTTGAATCTACCTCAAACTTAAGGGACCATTTTTGTCACTTTCTCTTTTTGAAATTCATGACCATAAACCTTAAACGCCACGCCTAAAACCCCTTCCCTGTTTCAGTTGCTTGTTGGATCCAACTCCAACCATAACATTTAACTGTAAGTCCTCTCAATCTTTACTCTTCTTCAATAATATTATCCATAATAAATTTGTATCCATCGGCAATTTCAATTAATGGTAGCACAAGTTCAATTATTTTTATTTTCCCCAAAAATGGGGATCTTGAATTTGAATTTAAACGAATCTGAAGTATTACTTTGGTGTTCTTCAATTATTTTGTATGCCTCAGAATTGCTGAATTTAGTCTTTCTTGAACTGAGTATCTATCGGAAACAACCTTTTTTACCTTCATAAAGTAGGGGTAAGGCCGTGTACACACTACCCTAGCTAGACTCCACTTGTGAGATATACTGGGTTTGTTATTGTAATAGTAGTCTTTGGTGTTCGAATTATTAATTTGAGTATATATTGTTATTTTGGTATGCTTCAATCATTTTGTATTTTTCTGTGTGTCGATTATAAAGGTTTAGTCTTTCTTGAGCCGATGGTATATTGGAAACATCCCCTTTACTTTCATAAGGTAGGGGTAAGATGTTAATCTATTGCAGGGAGGATTGAATTACTGTTTCAAAAGTAACCTCGAGAAGGCAGTTGAAGAAGAAGAATTAGGAGAGAAGAAAGAGTTTAGGAAGAGAGAATTTTGTATTTACATATATGATTGTACAATGAGTTGACTACAATCTATATAGTAGTTTTTTTTTTATGACAAAGGAAACCCGCAGCTGCTATTCTTTGGGTGCGCACAGGGTAAAACCCCCGCTCCTATGCAATATCTCGCAAACCACACATGAGAGGTAACCCGCACTAGGCAAGCCTGGTGCGACGAGCTCGACCCAGAAGGCAAACCTCTTGCTTTCGCTGGCTAGGGGTTTCGAATTTGAGACCTCCAATATGAAAGTCTCAAGCCCAAACCATTGGCCCACCCCGAAGGGTCGCTATATAGTAATTGAATGACTGAAATGTACAACTATTGATTCAATAATCTAACAAAAATCAGTTATAACTACCTAACTACTTTCACTGTAGCTGCCTAATAGAACTAACTACTTTTTGGAAGGTTAAGTCTAACTCTAACTCCTTAATTATGTATCAGTACTCCCTCCTAATAAAAGATCCTTGTCCTCAAGGATCAAACAAGGGAAATCTTGTCTTCAAAACAGTTGCAAACTCTCAGATAGCAACATCTGCAGACCATTTAACCAATAATTGAACCACAACCTTGTTTCCCCTCTTAACAAGTCTCCTTTGCAACACCATCTCAGGCTCAGGACAATGAGGATTGGCCAAATCAATAGTAGGAGGATGAGATATCTGAGAAGGCACGTCGTAGCATCTCTTTAACAACGATACATGAACAGTAGGATGTGTTTTGACAAAAGTAGGCAACAAGAGAGTGTAAGCTACTGGACCAACTCTCCTAATGATCTAGAATGGGCCATAATACTTAGCAGCTAACTTGTGGGAAGAATGGTTAGAAATTGTGGCTTGCTTGTGAGGCTAAACTTTGAAATACACCCAATCCCCTTCATCAAAATGTCTGTCACTTCTATGAGAGTCAGCCTGTTGTTTTATTCTAAGCTGAGCCCTCCTCAAGTGATTTTCCAGCAGTTGAAGTTTAAGCTCTCTATTCACCAATGTACCATCAACTTCAGCAGAAGCCGATTCACCTGGTAGATAAGGGAGGTGCAGTGGGGGAGTGGGGGTCTACCATATAGAGCTTCATAAGGAGCTGTCTGAATTGTTGAATGATGATATGTATTATACCAATACTCAGCCATTGGTAAGCAAGAAAACCAATTTGAAGCATTATCGTTGCATAACACCTCAAGTAGGTCTCTATGCATCTATTGAGCACCTCAATTTGGCCATCAAACTGAGGGTGATATGCTAAAGAAGTATGCAAAAGAACCCCTTGCAATGTAGAAAGTTTCTGTTAAAAGGAACTGCAAAAGACAACATCTCTATCACTAGTAGTAGCATCATTCAACCTATGTAGCCTAACAACTGTGTCCAAAACCACCTTAGCAATAGATTGAGTTGTATAAGGGTGTTTGAGTGAAAGGAAATAACCATATTTGTTGAGTCTATCCACTACCACCAAGATGACTTTATAACCCTGTGACTTAGGCAGACCATCAATAAAATCCATGCTAATTTGAGACCAAACTACATCAGGAATAGGCAATGGTTGTAGGAGGCCAAGGTAAGCAACCAAGTCAGATTTGTTTCTCTGGCACATATTACACTTCTATATAAACTCCTTCACCTCCTTTCTCATATTCTTTCAATAGAACAGTGTCAACAGTCTTTTGAGGGTAGCTTTAAGTCCTGAATGACACCCACGTGGATCAACATGCCATAAAGTCATAATGTTAGTCTTTAAACTCTGCACTTTTCTAATGACCAATTTTCCTTTTCTCTTTAATTGGCCTTGCCTCCAAGTGAACTGCTTATGTGTATCAGGGTTTGCCTGTAATTCTTCAATGAGTTGTTTGAGCTCTTGATCTGAAGTCCAGCTATCCTCAATAGCCTAAAAAAGATCAGTATTAGTAGGGGAAATAATTAGAGCCAATAGCTCAGCCCAGTGACCCTTGGAAGTGCATCTTCCACTTTGTTCTCAATTCCTCTTTTGTACTCAATAGTGTAATCAAATGGTATAAGTTTGGTAAGCCACAACAACTGAGAATTAGTATGCAACTTCTGTTCCATCAAGAACTTTAATACCTTCTGATTAAGTAAATACTGTGACCACTTAGTGATAGCGTGTATAATAGCTAGCAACTCTCTATCATATACTGACAAAGCCCTATGCCTGGGAGAAAGAGCCTTGCTAATAAAAGCAGTGGGGTGGCCCTCCTACATGAGAACTGCCCCAATACCACTCCCACTAGCATCAGTCTCTACCATAAATGTCTTAGTTACATCAGGTAGTACTAACACTGGAGCCTTAGTCAACTTGTCCTTGAGCTATGCCAAAGCAACATCTGCCTCTGCAAACCATTTAAACTATCTTTCCTCAAGAGATCAGTTAATGGTTTACAAATGATGCCAAACCCTTGAATAAACCTTCTATAATAACTAGCTAGTCCCAAAAACCCTCTCAACTGCTTAAGAGTAGTGGGGGTAGGCCAGTTTTGTACAGCCTCAACCTTCTGAGGATCAGTAGATACACCATGCTCAGTAATAAAGTGTCCTAAGTACTCTATCTACAACACCCCAAAGAAACATTTACTTGCCTTAGCATACAATTGATGCTACTGCATTACTTAAAAAACGACAGTGAGGTGCTTCAAATGATCTTCCACACACTTGCTGTAAATGAGAATATCATCAAAGAAAACCAACACAAACTTTCTTAAAAAGGAATGATAGACGGAGTTCATAAAACCTTGAAATGTGCATTTGATAACCCAAAGGGCAATGAGCTGAATGTGTCCTAAAATCTGTCTTTGGTATGTCTTCTACAGCTATTCTCAATTGGTGATAACCTGATCTCAGGTCAATTTTAGAGTAAATTTTAGATCCTCCAAGCTCATCTAATAAATCCTCCACGATAGGAATAGAAAATTTATTCTTTACAGTGTATTTGTTTAAGTCCCTAAAATCCACACACATCCTTCAAGAGGCATCTTTTTTCCAACCAAAACCACAAGAACAACAAAGGGGCTACAACTAGGCTGAATTATCCATACATTTGTTGTACAAAAACTTCAATGATATCTTTCTTCACAGAGGGGTACTTATATGGTTTCTTGTTCATAGGCTCAGTACCATGTTGTAGCACAATTCTATGGTAAAAAACACCTCGAATAGCTTCAAATTCATTTCAATTCTTATTGTTTATTGTATAAACATCAGAAAGGGTTTTCTCTTCAATTTCATATTTCGGAATTTGATAGGACTTTTTTGATATCTATGATTAATTGTTTTTGGAGAAACTACAGAATATGGCAAACATAAATATATATTTAAGAAAAATAGCTACGTTTTATTTTTTCATGTTATATGGATAGTAACTATACAATAAATAGCAAAGTTAATTATATACAAATGAATAATTTTTTATATATATTTAATATAAATAAATATTAAATAAGAAAGTTATTATTAAATGCTTAAATAATTATGTCAAGCACGTTTTACGTGATCTTTCCCCATGTTTACCATCATCAACTTTTTCTCTTTCATCAATATCCCTATATCACATATTTTCTGATTTTCCCCCCAAATTCATTCAAATATAAGATCCTTTTGCATCATTCTAGGGGCGATTTTGGTGATTTGTATCCATCAGGTATCTTCTAATTGCATCTTTATATCGTTCTTATGAAGATTATATTTCCATACATATATATTTTCATCTATTTTCATAGGATTTTAATTGAAGAATTTGTTTATCCATTTCAATGGTTGAAAATGGTACTCCGAGAAGGGTTACAAGAGGTATATATTTATTTGACAAATTGTTGGATGAACTACCTTCTTTTGATTTGTGTATTACTCAATAACAAGTCAAAGTTTCAAGCTCTATTGCTACAATGGAGAACGAAAGAAGAACAAACAAGGTTAATGACCATATACCTTTAAATCTGCTTGAAGAAATCGAACATGCAAAATCAGTAAAGAGGAAAGAAGGTTCAAAACCTTTAAGAGTGAAAACTAATCTTGAAAAAAGAAGAAAAGTCAACAATCTTGATTCAAGTGGCAGTGAAAAAAAAATAGTGGAGCAGGAACCGGAGGAAAATGAGATTGAGGTTTGTATGCTTTATTGTTTTAGTTTAATGTCATTTACTTATATATCTCAACACTTGTATTGTGTGACATTGTCATTATGGATTGTCCTATTATATTGAAATTGTTAAACAAATTGATTTCGTATGTATATAGTTTTTTAAAAATGAGTACAAGAAGAACATGAAAAAAAGAAGAAGAAATAGAGGGTTTTGTGATTGTCAATTTTGTATATAGTAGAATACTTATATACATAGATACTTGTCTTGTTATATAAGCACAAATTGAAATGTTGATTTGTACATACATTTGTATCTGGATACATAAGTACTCTATCAATTTTTTAGGTTGCTTTGTTTTAAGAAATGGGCTCATTTGGCTAGCCCACATATACTATCAATTTTATTTTTATAAAAGTTGACCCAATGGGTCTTTAAAGAGAAAAAAACTCTATCAAATTTAAAAACTTGATTAAGGAATAAGAGTATAGTTGGATACATTAATATTGTATTTTTATAATAAAATACTTAACACAAAACCTCAAGTATTACAACAAAAATTTGACCAAAAAAAGATTGACGTTTGTTGGCTTTTTCAAAATTTAATATAGAAAAATACTTATACAGTTTGATACCCACACACTGTATCTTGCTTCTCATTTATTTAATGTATCCATCTTTTTGTTTAACAACAGTGTATTTATATGTGTACTATATGAGTGTATTCATTTTTTGTTTAACAACAGTTTATCCATTTTCCAAATTGTCGTGATCTTATACTAAATTGCTATACTTTACATATTCATATACAAGTATATTTGGATACGTATATGGTTGTAAAAAAAGTACCTTACAGTAGAATACTTATATACATAGATACTTGCATTAACAGCTGATACAGATACACAACTGTTGATTGTCTGTTCAAGACAAAGATTGTTGACATTTATGCCGCGTATGCTGACGTTGAAAGCAAAGTTTGTGTTGCAAACCTTGAAAACGACAGACATGAATACATAAATGGCTACAAGTTGATGGCTGCTATTCCATGGAATACAGTCGACAATGTGCTCATACCAGTTAATGTGAAACAAAGGAACCATTGGGTATTGGTTGTTCTGTCAATTGTTAAACGGCGCATTCATGTATATGACTCATATAGAGCAACAGGACATGATTCTTTTGTTATGGAGGAAATTCAAAAGCTTGCTCAGCTTCTGTCGATGTATCTGTCCATGTATTTTGATGATATGCAAGATCAGAACATTCCATTCGATGTGACATACCTGCAGGATATACCTCAACAACGATATGGTGCAATGTATGTTTACAAAATTGTCATCATTCTGCAAATTTGTATAGCTCTACTAAATCTATTATTTAACAAATTATATATATGTAGAGGGATTGTGAACTGTATTTACTTGCATTTGCGGAGTACTTGAGTGATGGCGAAGGCATTCGCGTTGAAACCATTGATGCTGAGTTACTTCGTATTAGATACAGCGCACTACTTTGGGAATATGCTGCAAAGAAGATTGAAGATGGAGTTGTTAGCGATAATAAGGCACCGTCTAAATTGAACAGGATGCCATGCCCAGAAATGGACAGTAGTGAAATTGTCATGAGCAACTAGTAGCCTATCTAACTTTTTTTTATTTTAAGATGTTTTGAAACTACTATTTCGTTTTGGATATTACGTCTAGTCATTTTTGGCTTAAAGTATTTTACTTAATGAATAAGTACATTTTGTTTTAGGCAATTAAGAATCGTTAACAGGGTTCATTTTGTATGCATATATTCTTTGTATCTTATTTAACTATATTTATGTATATTAGTATTGCTAATTAGTCATTTGCCCATACGATTTAGTCTTGTTTAGCCATTATTATCAAGAAATATTGGTAACATAACTTTGTTCAGGATGGGTTTATATTAGGATTTATTGTGGCTCCTAAAATTGAGTAAATTTTAGGAATAACAAAAACAAAAAACATATTAGCGCTCTATAACTATAGTTTTGAAATTTGTATAAAATCGCAGGCGGCAACATTTGATTTGTATAAAATCGCAGCTATTTGTATAAATCGTGGTGATTTGTATAAATTGGGCTTCTGTGTCTATGAAAATTACATTTGTATATGTTCTTTGTGATTGTATATCTGCATAAAAGTTGAATTCGTATACAATTGAATCGAGTTATACAAACACAAATTATGCATTGTATTTTGTATAATTTGTGTTTGTATAAAGCGAGAAAGAGAGAAAGACAAAAGAGAGCTGGGCAAGGGAAGATTGTATTTGTATAATTATAAATGTATAGGACGAAGAGATATGTATTTGTATTTGTATATACAGTTCTCTCTCGCTTTATACAAACACAAACACAATTTATACATTTATGTATAACGTGAGAGAGGCGAGCATGAGAGAGGCGAGCGAGATCCAGAGAGTGGCGAGCGAGATTTCTGGGGAGAGAGGCGAATGACAAAGTGTTTGCTACGAATTAGAATTAAATGAAACCGTAGCTATAACATTTATTTTGAATTAATAGTTTGCTATAATGCACAATTTCACATTCGTTATAACATGTACATATTTAAAGTTAAATCCTAAATTAACAAAGAATAAAAAATAGCTTTATGCAAATAAAATCACTTTTATTCAATAATTGTATATTTACTCAAAATTAAGAAACATATCTTGAAATATATTGATATGTATTCCTGTGTATTTTTAGTTAAATGTATTTATGTATTTTAGTATTTACCTTCCTTGATTTTTTAGTTAAAGTTTTTTATTAGTTTTATTCAGTCATTATTATGACATATCAACATCACATCTTTTGTTTATGTTAAGATTACACCAAATTAAAATGGTTTATGATAGTATTTCTTTTGGCTACCAAAATTTGCAGTCGAATTTCGAAAACAGAGTACTTGTTTAAATTTAAAAATTGACAAACAATCAAAAAACACTTTGTATGCAAATAAAAACTCTTTTATTCAATAATTCGACATAACTAAAATTAAGAAACAAATATTCATTATTGAAAATCAGATCCTACGCATTATGTGGTGCACTTCTACATGAACGCCTATTATGACCACGGTTTCCACACGTACTACAAGAATTGCTACCCTTTTTTTTACTCAACTTGCTGAATGATTTATCCCGTTGCTTCTTTGGCCTACCTGGAGGTCTCTTGTATCTTGGTGGCAACACAACTTCTTCGGCAATATGTTCAGGTACGTTCCATTCAGTTACATCAGGAAGAGGATACACAGGCACCTCGTATGTCTTCAACACTGTTTTTGGCTTTTAAAAGTCTGAATAATATGCATCTGGAAGCATATTTTTGCTATTTAAGACTGCCCAAGTATGTGAGTATGGAATTCCGTCCATTTGAAACCTCTTGTAAGAGCAATTTTTGTTTTCAAGGCATACGATAAAACGTTTTCCTTCGTCACTCACCGAATAAATGTAGTCAGTTGACGGGACAACCTACAATAAATACATATATTAATAGATATAATTTCTGGAAAAAACACATACTTATATACAAATACAACAAAGTACAAGATGATTAAAATGAAACAAAACGAGTTTGAATACATAATGAACAAGCTCGCTGGAAAAAAGAAGAGAGAAATCAGTTCACATGAACATAAATACCATCATATGTGTAGATTTACCCTCATTAAGTACAAGCATCTCCTGAAATTTTTCTCCAAAAGGAGTGAATCTGATCAATACAGGTATGGTTGCCATGTTTTCACCTATTTAAAATCGAAATACTTAACCTTCAGTCACAAATTCAACAATTTGCTCACATACAATAACACGAATTAACAAAACAAAAATTTACGAATACCTTTACGACGCCTGAGTAAGAAATATGGAGACAACAAGAGAATAGAGTATGATGTATCACAATTTTTGTTAAACTGATTAGAATATGATTGGATATGTCTTCATATAAGTAATTATTAGTTTTTATGTTAATAATGGGAAATTGCTTGCTTTATGAGCGTATTATAAGGATAGTGCATTATATTTACAGTCAATTCCTTATTTAGTTTGCTGTAATTAAAGATATATCAGTGTATAAATAGAAAAATAAAAAACGTATACAAATATACAGTGATTTGTTGACATAAATTATAGTAATTTTTTTTGTAAATAACATACTTATAGCTATTGAACTTCAATAACCCTATAAATATAGTCATTTTTTTTTGTAAGTTGCTCATTTTCTTTTCTACCTTTGACATCTAACTAACATATGAAGTTGGTAAATATTTGTCGGAGACTAAATATATTAACTTTTAACAAACTCAAAGGACCAAAAATGTTTAGTCAATACTTAAAAGAACTATTTTGAGTCTACCTCAAACTTAAGGGACCATTTTTGTCATTTTCTCTTTTTGAAATTCATAGCCATAAACCTTATACTCCACGCCTAAACCCTCTTCTCTGTTTCTGTTGCTTGTTGGATCCAACTCCAACCATAACATTTAACTGTAAGTCCTCAATCTTTATTCTTCTTCTATTGTATTATTAAATTTGTATCCATCGCCAATTTCAATGGATGGAAGCATAAGTTCAATTATTTTTATTTTCCCCCAAATGGGGATCTTGAATTTGACTTTAAACTGAATCCGAATAGTATTACTTTTGTATTCTCCAATTATTTTGTACATTTTTCATGCCTCATAATTGCTGAATGATTGTAAAGGTTTAGTCTTTCTTGAGCCGAGGGTCTATTGAAAACAACTTTTTTACCTTCATGAGGTAGGGGTAAGGCTGTGTATACACTACCCCTCTCTAGACTCCACTTGTGGGACTATACTGGGCATGTTGTTGTAGTAGTATTCTTTGGAGTTCGAATTACTAATTTGAGTATATTGTGTTATTTGGTATGCTTCAATCATTTTGTATTTTTTGTGTGTCATAATGGTTGAGTGATTATAAAGGTTTAGTCTTTCTTGAGCTAAAGTTCTATCAGAAACAACCTCTTTACCTTCATAAAATAGGGGTAAGGTCTGCATACACACTATCCTCCCAAGACCCCCACGTGTGAGATTACACTGTGTGCTGTTGTTGTAGTCTTTGGTGTTTGAATTACTAATTTGAGTGTAACTGGATCCGAGTAGTGTTATTTTGGTATTCTTCATTCATTTTGTATTTTTATGTGCCTCATAATTGCTGAATGATTATAAAGGTTTAGTCTTTCTTGAGCTGAGTGTCTATCAAAACCAACCTCTTTACCTTCATAAAGTAGGGGTAAGCTCTGCGTAGTGGTGGGATTTTACTCAGGGGCGGGTCAAGGTGTTCTTTCGAACCCACTTCGGCAAATTTTTTTACTATTTTTACATGGTTGAAATGATTTTTATGTTGATATTGAAACCCCTTCAACTTTTTTGTATGTTTACTTCTTCATATTTTAAACGCCCTTTGTAAAAATCCTGTCTCCGCCACTGATTATACTAGTTATGTTGTTGTTGTAGTCTTTTGTGTTTGAATTACTAATTTGTTCAACTAAAGTCTTTTGTGTTTGAATTACTAATTTCTTCAACTAAAAAAAATTCATATTTTGAAGGAAGCAAATCGAATGGCTTATAGGCGAAGCTTAACAACAAGAGCTAAGTTTCTTTATCAGCGAAAAGGAGTTGCTCCAGCAATTTGTTACACACATGATGATGATCGTAAAACCCACAAATTACCCAGTTGTGAAAATCCAAGAATTTCCAGTTTTTTTCAACCCCATTATGGCAGAAGTGGAATTAACAGTTTTAATGGCTCTAAAAACCCATTTCAAGATTGGAGATTTTGCCCTTCACACCTCATGATTCCGATGAACTCGGGGCCTGTATTTACCAGAAATATGTCTAGTAGTGTTGGTGGGGGAGCAGAGAAGATAGAGTACATCAGTGAGGTTGCTGAGCTGGCTGATAAGGCTGTTGAGGCAGTAGCTTCTCAAGTTCCAGCAGTGAATGAGGTGGCAATTGCTGCTGCGGACTCGTATTTGCCGGTGAAGGCATTGCAGTATTTGATCGATTATGTTCATATTTTTACCGGGTTCGATTGGTAAGTTTTGCATGATATTGCTTGTTCCAATTGATGTAGTAGTGTAGAGGAAAAAGAGTGGTATAGTTGTTCCTGGTTTAATAAATTCGAGGGATAGTGTGGAGTGTATTTGGTATGAAAGAAAACGTTTTCTTGGAAAATAAGTTGTTTTCTTACTTATTTTCGGGTATTTGGTAAGTAAGTAGAAATATTGTCCCAAAAGTATTTATATAAATTATAAAATTTAGGCAAATGCTATAAAGGTGAGCGTAGGGGGTAGAAGTGTGAGGTGGTGGACTGGGGGCTATGGGGGGGGGGGTTGGGGTGAGATTGGGTGTGTTGGAGGATGGGGGAAGAATGAGATGCCACTCATGGAACTTGTTTTTCCTACTTTCACTCGTGAAGTCATCTTCCTCATTCTTAGGTAACTTGTTTAGCTAGAGAAAATGTTTTTCAAGAATTTTGATACCAACTAAACATGGAAAATATTTTCTTCCATACCAAACACACCCTTGATCCATAAACAACTCATTCCCATTTTTTCGGATTAAAGAGGGAAACGAAACATGTTCCAGAAGTTTTTCTCCTTGTGAAGAAAAAGGTTTATGAATCTATTTACTGATGTTGAAGTTCTCTCTTTTCTTGTTGTAACTTTAAGGTGCTTTTAGTTTTGGTTTTTGAGAGTTCTTCTCAGAATTTCAACGGATGGAGGAAATATTTCATCTGAAATACCTTAGGAAACCATAACATACACAGTTTGTTTCTGTCTTGGTTGTAATGTAGCATTCATAAGTTAAAATCAACTTGTGCTTTATGTTGTGACAAAATGACTGACCACTTCATTTTGGAAATTTGAATGTTCTCTAGGTGGGCATCAATTATCGCTACAACTATTGTTATTCGATGTATAACTCTTCCATTAATGATTAATCAGCTCAAGGCTACTTCAAAATTTGCGGTAAGTTTTTCTATAATGCCTCTTAACTTTTGTCTTTCTTAAGCCCTCCGGTCAATTCTTTACAAACCTGCAAGGATTCTAAGGCATTTCAAAAGCTCAAGGAGCCTTTCCAAGTTTTTCTATTTACGTGCCTCTTTGTTTATTTATTAACTTATTAAGGTAGTTTCTGGTTACCATTTTTAACGCACTGGTGACCGTAGAATAGGATCTTAAGGCCCATCTAGGACACTGGTTTATCACAAAGTTTCAGGAAAGAAAGTGGGAAGTGAAGTCAGAAATTTAAGTTGAGCGGTGGGTCGGTGGCAAAGGTGTTGTCTTATAAAAAGACGAAGCTCGGTAAATGAAGCAGGCAATGGGAAAATGCTCTTTTGAGTTAATACCAGGATCCAGGGATAGGCTTTTTGCTCACCTCATGTACCTTCACATTGTTCACTACAAAGAGTGTGTCTAATTGATTTCCGACTTTCTTGATTGGTCAGAAGGACATCTGCAAACCCTAACCTGAAGGCCTTCCATTTCTACTCTGTTTTAGATTTTTTTTAGTTCTTCTTGATCTTTTGTGCTCCTAAATATAATTGTGAAGCAGCTGTATTGAGACTCCTGCTTTTAAGTAGAAGTCCTAACTATGAGCCTATGAACTTTGAGTGAGATACATGATAGTATCCGTGCATTAAAACTACTGTCTTAATTGTAACCTATCAAAAAACAAAGTGAAAGATAGCGTAGAGCCTTGTAGATAGTTTATCAAATAAAACCCATTTTTAGTTGCTGTAACAGAATTCTTTGCAGCCCTCAATCAAACTTCAAATGTCTTCATATTTTTTTTTTTTGTTTGATAATGGTAACTTTACTTCTATATATCCAAAGGTATACTACAACCAAAGTGTAGTTCCCCTTCAAAAGTATTACAACTTACAACTTGTAATTCAATTCTGTGCCTTACAAAAAGTTTAAAACATCACAAATATCTTCTGTTTGAGCTAATTTGTAGGAACTGCTACCTGCAAGTACAAACATATGACATGTGTTTTCCAGTTGAAAGTTGCATAAAACAAACATTATTTGTTAAGTCCTCCAATGGAGGTTCAGAGATTCTGAATCTAAGAGGGAAAAGATCAACAATGGAAAATAAATTGTGTATTGTATTGAATAAATCTCAACTGAGCATTTTACTAATATATATACATCATATACACACCTTCACGCCTGCTGGACTCTAACTGCTATGGTTAGTTATAACTAACTTGAATTACTAACTAACTATATTGCCACGTCAGCCAATTACTGACTAACTATTATGTCTCCAATACTCCTCCTCAAGCTGTATGGTGCAAATAGATTATACACACCCAGCTTGGACAATAGAAAGTCATGTTGAGTCCTCCCCAAACCCTTTGTTTGTACGTCTGCCAACTACAATATGGAAGGTACATGATTTGTTTGAATGAGGCCCTCTTGTATCTTTTCTTGGATAAAGTGACAGTCAATTTCTATGTGTTTTGTCCTTTCATGGTATATAGGATTTGCAGCAATTTGAAGTGCTGCTTTGCTATCACAAAAAAGCCTTACTGGAAACTCCAATTTCACCTTCAACTCTTTGTATAAACCTATTAACCATATAACTTCTGCCACAGCATTAGCCATGCTCCTATACTCTGCTTTAGCTGAGCTCCTGGATACTGTATTCTGTTTCTTTGACTTCCATGAAATCAAAGAGTCTCCAATCTTCACCACAAAACCACTCACATACCTCTTGGTCATAGGACAGGTAGCCCAGTCAGCATCACAATAAAATGAGAGTTGTGGAGACTTTGGATGACAGCATAACTCCCAAACCTGGTGCATTCTTCAAGTACCTGACCACTCTCAAGGCACTACTCATGTGGGATTTCTTTGGCTTGTGCATAAACTTGCTAAGGTTCTGTACTGCATAGCTGATATCTGGTCTTGTCATGGTGAGGTAAAGCAATTTACCAACTAGTTTCTGCTAACCTGTGGGATCATCAAGCACCTCATCTTCATGTGTTTCCTGAGGTTCATAGTTCATGTCAAACTCTTGACTAGTGAACCTTTGATTAACCTCCAAGGGATTATTAACTGGTTTGGTCCCTGCAAGGCCAAAATCTGAGATAAGATCTAATGCAAACTTCCTTTGGCTCACCATGATACCTTCCTTATTTCTGGCAATATCAAGACCAAGGAAGTATCTCATCTCCCCCAAGTCCTTGATCTTGAAATGAGTCTGAAGCATATGCTTGGTTTCCTGAATCAGCTGAGAACAAGAGCCAGTGATCAAAAGGTCATCCACATAAACTAAAACGAGTACCATATCAGGACTAGAACTCTTGCTAAACAAGGAATAATCATGGTGACTTGGAATAAAACCAGAACTGATAAGTGCCTCGCATAGTTTCAAATTCCACTGTCTAGATGCTTGTTTCAAACCATAAAGTGATTTCTGGAGTTTAAAAACTTGGGATAACTCCCCTTTGCTAAGTAGACCAGGAGGAGAGACCATATAAACATCCTCAACTAAATCACCCTGCAGAATTGCATTAAAGACCTCCATTTGATGTAAAATCCAACCATTCATGGCAGCCAAAGAGAGAACAACCCTTACCGTGACCATTTTGACAACTGGAGTAAAGGTCTCATGATAATCCAACCCCTCTTGTTGTGTGTAACCTTTGGCTACTAATCGAGCTTTGTACTTTTCAACCTCACCTTGAGCATTAAACTTCACCTTGTAGACCCATTTATACCCTATAGCCTTCTTCCCTGGGGCAATGTAACCAATTGCCAATTATGATTGTCATGTAAAGCCTGCAGTTCTTGGTCCATGGCCTGAGTCCACTATGGGCTTTGCATAGCCTCTTCATAAGAAGTAGGTTCCCTTACAACAGAAATAGAGGCATAAGACATATAGTCAGAGAGAAGGTGAGCAGTGGAACAAGTAGCAAGTAGCAGGAGAACTAGAAACAGTATGGACAAAACATGTAGCCAACTGGGAGGTTTAGAGGATCTACTGGACCTCTTGAGGTTTGCCTCACTGGTGGCAGGATATTAAGCTTCAGATGGTCAGGGTTGTGGGACCTGAGCAGGAGAGGAAGCAGGAGAGGAGGAAGTCAACTCAGGTGTATCACCTATAGGATAAGGGGTAGCAGCTACCTCAGGTAAAACAATGGAAATCTGAGGATCATGATAGATAAACATATCAAGAGTGTCAGTCATTGGAAGATCAGGGGACTCAACTAGACATTGTTTGAAAGGGTATTCATCTTCTCTAAAAATGACATCCCTGCTGACAAAGAAGAGCTTTGTGGAGAGGTTATACAATCTATATCCTTTTTGTGTAGTAGAATAGCCCATAAACACTGATTTAACAGACCTAGTATCAAACTTATCACCATTGGTACTGTGATTAACAACATAACATAAGCAACCCACAACTCTAAGATGTTGTAAAGAGGGCTCCCTTCCAAAAAACACAGCGAAAGGAGATTTCCCTGAGAGGGCAGTGGATGGTATTCTATTGATCAAGTAAACAACATTTTGTACACATAAACCCCAGAACCTGATAGGAAGATTAGCTTGAAATCTAATTGCCCTGTACTAACCTAGGACGACCTCATGAAAAGGGGTAGACAGTTGTGCTCCAGATGCTTTTTTGTGAAACTGAAATAGAGACAACAAACCATCTCTTCATACACTGCAGGGTGACAGAGAAATTGTGGCAGATGTTCTTTAATTTTAGAGGTATTAGTTGGGTTATGCCAAGAGACACATCAGAAGTTTTAACAAGTTAGAACTAAGTAGGCAACAAATCATGTCACAAGGAGAGATAGAAGATTGTCCCTGCATGCATCTAGTGGACAATTTGGAAGGAAAGGAACCTGAGATGCTTTGAAAACAAGAGTAACCCTTTCCAATGTTGGAAGTTGAACTGTCTAGTAACCTTTTATTTTTGGTGTAATCATGTCTTCCCCAAAGAGGGTGGAGAGTGGAAAGCATCAAAGTCTTATTTCAAGTTTGAGAATTGGTGGTTGCAAACAGAAGGCTTCAAGAAAAGGGTAAAGGAGTGGTGGGATTCTTTTAAGTATGAGGGCAACCCTGACTATATCCTAATGGCAAAACTGAAAACTCTAAAGGTAAAATTGAAGGAGTGGAGTAAGACAAGGCAGGGGAACTTGGGGGTTCAAAAACAAAATGTTCTATCACAGTTAGAAGCAATAGAAAAGATACATGAATGCAGACCCTTGAAGGAGGAAGAGATAACATCCAGGATAGCACTTACAGTGGAATTTGAAGATATAGCTAAAAAAGAAGAGATTGCTTGGAGACAGTGGTCCAGGGCGACTTGGCTAAAAGAGGGGGATAGAAACACAAGTTTCTTCCACAAAATGCAAATGTCCTTAGGAGATTTAACACTATAGATAAGCTGAAAGTTGGGAGGGTAATGGTGGAGGACCCAGGAGTGGTGAAGAAAGAGATAGTCTCATACTATGAAAGATTGTACACAGAAACTGAGGAATGGAGACCACAACTTGAAATGGAGAATTGTCCCAGCTCCGTTTGGTTCCCAAGAAGTTTTTGAAAGCATCAAAGCATGCGCTGGAGATAAGGCCCCCGGACCTGATGGTTATTCTATGGAGTTCTTCAAACAATGCTGGGAAACAATCAAAGTGGACCTGGTAGCTACAATGCAAAATTTTCATGAGAAAAGTTTTTTTTTAAAAAGCCTGAATGCTACATTCGTGGCATTGATTCCAAAAAAAGTGGAGGCAGAGGAGTTAAATGATTATAGACCTATAAGCTTGATTGGGGGAGTGTACAAGATCATAGCTAAGTTATTAGCAGAAAGATTAAAGAAAGTGATCCATGGTTTAGTTGGCAGACAACAAATGGCATTCATCAAAGGGAGACAAATAATGGATGCAATCTTAATTGCAAATGAGTGTGTAGATTCTAGACAGAACAGCAAGAAACCAGGAATTATGTGCAAGCTGGACATTCAGAAGGCATATGACCACTTGAATTGGAATTTTCTGCTAAAGCTAATGGAGAAGATGGGGTTTGTATTTAGGTGGATCAAGTGGATAGAGCATTGCATTAGCACAGTCAAATTCTCAGTGCTAATAAAGTGCTAATAAATAGGGAACCAAATGGATTCTTTTCATTCCAGAGAGGTTTGAGACAGGGTGATCCTTTGTCTCCTTTTTGTTCATAGTGGCAATGGAGGGCATGAGCAATCTACTGAATAGAGCAAGAGGGAAAAGGTGGATTAGAGGTTTCCAGTTGAGTGAGACAAACAGTTTAGAAGTAACACACTTACAGTATGCAAATGACACCTTAGTATTTTGTGAAGCAAAAGAGGAACAAGTTTTGATACCGAGGGTCATCTTCATAATTTTTGAAGCAGTCTCTAGATTACATATAAATTAGGGGAAGAGTTTTATATATCCCATCAACAAAGTCAGTGAAATAGATGCTCTAGCAAGCAGATTAGGAGGAAGAGTAGGGGAGGTTCCAACTACATATCTTGGAATGCCTTTGGGTGCTAAAAGTAAGTCCGCAACAATTTGGAATGGGGGTGGTGAAAAAATGTACAAAGAGGCTTACAAATTGGAAGAGTCAACACCTCTCTAGGGGAGGCAAATTAACCCTAGTAAACAACGTATTAGACACATTGCCTTCCTACTTGATACATTTTCCCAATGCCTGCTAGTGTTAGCAAGAAAATAGATGTCCTAAAAAAGGAACTTTTTATGGCAGGGGAATGAAGATAAGAAGAAGTATCACCTAGTTAAGTGGGAGGAGCTGTTAGTGAACAAGAAAGCAGGAGGTCTAAGTATCAGGAATATGAAAAAGCAGAATCAAAGCCTGATGATGAAAGGGTTGTGGAAATTTGCTACTGAAGAAGGAATGTTGTGGAAAGAAGCCATTCTTGCAAATTATGGTATGGAAGATAATTGGATGACTAAGAATGTTACAACACCCTACGGATGTTCAGTCTGGAGAGCTATTAGGAATCTTTGGCCAAAGATGCAGATCAGAACTAAGGTGAGGATAGGAAATGGACAGAAAACCTCATTCTGGCATGACAAGTGGGCAGGGCTTTTAACAATGAAGCAACAACATCTGGAGCTATACACTCTAAGTCAGCAACAACAAGCCACAGTGGCCATGATGTGGACTGGACAAGGATGGAATCTATATCTAAGGAGATATCTAAATGATTGGGAGATCGGGAGAATAACAGAATTCTATAACTCAGTAGCAAGATTCAACAATCTGACTGAAGAAGTGGACAGACTAGAATGGAACAGAAACAGTAAAGGAATTTTTTCTATCAAATCTGCATACAGGGAGCTAAATGTAGGAGTGGTGACGGAAAGAGATTGGCCTTGGAAGATGATATGGAAACCAAAAATTCCCTACAAAGTTAACTGTTTCATCTGGCTTTTGGCCAAAGAAGCAGTGTTAACTCAATCTGAACAAAAGGGGTCACCAACGAACCTCTGGGTGTTTTTTATGTGGGGAACAAGCTGAGACAATCAACCATCTTTTTTGCATTGCAAATGGACAGATCAGCTTTGGAGGATGTTCATCAGTTTGAAAGGGATTAGTTGGGTGAAACCTGGAAGCATTGCAGATGTTCTAAGATGCTGAAATATGGATGGTAATGTGAGCAAGAAGGAAGAAAGATGGAAGATTGTCCCGGCATGCATTTGGTGGTCAATTTGGATTGAGAGGAACAAGATGTGCTTTGAGGGGACTCAGAACAACATTCAGAATCTTAAAATGAATTGTTTAGGCCTTTTTTATTTTTGGTGTGAGCAAAAACTATCAGCTCAAACAGAAGATATTTGTGATGTTTTAAACTTTTTGTAAGGCACAGAACTGAATTACCATATGTAAGTTGTAATACTTTTGAAGGGGAACTACACTTTGGTTGTAGTATACCTGTGGATATATAGAAGTAAAGTTACCATTATCAAAAAATGTCCTCCCCAAAGAGGTGGAGGACATTACTTCTTTTTTGGAGAATTTAGGAGGATTGTTGGTAATAGTTTCTTTTGGTCATTATTCTATACTCCTGATGTAATTACTACTGAAATACACTATTGGTGTATTTCTCTGTTTATAAAATGTTATATTTATCAAAAAAAAAACCTCTAGAATTTGTCTATGTCTCCTCTCTACCACTCCATTCTGTTGAGGGGTGTAAGCACAAGAACTTTGATGAACTATGCCTGCAGTTCTAAATAAATCACCACAATGAGAGTTAAAAAATTCAGAGCCATTATCAGTTCTGAACTTGATAAAACCATCAAACTGCCTTTGTATTAGGTTGAGAAAATCCTTTAGTACAATGGATACATCACTTTTCAGTTTGAGAAGAAAGGCCCAAACCATCCTACTACAATCATCCACTAAGGTAAGAAAGTACCTATTTCCATCATAAGTTGGAGTTCTATAAGGACCCCAAACATCACCATGAATCAAATCAAACATTTTATTAGATCTACTAGTACTTTGAGGAAAAGGCAACCTAGTTTGTTTTGCCAAAGGGCAAACAGTACAAGAGGGCTGTTTGGAAGTGAGTGAGATATGTGGGAGATGCATTTGCTGAAGAATCTTGTGAGGATGTGTCCTAGCCTTCTATGCCACAAGTCAGCAGTGCCCACCATGCTTAGAGCAGTTGAGGGAGCAACAGCAGGAGCAACACTGTGTGGCCAATAGTATAAACCATTCTCCAAACTACCAATCCCCTTCACCTCCCCAGTGTGAAGGTCCTGCAGTAGGCAAGATCAGGATAAAAGACCATGCAACAGTGAAGTTCTCTAGTCAGCTTAGAAACTGATAATAAGTTGTAGTTAAAATCAGGAATATATAAAACATGAGAAATATCTCCCTGCATAAGTCTAGATTTCCCAATGAGAGCAATAGGTAATTTTTGACCATTAGGCAGGTGAACCATGTTGGATTCAGCTGAGGGTAAGGACTGAGTCTCACAAAGCCATGTGGGAGTAGATACCATATGATTAGTATCCCCTGTGTCAACTATCCACCTAGAGCCAGGTGAATTATGAACTATAGAACAGTTGACAATACCTGTAATGCCAGGTGAATGAGGTCCATGTGAAGTAGAGTAGTTGCCTGTGAAAGCCATGTTTATGCCACCACCACCATGAACATGGGTGCCGGCATTGCCATATCCAGGGGTGTCTGTGTCTATAGTTGCTGGAGTAAAACCACCAGATCCTTGAGGTCCAGAGGAAGAGGAACCATGAAAACCAATGGGTCTATGAGTGTGAGTTCCTATGTGAGTATGACCCCCAACAGACCTGCCAATCTCACCTGCAGTAGCATGATTGTGAGTAAAAGATAAATTGCCAAAAGAAGGTGCAAGCATATGCCCTGTATTATGACCACCATACTCAGGATTGAACATAGGTTGGGTTGTGAGAAGGAACAGGTGCATTGTACTGCACATTATAGCCCTCTTTCTTCTTTCCTTTAAACCAAGGAGGATATCCTATAAGCTGAAAACAATCACCCTTCACATGACCTTTCGTCTTGCAGTGATCACAAAACGCATTAAGATTCTTATATCGAGGTTTTGGAGGATGTTTAGCAGTCCAAAGTGCTGTGATATCATTTCCTTCAGTTACAGTTTTCATCCCCAGGGTATTACGATCCACATCATGCCTTTGGCTCTCTTCCTCCACCATCATCACATACGCCTGATTGAGAGTTGGTTCAGAAGTCTTCATAAGGATCTGCCTCCTAGCCTGGGAGTGTGACTCATTCAAACCTCCAAGGAATTGAATCAGTCGCTGTTGTCGCAGATGTTCAACATAATCCTTCGACTTTGGACAATCACAACTCGGAAATATCACCATTGCATCATATTCAGCCCACAATTCCTTCAATTTCGTAAAATAAACTGAAACAGTATCAATCCCCTGTGCAATTGTAGCAATTTCCCTATGTAATTGGTAGATTCTCACACGATTGACCTTGTCAAATCGTTCCTGTAGATCCTCCCAAACAAGTGACGCATCAGACGCGTAGACGATACCACTTAATAGATTAGGAGCTACAGTGTTCATGAGCCAAGAGAGAACGATTGCATTACAGGTATCCCATTGATCATGATACTTAGTCTCGAAACTTGCCTCCTTAGAGGTTCCTGTCACAAAACCTAACTTCCTCTTCGTTTGCAAAGCAATTCGCATGAATCTCCGCCATAACCCGTAATTCTCCGACCCTGTCAACTTAACAGGACAAATCACAGATCCTGGAGTATCCAATAGATGCAAGTAGAGAGGATGTGTGTAAGGAATAACGAGTTCTGTCGTCGCCATTGATGTGGATTCAATCCCTTGCTCTGATACCATGTTAAGTCCTCCAATGGAGGTTCAGAGATTCTAAGTCTAAGAGGGAAAAGATCAACAATGGAAAATAAATTGTGTATTGTATTTAATAAATCTCAACTGATCATTTTACAAATATATATACATCATATACACACCTTCACGCCTACTGGACTCTAACTGCTATGGTTAGTTATAATTAACTTGAATTACTAACTAACTATACTGCCACGTCAGCCAATTACTAACTAACTATTTTGTCTCCAATGTTATTACCTTCATGGTCATATAAAGCATTTTATTATAGCATTTATTGGAATTTGGAGGGATACGGAATACCTCAGATGGTACTTGAAGCATTCCACAAATTTTGTTGTAAACTTGTTCTATTCGGCATACACATGGTTTGCAAAATGAAAAGTGTCTTTGCAAAGTCTAAGGACTAAGGTGGTTATGCTTCTGTGTAATCTGAAGAAGACAGTGATGATTGGGTTCTCTTTTCTTAGCTAGTAGATACTTAAAAGTTTGAGTATTTTACGTAGGTCATCAACATATCACAATCCTTCTCTTTATTTGATGTAAGACCTACTATCTGAAGTTCACTAAGTCGGAGTTCTCGTGAACTTTCATTCACTTGTTAAAATGTTGAAGTAACCAACTATTTGCTCATCTGAATCAAATATTCCTCTAAAGAATTATAGTTGTTTCCATTAATTTATCATGGTCTATTATCTTCTCTAATTTCGGTTTAATTTGCTACTCATCCTGTTTCGCTTTTTTTGGGTAAATTCACTGTCCATCCATTTATTTTATTAACTAGCATGTCTTCTGCAGATTCTGAAGCCAAAGCTGGATGCAATTAACGAAGAGATGCAAAATAGGGTAGGCTTTAATATGATTCTCTTCTGATTCTTTTCTTTGGTCCTTTTTGGTAGAGCTAGCCATTGCCTTACATTATTTGACCTCATTGTAATGCTTTTTAGCTATGAGACACCTATTGGTTTGTCATCCAGTTGGAGATTTTAATAGAATTCACTGATTTTTACGCCGCACCTGTGTGCTTTCTTACAATATTCTTAGACTCTTACAATATGTCATCTCTTATTTACTTACTATAAATAGATGTATATTTTTCTGAATTAGCCAATATATCGATGGGTCCATACTGATTTGGTTCTCTACCTCTCATGACATTCTCCTTCTAATAAGATAGTATGCTAGAATTACCTGATTAAACTCTTTACCTTTTTACTAGGGTATGGCTCCAGCAGCTGTGGCTGAAGGTCAACAAAGAATGCAGGCAGCTATGAAGGAGTAAGCAACTTTTAGTTAATGATCCAGCGACTAATGTTTGACTTGTTTCAGTTGCACCAGGGGTAGCTGATAAAACATAACTAGCTTCTCATATGGAGGCATACTCCACAAATCCTCTTTTTCTCTTTTCTCCCATAAAGACTACACAAATTTACTTTTGTGGTTAGCTTTTTAATTAGCGAGTACATTTTTCCTCTTATTCTAACATTCGATTTGCGTTCAACTACAGTTGAACTTGTACATGGTTGTCCTGATACGTGTAGATTCTACATGCAAATAGTTTGAGTAGATCATCTTAATTTCTCTTCTTGAAGGATCATAATTGCAATTTTCACCTACAGGACTCTAAAGAGGGGCTGACAAAAATGAATAAAAATTTGATTGAGACTGGGTATAAAGGTCATCAATCAGCACTTCTAAAGATATAAATGGGCTTTTGGGTATCCATTCCATTTTTTAATCAGGTAGGGACTCCTATTTCTTAAAAGTTCAGTGCTGATGATCCTTCAGATATTGGAGTTGGTCTTTCCTGGTTTCTGTTGCCTCCTAAGATGTTCTATTGGGTGCTTGTTTGTATAAAACCCAGGCGCTTGATTTTTATATAGGAAATAAGTACTCCCCCTGTCCCAATTTACGTGACACTCTTTTCTTTTTAGTCAGTCCCCAAAAAAATGACAACTTTCTATATTTATTAATAATTTAAATGCTTCAATCAAAGGAACATTTATAGACAACTGCTTTAACATAGAGATAAATTTCCTATACTTCCCTTCTTCCGTCTTCTTTACCAACCTTTGTGGAAAGGGAGGTGGAGGTCTTGGCATAGGGATGACTTTTGCGTGATTTCCACCTCCTTCTCATTTTGATCTTTAGGTAGTTCTGCTATGTCCACTTCATCGTCATCCAGTTCCTTTGCACTTTCCACTCCAATCGGCATAGGAGGGTCGACAGTCTGCTTTCCACCTCGAGTAGTGACTGCCATGTAATGCCCATCATTCTTCGAATTTTGAACTGTATTGCTGGGAAGTGTTCCTTGATGGCATTGTATCTTCACTATTCATAGTCATGCACTTTAATTGCGGATCTAGAACTTCAATTGTTTTTGCTTCAATTTTGGGTAGATCATCAAAAACTTGCTCTTGGTGAACACTTTTGCTTCTTTTATTACCAGCTTCATCTTCCCCATTTTACCCTTAATGAGATGATTTATAGCTACCCAAATATCTATGGCTTATTTTAGACCACATATTTCAAAAATCTTCCTTTCTTTCTTGAACCTTGTGCCTAGTCAAACACCTTCACATAAATTGGGACCGAGGAGTTATAACATAAAATTCTGGGTTACTGCATCCAATCTCAAGAAGTATACAACTCTACATTAAAGACAATAGAGCAACCATGACTTGAAAATTCTGGGTTCGCCACTGGATCTTTCTAGCACTTGCAATGATTTTATAAATGATGATAATAGTACTTGTATAGAAGTGATGGTTTAAGTTGATTGTTTAATATGATTATTGACCTATGAAATCTATGACATTCTTTCAGATATGGAGTTACACCCTTCACTCCCTTAAAAGGAATTTTAATACAAGGGCCGGTCTTCGTCAGTTTCTTTATGGCTGTAAGATTATCCCCTCTCTGTTGTCTATTTCCCTCCCAACCATTTTCATCATTACGACTTTAGTTGTCACCTTAAAATGCAGATTTCAAACATGGTGGAAAAAGTCCCTTCTTTCAAACAGGGTGGAGTATTATGGTTTACTGATTTAACTGTTACAGATAGTATGTACATATTCCCAGTTTTGACAGCATTGACTTTCTGGATAACGGTGGAGGTGAGTTGTCTTTTTTTTTTCTTTTTTTCGGTGCATTATTTTGTGGTGCCTTCATTGACTATACCTTTTCCTGTTCTCTAATGGAGCATCATTCTGGACGATTTCAGAAGCTTGATGATGCTGTTTACAGCTTTAGGATGTATAGAGAATTTTCCCTTTTTATTTTTATTTTCTTACGATAGAGTAGAGATTCGGTTAATAATATAAACAGGGGAATACCGGCTAGGGTAATCTTTCCTAAAAAAATATTAATTGCAACAATTGTAAATTTAGAGAGTATAATTCTGTGCAATTTGAGCTTTGAACTCAAGCTCTTAACAGTCTTGATAACTTATATTGCTGCATCATATTGAATCTTAGTTTCTCTTGTTAAACCATGCTATTTGGCTGGACATTGCTTGTTCGTCTTGAATGCAATCATGCAAATAATGTTTTAAGCTCATGTGTGTAATTTAGCGATTAGATGCCTCCTGGTGTTTTGGCACTGGTCTCCTTTTAATTCTAGGTCCACAATGCCTGCTTTCTATCACCTTTAAATCTGGCTCTGGTGTAATGCCTCGATTATGTTGCTTGCTTGCATGCCTCCCTCAAATTTCTGCATTTGATTTATTTTGTGGGGCAATACTGAAAGTGCATGAAGATTTGATATTCCTGTTTATGTTGATATCAAGCTCAGTTCTTTACTAATCGTTAACAAATCCTGCCGTCTTTATTGAGATATCTCACACAATGTAATTTCTGGCCATTTTTGTTAACCCGAGTTTGTTCTTTCTCAGTGCAATGCTCAAGAAGGATTGGAAGGAAATCCTTCAGCTAAAACTATAAAAAATGTATCACGGGCCTTTGCTGCATTAACTATCCCATTTACTGCTGGTTTTCCCAAGGTAAATAATCCAAACCAACTCATGTATAATGGTTTTATCATGTATCAGTCCTTTTTGCCTACGTTTTGAGGAATCTGAGGTAGAACTTTACATCAGAAGTACATAGATATGCTTTCAATTCATATTGCTCGTGTCCAACTGTTATTTTCTTCTTCTTTTTTTTCCTGGTTTCCTGATTGAGAACATGCATTATCTTTTGTTTTTGATTGTTGAGTATATCCCTGATAGTTTCTTCCATAACAACCATGCATAAGAAAAGAGTGGCATTTATTTAGTAATGAAAAAGTTAACAGAGCCTTGTGGAGGATTGATCATCAGCTGTTAGACTTTTACATTAATTAAATGTGATGTTTGAATTGGGTGGCGATGCAATTCCTTTTCTGAAGACTATTGGACTGTTTGATGAAGGACATCTAGATGAATAAAATAACTTTCTTCCCCTTATTCTTTTTCTTCGATGGTCTGCCATTCTTTTCTGAGCCTTACCAATATACATTTGGTTCTTTTTACCACATTATTAGTCAAGTTACAAACATGAGTGCCCAATAGCTAGTCATGGTGTATTCAAGTTACAAACACGAGTGCCCAATAATTATTAGTCACATTACAAACATGAAAACTAATTATTGAACACCTAGACAATTCACCTTTCTAAATCCATGCCTATTTAGTCGCAGCACTTATGTTTGTATTTGGTTTATGTATGTTGTCACAAATTGTGATCCCAACTCTTGTTCCTTTTATCCTGTTGCTGACGTATTTCATCCATTTCATATATGCCACATGCCAAGGGTGTTACTGTTTCTTAGTCTCATCCATGATCTATTTTATCATCGCAATTATCTGTCTTCGTGATCTAGTGAAATTTATCCTTGGGAAATTACTTGCATGTGCTCAGGTATGCTTTTATCATAAAATTTGGTTTTTGTCTTGTGAGCATGCAACTGGATTGTCAATGACATTAAAGCTCCTCTTGCTGCATAGCTTCAAGCATAGATGTTATTCTGATGTTGCTGGTGCATTTTCCTGAATGGCATTGTCGATGTGATTAGCCAAATGCAGATGTTGCTATGAGAGCCTCAATGGACTTCACCTGAGGTTGTCAATAGGCATGGTCTCATCAAGAAAACATCATTTTATCCTTGTAGTTGTTATCTTAAGAAAAAGCCTATCTAAGATTTGGTATTTCCTTAAGATAGGTAATCCCCTTAGACAAACTTTAAAACCATATGTTTGTCAGTTTTCATTTTTTTTGTTCTAGTCCATTTAGATATATTTATTGAGTTCATGTAGGTCTCGCCCCTTGTATGTGCTTTCATGTGCGTGCTAGCTCTTTTCACTTCTCTTTAGAATGTGTTTTTTCTGGTGCGTGCGAGCTGTCATGTTTGTTTGATAATTCTTTATGTGCCACATAATCCTTGTAAATGTTATGTGCTTCGTGTTTGGAATTGATTTGAGTTCTTGCTCAGTTGATTGTTTCATTTGTCATATCGATATGTTGATGAATCAAGACCATTAACGTTAAGGACACGCTTGTTTCATTGCAGGCAGTATTCTGCTATTGGATGACCTCAAATCTATTTTCACTCTCATATGGATTAGGTTAGTATATTTTGGTTCATTTCCTGCAGAAGCATTCATCTCCTTGTCAACATGTTTCACTTATAATCTTGTGTCTTCTTGTTTGTCAGTGGTTAAAAGACCCGCGGTTAAGAAGTTTCTTGGCGTTCCTATAATACCTGTCACTCCTAAATCTGAACAAAAACCAGGACTCCCATTTTTCGAAACTCTCAAGAAATATGCTGCAGCGCATAAGCAGTTAGCAGAACAACAGCACACGCAATCATCGCCTGCTGTGGTATCAGAACCCACAAGTCAAGGTTTATCATCATTGTCGTCATCGTCATCATCATCATCATCATCATCATCATCATCATCATCATCATCATCTTCTTCTGTTCTTGGTCAAAGGATTGCAAGCTTAGAGAAACAGGTAAAAAGAAAAAAGAACAACAAGAAGAGGCGATGAACATGTTTGATTGAAAGAGAAAATTTGGTCAAGCAGATCGCTAGTTATTGGTTATTGATGGCGCATATACGCAATTAAAAGTTATATTAGTTGAGATAATCGTTGCAGAAGCTCATTTTTTTCCACAAAGTTCATGAGTCTTGAGAATTGTAGAGATTCATAGAGATACCATCAGAAACATAGTATTCTTTTTTTGTTTTGTTTCAATTTTCACGAGTATAGGCTATAAATATTGTGTACTCACAGAAAATTTGTAATGATGACCAGAATATTTACTGCAGCACAAGATGAGTAGTTGCTGTAATAAACAGTTCCATTTCTGAGTTTCTTCCTTTGCAGTTTGCATATCTACCGTCCTTCAATGACGGAGTTAGAATTTTCACTAACAATTTGTTTTGATGGTATTTATCTGTTGTATTGTATCACGTTATTACTTTAATTATGATGTTTGTTTTGATGGTTACTTATAGTTTTTTAAATTTTTTTATGGATAAGCCATTTTTTAAGTTATATTTTTCTCGAATGATTGTTGAATTTTATATTTGTTCCCACATTGTTCTCTCAATTTTTTGCACTTAAACAAGAGTAAAGATGGTCAACATGATATACCATTCTGTTAAAGCTTTGAATTCGAAAACTGTATTTTGCAAAATTGTTATTTATTTAGATAGAGTATTATAGCAAACGATTAAGAATATTATTTAGAGTTTATATGTTAATTTTGAGAAAGTTTAATGAAGATTTGAGTTGGTTTTTGTTAGAATATCATAATGAAATTCGAAGAAAAAGGAGAATAGTGTTTTATTTTTTTTAGATCTTGATGTATAAATAAGTTGTATTTTTAAATTTAAAGTTTTTTTTTTATAACCGTGATGTTTGGATCAGCTTGTGCTCACTTTAATTAATTTAACAGGATATGTGCTATTCGCACTACCACATGTACCGAAGAACTCTATCTACTGATACTTGGAAATGAGAAAAAATTGTCTAGTGTTTTTTGCCTCCGTTGAAATCAAAATTAAACCTGAGACGTGATGGTTTTCAATCGACTTTATCGATCACTAGGTCACACTCTTGAACGCTTTTAAATTTAAAGTTTATTAAATTAAATATTTCTTATAATATGACTCAGTTTTAAATACATGTGCTACATTTTAAAATTAAATATATGTACTTTTAAACTATAGAAATTTACATTTACACCTCCTATGAAGTATATACGTAACTAAGTATATTAAAAATAATTATTTATATGTTTTGTTAGATATATACCTAATAGATGGTGGAAATGTAGAACTTTCATAATATAAAATATCTAAACGTTTAATTTTAAAATACATAAAGTGTAACTGAAATTGAATCATTACATGGACGTTTAAAATAGATAATTAAATATAGAGTTAATTACATTAAATATCTATGCAATATAATTATGTTTAACATACATTAATTTATCACAAATATACATTATAACGAGTGTAGTGTAGAATAATTACATGGACGTTTAAAATAGATAATTAAATAGGGAGTTAATTACATTAAATATCTATGCAATATAGTTATGTTTAACGTACTTAATTTATTACAAACATACATTATAACTAGTGTAGTGTAAAATATCTTAATATAAAAAGTAAAAGTATTGGATTTTAATATTATAAAAGTTGTATTCATAACTAATCATATTATATGAGTGTGCCTTAAATATAAGAGCTTGGTGCGAGGTCACATATTCAAACTATAAAAACAGTCTCAGGCAAAAATGTAAAATAAAATTACGTACAATAGACAATTGTAATCTATCCTTTCAGGCATGGAGGAATCTTGTAAAAATATAAAAGCTTGGTATGGAGGTCACATGTTCGAATCATAAAAATAACCTTACGTAGAAATATAAGATAAGACTACATACAATAGACTCTTAATCTGATTATATTGTTGAAGAAGCCTTTTGCAACATGTTTGAACTATAAAAACAGTCTCATGTAAAAATATATAAAGTTGCGTACAATAGTTTTTTGTTATTTGATCCTTAAGGTCTTATAGACTCTTATAATCCGATTTCTTAAAAATTTGCTTATAACGAGAGATTAAGTGCATCGGGACTTTTTATACAAGGGTTTGGTACGTCAAAATAGTTTGAACTGCATGGAGGAATATTCTTCTATATATATACAGTTATATATTGCGTATAGAACACTGAAAATTTCTCCGTAAGACTCGTAATTCTGTTCTCAAAAATCCCATTTTCGCTGTAATCTCACATTATCCTGCGAATTATATACTAACAAAATTCATCAAAATATGTATTAAGATTTAATCCGTTCACCTAAATTGCACTAATTTTTTCACTCGATTTGGCGAAATTAAACGTGAAAAACTACAAAATATTGGCGATTTGTGCGAAAATTGCACTTTTTTTTCACTCGATTTGGCGAAAATCGAACGTGAAAATCTATATATATTGACGATTTGTGCGATTTTTGAATTTTTTTTATACAGAGGAATTGGAGATGGCGGAGAGATTCATCATCGAAGTGGAGCCGGCGAAACCAGCGAAAGATGGAAAGCCGTCAGTCGGACCGGTTTATCGGAGTTTGTTCGCGAAGGACGGTTTTCCACCGCCCATTGAAGGCTTAGACAGCTGTTGGGATATTTTCCGGTAAGATTTTTCCAAGGTGAAAACCGGTTTGTTTAATCGAGGAAATACATTTTTGGAGAAGAATTATTTTTGTGTTACTGCAAAATTTTTGACTAAATTGCATGTGGATTTTTTTCTTTTTGAAATAATTGTGGTGTTCAGGTCAGCTTACTCCAGGTGAATTTTACCTCTCACTTTGTAATTTGATTGATCTGATGATCCCAAAGAGAAAAAGTGTAGTCTTTTAGCTTTATATATGTGATGAGTATTGCAAAATCTTCCCTTTTACTAATTATTTTTGTAAGATAAGGTTATTCCCTTTGTCTCATATGGAGCCTAAGCTGTTGCTTTGACTTCTATATATATATTTGAGTAAAATGTTACAGTATTAGTTGAAAAGTTAATTTGATAGAAAAATTTAACACTCTGAAATTTAAGATTTGAAAAGGTTAATAAAAAAGTGTAATGGAAACAGAATGATGTCGAACATCTTAACATCTTGGACATCTAACATCAAAGAGTGTCTTATAAATTGAGACAAAGGGAATACTATGTCTGAACTTTTTGGTTTAGTTTTACAATAAAGGTGTAGTCTTTTTGTATATTTGATGACTAATGTGTAGTTCCCACATTGATTTTGACTTTTTTTTCCTTATTGCAAAATCTTTAGACCTCCTTAATTCAGGTAAAAAGCAGCTATCTCTGCCCTTTGGCTGTTAATTATGTTCGCAAAAAACTTGCTTTCAAATACTAAATGGCAAATATGGAGGGTAGTTGCACTTGACACATCAAAGACATCATACTGCCTTAAGCATTATAAGACATACATGTGTTGAATACTTTTGAACCAGAAATATCACTCAGTTCATGTTACCAGAAAACATGTGTCAAGGAAGTCATTGTCATTCTATCTATGCAACCCTACATGCACATGATGACTACTCGGTTAATCTCAGCTATTATTTGCCAGTTCCTGAGAAAACTCTTTAACGGAACTCTGCTTATGATACTTCTAATTGTGTGGTTTCCAGAGAGGCTGCTTAGAGTTATGGCACGCCTTCTACTCTTTCTTCAGTGAAGTTGAGCTTTATTTATATAATACTCTTTTATTCAGAATAAAAAGTCCATGCAACATCTTGTCATTGTACAGAACTTGCATTAGCCTTGGCATGATATAGCGTCATTGTTAATGTTACTTTTGGTTGATGATGACGCTTATAAAAATTTACTTTCTACTATTAGAACTTAAAGATGTTTTCTTGTCTATGTCATAGTTTGTCAGTGGAGAAATATCCTAACAACCGAATGCTTGGCCACCGTAAGATTGTGGATGGGAAGGTATAATTTACTTTAAGTATTATGCATTAGTTTCAACTCCCAGAAGGATTCTGTTTTCTGATTCAAATTAGCTGATTTTTGCATTTGTTGCTCTTTTCTTCAGCCTGGAAAGTATGTGTGGAAGACTTACAAAGAAGTGTATGACATTGTCATAAAAGTAGGGAACTCCATCCGAAACTGTGGTGTAGAAAAAGTAAGTTCTCAACTCTATAGGGTATTATGCTGATAATTTAGCTGACAAGAGAACAATGCTAGTGATAAAGTATCAACATTGAATACTGTAGCAGTGTAGCTAGTGGAATTTAGCTTTTTGTTTATTGCCTAGTTCTAATAGGACTAGGAGCCAATCAAAAATCAATGTGCCCCTTACTCGAAGGTCCACTTAGGCTCTCAAGAAACGGTAGGCACCTTTTAATGCACTTATTCAGCACTTTGGAGTACATAAGTTTAGTTCCATGTTTATATGTGGATTATCATCCTCCTTGGCTGTTCATTTTTCCCATCATTGAGGTATGTTGTTCTTATCGTTTTTGTAATTCATGTGTCCCTTTGTCCTTTGTTTATTTTCATAGTTTCACATGTTGATATATTTCCCTTGAGTATTCATTTCAATTAGTACCTTACCTCCTGTTAATATGACATCTTATGTTAGGGAGGGAAATGTGGTATTTTTGGTGCCAATTGCGCTGAGTGGATTATCAGCATGGAGGTATTGCTCGTTTCTGTTGCTTAATTTGTGTATGTCTGGAGTGTTTCATGTTATTTGTTTCGTTTTCTTTTTTTGTTAATTGTCTGGTCTCCATTGAGATTAAACATCTATGACAAGGAAATTCTATTAGTATGATTCTTCTTGTCACATATATTGGCACAACTCTTGAGTTGCCTGATAACATGGACATATTTACTCATAGCATGATAACGTTTGGATTGGACGTCTACTTATCAGTTGTTCTTTCTGGCTATCTTTTCAATTCTTGAAGATGCTAGGGATAAATTTTTGAAAGCTGAATGTCACGTCCATTTTCCTCTCTTTCCTTAATATTAAGGTCATTTGAATGATCACTTGTCTTAACTCTTTTATAAGTTATTCAATCAGAGATCTTAATTGACACTCTTATCCCATTTTTTTAAGCATTATAAAATACTGGGATAAGAATGTGGGTTTGGGGCTCGTTAACGGCTTCCTTTTTACCTCTAAATGAGGATCTTATTGGCTTGGTTATTACATTTACTACTTTCTAATATTATGTAAATTGGTTGTACATTCAATCATGTGATATCAGCAAGTCCATTTCTTTGCATAGAACATAGTTTCCTCCCTTCAGATTTTTTGTGAGTTGTGTACCTACTTCAACTTATGGATTATTTCATGCTTCCTTTTGGTAACATTTTTTTTATACAATCTGGATTCTGGATCCTTTAATTTGTTAAATTCCATCACACATATCTTTTTTTCTATACCAGTCCTCTTTATTTCCATGCTCCAAAAATATCAGTATTCTGCCATACTAAGGATGACTTTTTATTCTATGAAACAAAGAAACAGATCTTTGGACTTACATCAGTACATCTATATTATTAAATTGCTTGAAATTTCTGCCACAATAGGGATGGAAGTTGATTTCTTTTAATAAAGTACGATATATTTGTATAAATCCAATTCAATTTAAACTACCAGAGAAGGAAAAAGAACTCTCTCACTGCTCTTATTTCCAAGTTCACTTTCAGTTTATCTGGGTTTCATATTTTTGTGATCCTATCTTTGCTGTTCACTCTTTATTTGTTGCTGTTTATAATATCTATTGTTTGCTAGGATAGATGTTAGAAATACGACATCATCTGTAATTCTTATTGTCTCTGATAGCAACTTTTTAATGTAGGCATGCAATGCTCATGGACTTTACTGTGTCCCTCTGTACGACACCTTGGGTACGCATTCTTCTTTGTGCGAATAGTGGTTCCACTCTCTCCTTGTGATAGAATTTATTATTCCTAGTGGTACTCTTAAAAACAATAGAAATGTCCTAGGCTCATTGAAATGTGATGCTTGATGGTGGAGTTTGACTACCAAGAGGCTGTCACATTTACCAGTCATATGCATTTTTATTTTCAGTTTCTTTCTTAGAAGAAGGATTCTCATGCCGATGTAATAACTCATATTTAATAACTATCTTTTTTATGTCTTCAGGTGCTGGTGCAGTAGAATTTATCATTTCCCATGCAGAGGTTGCAATTGCTTTTGTTGAGGAGAAAAAAGTTCCCGAGGTATGCATAGAGTTAACCTTTAATAGACATATTATATAAGCTTCTCAAACATCATGTCCGGGATTCTTTAAGCATGTTGATCTTCATGCTAGGTATACATGACTTTCTACTCAAGTCTCATTGATATATCAAGTGTGGAAGTGAAATTAACTCACCCATGCAGGACAAAGTATCATATGTTTGAACTTTTATGCTGTTTTAAAAATATGTAAATGTTTCAGACTTGGACATTATATTTTTAGAACTTTTGATTAGTATAGCTTTTAGAAAAAAATTGCTCCAATAAATAGGATAGTTGACAAGAGACGTTTCAAGAATTAACTTTTTCAAGAGATTGTTTGTTAAGAAGTTTACTAGTGTTGAATTTGGAGTTATGTACTTGAACATTCAGGGGTGTGGTTTTTACTACAATGTCCTCTTATGCCTTTTCAGCTTTTGAAAACATTTCCAAATGCTGCGAAGTACTTGAAGAGTAAGTCAGCTGTAATTTAGTTTCTTTTTCAGAAGTATGAAATACGTCATGTTAATGGCAATTGTTTCCTGTTCTTTATCAACAGCGGTTGTGAGTTTTGGTCAAGTGACTCCTCAACAAAAGGATGAGGTTGAAAAGTTTGGAGTGTCTCTTTATTCCTGGGATGAGTTTCTACAAGTAGTAAGAGTTCTCTTTTCAGCTTTTATCTTTCTGTTCAGATTCTCTTATGGCTGTTTAAGGGTTACCAGTAGTGTGTTGTAATCTGCACGTGACTTTTAACACGGGGAAAAAGGGGAAATAAACAGCTTTCAGTCCTTAAAAAATGGAATCAGAAGCTAGTGCAAATAGATTTACATGTTGACTTGCGATTGATTCCAATTTACACATTTTTGTTTATATTTCATCATTTCAGTTTTTGCTAGGTTTTCCTTGTCTCAGAATTGACCTTCAAATTCTTCTCCACATTTGTTCTTGATGTTTCTATTCTTAGATGTGGGGCTACTTATGTAATTGATAATTATTCTTGGTCTGTTGTTTCCAATAGTTTGGTGAAATTGTAGTAAGTTTAGCCCTTTTGTTGAATGACCTGCTAAGAAGAACCTATATAGACTAGCTGGCAGTAAAATTGAACTTTTCCTTTCCCTCACTTTCTTAGTAATGTTATCAGTATTCATGCATGATAGTTTTCCTAATCTCGATCTTTCTGAATATCAACATATCAAATCCTTCTCCCTTTGTTTTGAAGATGTGCAGTTTCGGCTATCGCCTTGAGAGCAAAGTAAATGGGTTAAATCATACACTAGTCTAGATTTTCTTTCAATAGGTTAGTTGATCACTTCAGGAAGTTTCTGCTTGAGATGAAGTCAAAGGATGTTGATTGGGTTGGGAGACTCAAACCTTAATTAGGAGTTCTTATGGTTCATTCAGATTGCGTTGGTATAACACTTGCTCTGGATGATCTCTTATTCTATTTTTGATTTGTTTTCTACGTTCCTTCCAACTGGTGAATTATGCTTCCATTGGTTTGAATTGGATAAGACTAGGGACTTACGAAAAGCTAGTTAGATATCGGGTTCTAGCTTCCCAATTTTCAAGTTTCTGTAGAAATTTCACCAAGCAGTTTGCGTGATTTTTGTTTGTGCATGCTTGTTAGTCATCCAGTTGACTCGTCAATTTCATTTACTATCAAAATATTCATGTTTGGCTGTGCACTGAGATCATAGACAAATATGTGAAGAACTAGTCCCCTATGAGTTGGAGGATAGGAAATTAATTACTCCTTCCATTTCAAGTTTGTTTTTCTTCATTGGACTCGGTACAAGGTCTAAAAAAATAAAGAAGACTTTTGAATCTTGTGGTCTTAAACTAAAGATGTGTGCAATGTACCAAAATGTCATTTGAATCTTGTGGTCTTAAATATGTCAGGTAAGATATTGGGCTAAAGAGTTACTAAATATAGAAAGTGACATTCTTTTTGAAACAGACTAAAAAGGAAAGTAAGACAAACAAACTGAAATAGAGGGAGTATATAAGATTACTAAGGCACAGGTTCTGGGTTGAAGTCTAGTTCCACACTTCCTAGTACTGCCATATGCTTGGCATATAGAGAGAATTTGTTCAATAAATGAGTGGGGGGCTTAGACACAAACTATGGACAAAGAAATGATTGTTTTAATTATACCTTTTAGGCAACGAGAAGTTCATTCACTGGGAATATAATAATTGATGCACCACTTCCCTACCTTTTTTTGGACATAACATACCTATATAATCTTGATTATTCTTTAAGCTAAACATCACACTTCTCTATATGTGCAGGGAAGCAAAGATCAGTATGATCTTCCACTGAAAGAGAAGAATGATATCTGTACAATAATGTATACCAGTGGAACAACCGGAGAACCCAAGGGTGTGATGATCTTGAATAATAGCATTGTTACTCTTATAGCTGGAGTGAAGCGTTTTCTTGAGAGTGTAAATGAGGCGGTGAGATATATCTTCTTTTTATTTGCATGTGTTTTGGTAAAGCATACTGAGAGTTTTAATTTTGCTTGAAAATATGTTTCTTTTAAGTTTTATCTAACCTTTTTGTATTGCAGCTAGCAATGAATGATGTGTATCTCTCATATCTTCCCTTGGCACATATCTTTGATCGGGCGATTGAAGAATGTTTCATTAGGCATGGCGCCTCAATAGGATTTTGGCGAGGGGTAAGATATCCAAATCTTTCATGAAATATTGTAAGAGCTTATCTTATGCATTTCTTATCATGTCTGCAGGATGTCAAATTACTAACTGAAGACCTTGGAGAGCTGAGACCAACTGTCTTCTGTGCGGTACCTCGGGTATTAGACAGAATATATTCAGGTAATATCTTACCCTCTCTTACAATTGATTCATATAAAGTTTCAACGCTTTCCTCCCAATCACTAATATTGACCCCCTTTTCTTATGAAAATCTATGTGTTTGACTGGAGTACCAATGTACTTTAGATGTGACTTATGCAGAAAGTGTGTACACATAAAATATATAATAGAAGCGTTAATTTTTCTATATAACAATGATGTCCGAGCCAAATTTTGCGCACCTCGACTATTTCAGTGGGTACCTGCAACCTCCGTCAAGTCAGGTATTGAGTAACTCTGCCCGCCAATGCTTAGACAGATCAGAAAAGATCACCTAATGCCTTTCTCCTCTACTAGGATTTGAACTTTGGTCCAAAAGTTTTCCCCCACTTTATTGACCAATAAGCCACATCCTTAGATGCTACTACAAGTGTTCTTTGTACAACTTCACAGATCTCCCCATATTAGCTCAAGACATAAACTTTAGCTACGTTGTAGATTATGCTTATCGAAATGAAGGATGCCATGAAAAATATGAGGGTTAGTAGAAACACTTGTGTTCCAGATAGTAACTCTTGTAGAGGTTTGGAATTATCTTGGAGAAGTTGGTGTATTATGGCTTACAAAGTAATACAAACTATTCACTGTCATATTAAGGAGCGGAAAGATGCCATGAGTGGAGAAATAGTACCTAGATTCCGACAGATAAGCACAAAGGAGATATTTAAGTTGTGTAAGCTATTGTGGCATTAGACTTATGAGTCATATGATGAAACTTGGGAAAGAGATATACTGCGTAGAGTAGGGGATACTACAAGAGTGACAAAAAATCGATTTGAATTTTTACCGGGTAGATGTACAAATGTTATATTTTTACTAAAAATATTGATGGAAATTTATAGATAAAGGAAGAAGGATTTGCACATTATATTCATTGATGTAGAGAAGCTTATGATGGAGTTCCAAGAAAAGATCATTGATAGGTGTTGGATAAGAAAGGAAACATATCATAGATATATACACATATGCATGTATGCCATAAAGGACATGAACAAAGGAACCATCACAAGTGTGAAAACAGTGGTAGCAGATACTAAGGAGTTTTCCATGGGCGTGGTTTATTAGATATTTACTTTAAGCTGGTACTTGTTCACCCCAATTATGGATGAGCTAACCCACATTATAAATGCTTAAGTCTCATGGTGTGTGCTATACAATATCGGTTAATTGATGAAACTAGGGTGTCTACCAAAAGCTTGAATTATTGAGACACTATTTAAGAGTTTTAGTACAAGTAGAAGTAACACTGTAACACATAATATATGAACTGCATTTTTCTTTAGTATTTTTTCACCTATAGAAACATGTATTTTCTATAAATTATTTTACCAAGAAAAAGCCAATTCACTCCATTCTTCTTCCCTCAGATCTGAATATAAATCCGAACAAACCGATGTCCTAAGCCTGAGTCACTGCCAGACATCAACAAAATTTTAATGTGCTAGACTTAAGAAAAAGAATCAGATCCCTGCATGGTGAAGTGTATTGTAGCTATATAATAAGCACATAAAAATCTTTTCTTATCTGACAGTTTAAGCTTTTAGATAAGGTTGTTCACACAATAATAAGGATGCAATCATCTTCTGTTAGAGACAATAAGATGTGGGATTTACTGTTGTTCGCTGTGGAATTTGCTTCTTTCTCTCCGTGTGCTTTTGACTTTTTGCACTTCGAGTCTTAAAATTCTGGATCATTTGACTAATTGCAACGAGCATTCTCAGGTTTGCAACAGAAAATTTCTTCAGGGGGGCGGCTAAGAAGCACCTTGTTCAATATTGCATATGCTCGGTAAGTTCTGTTCCATATTTCTCAAAGAGATAGCAACTTTTTTTGTCGATGCGAACATCAGTATTTTAAACGTTTGAGCTTTGAAGTGCTTCAATTGTCTTAATGATGATCTGTTGCCAGGGAAGGCACTGTATCTGTGGTTGGAAAAAGATGCATCTGATGATGGTCCCTTTTGATTTTTGGAAATACCTTTGTACTTGTCTGACCAAAATATAGGTGTTTCACATTGTTGGATTTATACCTGTACTCTTATACAATTCTAGCACTTTCTGTGCTACTTCCAAATGTAAAGATTAGTTCTGTAAGTAAATACAAGTTTTTTCATTTTTGAATTGATTTTCCATAGAAGTGCATTTGGTTGCATTCTGTATATTTGAGAAGAAATTTGGTCCAAGTTTTTGGTTTAATATGAATATTGGAACTTACTTGAGGCATTTTCTTTTGGAGCCTTTACCTTACCTACATTTTTTAATTCCACAGAAAACTTCAATATTTGAAGGATGGATGTAAATATCACGAAGCATCTCCAATATCTGACAAAGTTGTTTTCAGTAAGGTGGTGTAGATACTCTTGCAGCAGCTAATACATCTTCTAAATTTGCTTCCTGTCGTACCACTAGATATGAAACTTTGTTTGCTTTTGCTGATTTCTTAGGTAAGAGATGGGCTAGGAGGCAAAGTACGCCTTATATTATCTGGAGCAGCTCCCCTCTCATCTCATGTAGAAGCTTTTATGCGAGTTGTAGCATGTGCTCATGTTCTTCAAGGATATGGTATTTTATTTATTTTAACCGTCGCATTAATTCATCTATGGTGTTAAACTTATTGTCTTGCTCCATCCCGAAAAAATCAACAGCCTTAATCTGCTTTTATTTTACTTTTTTTTTGTAAAAAGATATGATAAATCTCATGGTTTATAATCTAGTCATAAGTGACATCAGTAGTTGTTCTGTCTGAGTGTTGACTATAGCTGAAGTAAGTAACCTTTTAAACTATTTGGCAGAAAAGTTTCTATTGTAGTTTTTCAGAAACAGATCTAGCATGGTAATTTATGTTTCTGCTTGAACTGTTCTGGAATTTGACATTTCTGTAGGTTCTATGGGGAGTAATTTATTGACATTTGAGAAGTACTGGGACTTGGCAGAAGTCACTTTTGATGCACCGTGTTGGATTCTCCAAAAATACACTACTTTTGTAGAATCCGACATGCACCCATTGACATTTTTAAAGAGTCTGAGCAACATAACTGAGCAGAGACTCTCTGAGCCTACATCAGATAAAGTATTACCATAAATGGTGTTAATAAAATGAATTTAATATCAGCTCACCCTAGACCCAACATGTTATATCAATTGAAAATTAAAATAAGTGATGTTTGTTTCCCTGTGATCTAAAACTTAGACCCTCCTCTCAAATTTCTTCTGGATTCTTCTGTCAGCATAATGTTAACTTGGTTGTAATTTGATGTATGATTTTGTCAGTATTGAGAGATTGTTGGCTTTTACTGTTTGCACGAATCAACGTGTGTTGGACATTCGGTGGTTTTGGATTCGTTCCATGTGGACTGACCCAATCCGGTTCTGAAAGAGATAAGATAAAAAATAACTCCCCAGGTTAAGTCAAGGAGATAATTAAAATGGTGTTTAAACAATTCAATGTGACAAACAAATTTAAGTAAATTACTTTAGGTATTTGGTTGGATAGACTTCTTGAAAAGGTCCAACTTGATATTTGGCAGTTTTCTTTGTAGTATGTTTAGTTTGACTCTAGAAACTTTGTGAAGCAATAATGAAGTGTTAGTGGTATGCCAAGTAGATTTAAGGTCCTGGTTAGAGAAGTCATTTCTTGCTAAGATTTGGACATAAGAACATAACTCATCTTGCAAACTGTTTTTGAACATAAAGAAGCAACTTCAGATAAATTATAGTGATACGTATACAATAAGCTGTCATTTGTGTCTACATTGTAATCTTATTTTAGATTTTATGAATATGGATGAGAAATTGTTTGGTTTCTTTATATTGAGTAAGTAATTGGTTTGTCGTTCCTGATGATTCAGCATTTACTTTTAGGTCTTACAGAAACATGTGCTGGTACATTTGTATCACTACCCAACCAATTTGATATGCTTGGTACGGTTGGTCCTCCGGTGCCCAATGTGGATGTGTGCTTGGTGTCCGTTCCTGAAATGGAATATGATGCTCTTTCAAGCACACCACGTGGAGAAATATGCGTGAGGGGAGACACTCTGTTTTCTGGTTACTACAAGCGTGAGGATCTGACGAAAGAAGTCATGATTGATGGATGGTTCCATACAGGTTTTTCTAAAAAAGAATTCCGCTTAAACTGATAAATGTCCCACTTGTTAAAAAGTTCTAATTGAATTTGTCTCCAAAAAATCTTGTCAGGGGATATTGGTGAGTGGCAACCAAATGGTAGCTTGAAGATAATTGATCGCATGAAGAATATTTTCAAGCTATCACAAGGAGAATATGTTGCAGTCGAAAATTTGGAGAATGTATTTGGCAATAATCCTGTTATTGACTCGGTAAGTAATCCCATTAGGTGCATTGGCCTCTTAACTATAAGGTAGAAGTTGGTGACTTTGTGTGTGCAATTTATTTTCTGGACAAATAAGGTAGAAGTTTTCATCTGCAGTGTTCACTGCCTGTGGATCTATCTGTGCGAACACTATACTGTTAAAAGAAAGAAGTGTTAAAATCTCATTCTTTATGCAAATATATTTCGTTGTCAATTGACAAATGTTTAATTAATTCTGGAATGATGAAATGGAATGCATATATAATTTTGGGCCACCCTTCACTCTGTGCATGGTTAGCCATGCTCACTATTAATGTTTGATAGAAAGTCTTTGGGAAAAATACAACGAATGCTCATAAAGAATAGAGAAAATTGGTAAATCTGTTCATTATTTTAATGTTCTATAGAGATAGAAGCCTTCATCATCTCTAGTTAGTCGAGTTCGTTGAGCCTCTTCAGCTCATGCTGCATCTCATCTTGATTGACAAACTTTTGAAGGATCGATTGGCTCTGAATAGCGCTAGCTGCATTATTGGTTCTCGAGGATTAGATAATATGGTCTAGTAGTAACACAGTTATCCACTTTAGACTCTACGATTCTCAGTTTTTTTCTTCTTGATTGGCTTCAGGTATGGGTATATGGGAGCAGCTTTGAGTCTTTCCTTGTTGCTGTTGTTAATCCAAGTAAACAACAAGTTGAAAAATGGGCCAAACAGAATGGCCTCTCTGGGGATTTTAATTCCCTATGTCAAAACTCAAAGGTGAAAGAGCACATACTAGGGGAGCTCACAAAAGCTGGAAAAGAAAAGAAGGTTAGTTTCTCTTCAGCCTACGTGGCTGTTTTCCATAATTTGATATTCTGCAGAAAAAGCCAAGTCTATGTAAACATGACTTATTTTCTTTGCAGCTGAAGGGATTTGAGTTCATAAAAGCTCTACACCTTGATCCAGTTCCATTTGACATGGAACGTGACCTCCTAACTCCAACATTTAAGAAGAAAAGACCACAATTGCTTAAATACTACAAGGTAAATTCTCTTTGATCAGCGTGTGAATGTTATTGTGATATCCTTTATCAAGACGACTCCAACTTGTTTGGGACTAAAACTTTGTTATTAGTGTTCTTGGTTCACATCCAAGCGTTTCCATTTTCTCTTTTGTCTTCCTCTTATTCCACTGCTATTATATTCGTCTGTTGCGGGGAAAACAATCTGTTGCATGCTCCTTCGCCTTGATAACAATATTATTTTAATGGATATAAGAGGAGTAGACTTGACCAATGATCTTGTGTTCTTCAACCCGTTGTTGACATTTACTGTTAAACAGTACCTCATTGGTTGAGAGAACAGGTTTTTGTCTCGGTCTAGGGCGTTCCTCACCATGTGTGCTAACTTTTGAAGTTGAGTTAGACCCTAGGTCCTTTCTTCTCATGCACTACCCAAAGACTAGGAGCATGTTTATGAGCAGAAATATTGGTTATTTTGTTCATAGTATGATCAATAATCCTCAATGCCCAAGATTGTTCTCAACATTTTTCGTTTCTTGGTTATTTATCTAGCTAGTAGGAAATTGTCTAGAAAGACTATAATTTCTTGGAATCAATGCAGACTTAATAAGGATAGAGCAAAATGAGAAAAAAAAGAAGATTTATGTTAAGTGATATCTACTAGTGAGGATCCATATAGCCTATCCCAACCTGTTTGGGACTGAGGCATAGTTGTTATATATCTGTCAACGTTGGTTTCTAATTCTATGTGCAATTAATTTATGAACTTCGCGTAACGGAAAACTACCTCTGCATATTTCATAATTTTGTTATTTGTGTACATGTTCTATTCTGATCTGATTTAACTTTGTGCAGGATGTGATTGACACCATGTACAAGGATGCTAAATGAAGTAGCAAGGCTTCGAAATTAGCACCTTTTCTTTTAACTAAACCTACCTGTTTTTATGTTTTTTGTTTTAGTACTGTACATATCACTCAAAGAATATGAGATTGTTTTATCCAAAACTGGATCACCATGTAATGCATGGGAATCTTATTTCTTATTAGTTTGCTTTAGTTTATACCTATCAAGGAACACATTGAATTGTGTCACTAGATTATGTTATTGCACAAACCAATTCAAGAATGAGTTTGTGTTAGTTTTTGAATAATTGAGGATAGTACTACATATATATATGAGGCAAATCCCTTTATACATGAACCATCGGGTAAAATTCACGAGTAATCACTTTTCAACCTCAATAAATAAAAGTTAGGTCGAAATTTCAGTTGCTATAAGAAAAACTCCCAGATATTGATATGAAGTTTCGCTTGTGTGTAAGTAGAAATTTCATGATTGTAACTATTTCTTGAAGACAAGGCCAAGAAGTGACCATGCGAAGAGTTCTTGGATTGTATCAAGGGTATTTATTGTACAAATAATGTAGACTTTATATATACACTGTAATTTTTCGGCTAAGGAAGTTAAAATGAACTCTATTGCTCCCATTTACTCTACCCTTCATAGTAAATATGCCTTCATTCTTAATCAGACGTTTCAAACTCATACTTTAGAAATATAGTCAGCTTTGATAGTGAGCATTTTGCACCCTAAAATAAAACTTTCTATGTAAATTAGAATTTTCGAAGCCCAAACAAAGATTCGGTCGCTATGTGAAGAACTAACAAAAGAATATTTCGAATGACTTCAATCTAAAGTACTGTTTGCTAGTTAGGAAAAACTACATAAATACACAACTTAAGATATTATAATCTCTAAAATTTCCTATCATTTAAAAAAATTACAAAAATCTCCTCTCGGATACATCCCTATCCCCTCTCGGATATATCCCTCCCATTAAGTAATGTATCATTTGTAATGTATCGGACAACCAAGGAATGTATCCGTAAGCAATGAAAAATATGAGATTTTTGTAATTGAAAAAACTTATGGGATAAGATATAATTAGCCCTAAATGTATGAGATTTCTGTAAGTTATACTTAAATTAATCTAATCACTTAATACATTAATTAGAATTGAGTTGCCACTAAGAATACGTTTAGTAATAACAAGAATTTGGAGTGGCAAAAATGTCTACAAATAATAAGAAAACAAACAAGGTCGTTTTCAATGCCTAAAATGATAAAATTTGTCAAACCGACCTTTATTTTTTCCTTTAGGTCCAAAATATACCTTTTTCCAAAACTATTCCATGAAGAATTGACAACTCATTTGAATTTTGATTAGACAATTTTTAGTCATCCCTTCTTCTATTCATAGTTATCCCTTCTCTATGTTAGTCCAATATAGCAATATAAAACACGATTTGAAATTCGATAAATAATATTTTCTTCATTTTAATATATACATTTGAGTTTGAGTAGATATAAATTTTAAGAAAGTAAAAATTTATTGAATCTTATAGTTTTCTACAAGCTTATCGAAGATATAATTAAATAAATAAAATATACTTTATATAATAACTTAATTTTTTTTTAGATTAAAATGTTATAAAAAAAATGTATTTTTCCCTCCTTTGATGATATAAAATCACACAACCACAAACACTGAAAAATATCAAGGACCCTTTAGACGTCACTAAAGGAAACATTCATTTTTTAGTAGATTTTATTTGATATAAATTAAAATTAATCAGGACTTCAAAATAAGTACAGAAAACGTTGAAGAAAATATCAAAACAAAAGAAAAGACGAGTGATTTTATAAGATTTTGATGTCTAAGATGTTCATTGTTCTTTCTATTTCTTGATGAATCATGATGTCAATTTCAACCAAAAATAAAATAAATACAGCTATGAATTTCAATATTCAAAGAAAACGAACATGGAGGATTTATATTACGATAAGAGGGGACCATATCTTGATAAATGAAGAATTTTATCCACTACATATTGGCTATTGCATGTATAATTTAATTCTTTGGAAAATATTTGCTTGAAATAACAAGTGAATCACAATATTATATTATTATTGAATAAAATGGTCCTTTCCAATATGAAGAGCACATTGTTTGAACATTAAAGGAGTTCAAAATTTGTTATGTGCTTATCTGAAAGAAATAGTCATGAGTCATTTGACTCATTTCTATAACGATGATGAATGTTTCGATATTTTCTTACTTATAATATGTTATAGAGAACATATATTATAACATAACATGAAATATTTATTAAAAGCACATGATTATTATATCAAAAGTTATGAAAAATATTATGACATATTTAATACTATAAGTTTATTATCAAGAATCGTGATGGATGTACACAGTGAAATTTTATTGAGAAATTCATATTAAACTTTGGATTAATCCATAAATTCATGATATATTGACCAAGTCAAATTATTGGTTAATAAAGTCGAATTAATATTTAAGTCAAAATATAGGACTTAAATAAAGTCCAAATTATATTTGGGTCAGTCCATTAAGTTGACAAGACGAGCCCAATTCATGCTCTTCAAGCCCAAGATCCACTAAAATTATTTGAAGACCGAAATAACCCAAAACCCTAGCTCACAACTATATAAAGGGGTCTTCATAAGAAAGAAAAAGAAGAAGAAGAGAATTACATAGAGAATCATTTCTCTTCAGTGGTGATGTGCAAGTCTTCCACATACCAAGAAGTCTTCGCTCCAAGTATTGAGCCGCAAGTATAGAACAACCGTGAAGAGAAGAATCAGGGGATTACATATCTTTTCTTAAAGATTTCATAAAGATTGTAACCTTCGCATAAATTCAAATTCAAATACTATTGTTTGCTTGCTATTTTCCTTTCTTGATTGTTATATTTCAGGAACGAAACTTTAGTCGCATACAATGAAATAGTTAGAATTTCTTCATATCAACAAAAGGTTTCGGGTTCAAGTCCTAACTAGAGAACTTCCAGGAAGAGAGGCTTCACCCTCTTAGTTGGTATAATCAGCACGAATTCTTATTATTAGGCCAATTCTTATTATTAGGCCAGAAAAATTGGATATTGGATATTAGATATCGACTATCAATTATTAATAAACGGAAGAAATAAAAGGATGGCAAATTCTCAAAGTCTTTATTTTCCTTGTGTGTTTTATTCTCAATCAAAAATACGTCTTTAAGGTAAAAATACACAATATGACCTATATATTTTATGATCTTACATATAATATGTCATGAATATATGATAGTGTCATATAGACCTTGTTATTAAGTTACGTCACTTAATTCTTGAGTACTATTACCTTAATAACAGTTATTGCCACCAACATGGGTTGTGGTGCATTGGTGGGAGTGTTTCACCCTTAACCAGAGGTCTCGGGTTCAAGCCTTGGGTATGGAGAAAATCCTGTTGGGAGCACCACCCCCGAATGGACCCTGCAGTGCGCGATTCAGATTTAGTCGGAGCTCCAATATGAGCTCCGGACACCGGGTGGGAAAAAGTTATTGCCAACAACACTTCACTACTATATGTCATCATATACATTAGGTAAACTATAAATTAAAGTTCAAAACATACTGAAAAGGATCTCCTATTCACCTTTTTGATTATTTATATATTATTTAGATAAGTCTCAACGATATAATTATGTTTCAGCTTGGTCCGATATAAAATGATCTTTAAAATTATAGAATTACAGATTATAAGTTCATAAACCTAATTCATTCTCATTTTAAATGTATATAATAACCAAATTTTAAATGTGCTAAGCATGATATGATAATTACATCATCATTTTAGGATAATTACTATAATTTTTTTTGGTGAGATAAAGGATGAAGTAGTGACGTGTCCTTTTCCATTTGGGGGACCAAGGGAGCTGTCGTTTTAGCTGCTGTGCACCCATATGGACTCGGTCCCCCTAATACTTCCAAGACTCAACTTTTTGCATTAGTGGCCCCTCTTTAATTAATAACCCACTTCTTAAACAAACCCCTCTTACCCCACCCCCCAACCCAACACACACACACCTTGCACATTTCCTTTGTCATGTAAAAAAAAATAAACTTTTTTTCTGGCTATAAATAGAAAATACTATATTAATAAGAACAACATATTCAGTATATTTTCACGTATAAAAAGAATGAAATAGAGAAGTTATTTTCGATAAGGAAAGAATGTTTTTAATAAAATGATTTAAAAGAAGGGAAAGTATTAGACCAAATACATTGACTTCTCATATCAAAATAAGTGAATTGTTGAGGTATTGTATACCTTTTAAGAAAAGAATACTAAGATATTAATTAGACATTACTTTTCATTTTTGTCCTTTTTAATTATTGTCAAATTACTCTTTAGAATGACTAAACATTGATCATATTGATCATGATAACTACTCCCTATACTAATTAGCAATTAAAGTTTCTTGAAATCATCATATAGAAAATTCAAATGAAGGGTACAAATGAAAAAAAAATCTAAAATTATTCTTAAATATTGAATGATTAAATTAATTTAAACTATGAAAAATGCAGTAACAATTCAATTATTTTAAAATTGTGTGCGTATATAACTTTTCATAGTAACACTCAACAAATGATTTTGGCCAATATTGCTTTCATAAAATTTTGTGTACAGCCAGAAAACAACAAAAGCAAAAAGTTTGAACATGAGGTAGGATTTGTGAAGATAATCAAAAGATAGAAAAAACAATAAAATCAAAAAGTTTGTGAAAATAACAAAAATAAAAATACAAATCGTACGGTTTTAGATTTGACTTTTGAAGGAGGAGTTAGGACTGTATCACATTCAAATACAGAGAAAAACTTTTTCGGCCATAAATGAAAAGATATGTGGGCCCATAACTACACGAGCCCTGTCTACAAAAGGCTATTCAATGAAAAATATGTGGGCCCATTTAACTTTACGTCTTTAATGAAAGGGCAACTTACCGATATGGCAAATGCATTTACTGAAATAACACTATATGGGTATACTTTATATAATTAAATTCTATGGGTATATTTTAGTTTGCTATTAAGTTTTTTTTTTGTATATGGCGTGATTCTTTAAAGTCAAGTATACAAATTTTGTTTTATCAATTAATGAGAGTTAAATGTGGTAACTGATTATGCACAATCCCATAATTCAAGGGAAGCGTGTCAATTAAATACTCCTTGTTTAAAAAAAAAGAGTTCTATTTCCATAGAAACTTCATACGAAGAATCAGATTATTCCTACAAATGACTACTAAAGCTTAGGATTAATCAAAGCTATCGTATATTGAAGTGCATGTAAGGATTTATTTCGGTTAAATTCATGATTTATTTCTTATTCTTTGTTAAGTGGTAACATTCTATGTTTGAGTCGAAGTTTTTTATGTATATGAACAGAAAGTCACAAATTGTATATTATAACGTAAAGTTTGTATATTGTAGAGTTGATAAAAGTTGTGTACAGTTTTTTCGAGTTTTAATGGTGTAAAAACTTGTATGTGAAATGTATATATAAATTCTATATGAATATTGGGAACGTTTGTATATAAATTTGTAAGTGAATTGTAGTATGAATTGTATATGAACGTGTGTGTATATACATTCTGTGTAGGTTAGTAAAAAAAGTTTGTATATTGTACGATTCTATATTATTTGTATAATTTTGTTTATATTGTGTATAAATTCTAGGATTAATTGTATATAGAATGGTTGTATACACATCTGCAAATTTGTATAGTGTGTTATTTGTATATGATTATTTGTATAATCATGTTTACTGATTTTGATTTGTATATTAGTATAATCTGAACAGGAACGTGTGTGTATATATACATTCTATGTAGTCTTTATATAAGTGAAATTTTTTTGTATATTGTACGATTCTGTAGTATTTGTATAATTTTGTTTATATTGTGTATACATTGTATAATTAATTGTAATGAATTGTATATAGAATTGTTGTATACAAATCTGTAAATTTGCATAGTATGTTATTTGTATATGATTATTTGTATGATCATGTTAACTGATTTTGTTTTGTATATTAGTATAATCTGAACAGGAACATGTGTCAATATACATTCTATGTAGTCTTTATATTAGACAATTTTTTTTGTATATTGTACGATTCTGTAGTATTTGTATAATTTTGTTTATATTGTGTATACATTATATAATTAATTGTAATGAATTGTATATAGAATGGTTGTATACAAATCTGCAAATTTGTATATTATGTTATTTGTATAATCATGTTAACTGATTTTGTTTTGTATATTTGTATAATCTGAACAAAAGATGACTTCTTTGGCTATTTTGGTTATGCATTCTGAAAAGTGAGATGATACAAATTGTTACGTCGATTATACTATAGATGGGATCGTATTTAAAGAACAAGCATCATTTCTTGAGTTTTATACAACAATTGCGACATAGATTGGAGTTGCCGTGAGTAAGAAAGCAACGAAGATTGAGTATAAAGTTGAAGAAAGCAATACACCAATGATTATACACAATGGCATGGGTGTTAGGGTGTATGTAATGCTTAAAAAGGTTAACAGTGAATTTAACAAATTCCCCGTTTGTATAACTGTTTGTGGATTTGATAAAAGTTTGTATATTGTATATTTGATAAAAGTTGTGTACAAGTTTTAAGAGTTTTAATCTTATAAATTTGTATGTGAATTGTATATATGAATTTTATATGTAAGTGGGGAGCGTTTGTATATATATATACAAATATATGTATGTATTTGTATAAATTTGTTTATATTCTGTATAAATGCTAGAAATAATAGTAAATAATTGTCTATATAAAAAAGGGTTCTATAAGTGTGTGCAGTACAATTTTTATTTTATCAATAAATAGATTAATGAGAGTTAAATACAGTAACTGACAGTACACAATCCCATGATTCAAGGGAATCGTGTAAATTAAATAGTTGACGTGAATAAGAAAGCATTGAAGATTGAGTATAAAGTTGATGAAACCATTAATTTTGTATATAACGTTTTTTAAAAATAAATGGATACATGAACGCTAAATATGGTAAAAGAAAATTTTCATAATCCCATGATTCAAGCTAATCGTTCAAAATCAAATATTTTTCCAAAAAAGTGTTCTATAGCAATAGAAACACCATAACAACTGGTTTCTTTCTCAAATGACTGAAGCATACGATTAATCAATATTCTTGTATACTCAATGCCATGTAAGCATTTCTTTCAAGGAAATTTCATGTTTTGAACGGCAAGAAAGTATACAAACGATTTGTATAGTATATAATTGAAATTTTGAAAAACGAATTACTTTTTGTTTTGTTTATTCCCATGGTTCGCAAAAATTTATTTTTATTTATACAAGATTAGAGGAATTGTATATTAACAATTATGTGTTTTAAGCAGTATATATATATATATATATATACACACACACACACACTTCATGCAATTTTGTATATAGCTAATCAATTTGTATAGTCTTTGGCTTTCCTCTTACTTCCTCCTTCAACAATTTTAATGTCGCTTGCCTTGACATTGTTGATGACTTCCGCTTGCCTTGACATTGTTGATGGCATACCTCTCATAATACTCTTAGATGAAGTACCTCTTTGTGGCTTTCCAGAACAGGAGGTTGACTGTTCCACAGAACACTTCTCCTATGTTGGCATCTCTTAAGAAAGCCTGTTGGAATGAGTAAGTAACATGTTAATACTATAGGCCTTAAGATATGTAGGAACAAGAAACATCAGCATCCTATTTTTTTCATCTCGATTTCAACTAAGTCAAATTGTGTTGTCGATCATATCGACAAACACACTGCCTCTGCTCTCTATTTCCATCAGTTAATAGACTTTAGAGAAAAAGATTGATAATCTAATGACTGATGATAGACTTTAGAGAAAAAATTAGCTAAAAAATAAGAAGCATAATACATATAAAAATGAAAAAAAAAATGAAAAAACAAAGAGGTTTAGAAAAGATTTAGGCGGTTACCTGCAGATTTGGGAAATCAATTAGGAGGAAGATGAGGAATTTCGGATTTCAAATTAGGAGTGTAGGAGTGATTTTAGGAGAGAAAAGGGGAATGTGAAGAGGAGAGATGAAAATTATATTTATTGCATATACATAGAACAAAGAAAGATTTATTGCACCTCGGTATACAAATTCATGAGAGATTTATTGCTCCTCGGTATACAAACTCGTCAGTGGGTCCCATTATTAGTGGCAAAAAAATTAAAACTGTATTTATAAAACGTAAATAAATTAAACTGTACCCTTAATGACTAATAACCTAGTAAAGTTTGTCATTCCATGCAATTATTCCTTAATGTGAAATGAAATTTTTGGGCCCATTTTTGATAGCACCTTTTTTGTGTTTTAACACCACCCATGTCATTCCTTTTTGTTAATCATCCATACTAGAAGAATTAATCTTCAAAAGCATGCCTATTTTCTTTTTATAATTTCTTTTAAAATATTCTATGCACACAATGAAATGAGTTTAAATGAAGTAATATGATCGATAAGGATTCACATAACTTATCTTAATTTTTTTTGATCGGGATGTAATTATTATCATTGTATAAGTTTTATGTAATTATATGTTAAATATACACAATTATTAGTAAAAAGATAATGGTACTTAAAGTTTCATAACGTGGAATAAATGGTATGTAACATATTATAATTGTTATAATATTTAAGGGAAAATGCATAGATTCCTCCCTGAATTTGTATCGAAAAGTCATTTACACGCTTAAACTATCATGATGACCTATTACACACCTTAAAAGTGAATTTAATACCACCCTAGGACGTGTAACACCACTCTCACAGTATGTGGTGTATTACACTCGCTGCCACATCAACGATACGTAAGCGCAATGTCAAAAATTATAATTTTTTTTATATTCTTTTTGTTTTTTCTTTTATTAATCAATTATTCTTTGTTTTTTTGCAAAGAAGAGGCTTTCTACAATGGCCGCCAAGAAAACTTTCCGAAATCCGAAGTTGATTCGTGGAGTGGAAGAATTTCTTCCGTTCCAAAATGAACCACAAGAAGATTGCTTCAGTTTCTTCCATTGATTGACCATGAAATCGAGCTTCCAATTTCAAATATTTTCCAAATTCGGACATATTATTTTTCTTTTTTCTATGTTCGTCATGGAGGTTTCTTAAAAGATAGAGATAATAGGAAAATAATTTTCTTCCCCTTTTCAGTCGATCGCTCATCTTGTTTACTCAAAAAAACTCGCCATAACTCCGACGAATGAGAAACCCCCAAAATTCTACCCCACCGATGACGCGAACAAACAAAAATCAAAACCCATAAATTTTAGGACAAGTATTAGTGGTACTATTTTTGATTTCTTGTTGGGAGGTTTATGAGTAAAAAAAGTGTTTTTAAAGTAACTTGTTGCTAGATTGCTTCTTATTATTGATTCATTTAAACTTATTTGGGTGTGAAGAAGAGGAGAAGGGTGGGGTATGAAGAAGAAGAGGTGTGGGGTATAATGAGAATTATGATTTTTAATTTTTTTTTACTTAAATAATTATCTGACGCGCATAATTTATTTATTTATTTTTGTTATTTTGCCACGTCAGTTTTAGGGGTTAAATAAATTCACTTTTAAATAGTATAGGTGTGTAATAGGTCATCGTGATAGTTTAAACATGTAACTGACTTTTCGGTATAAGTTCAGGAGGGAATCTATGCCTTTTCCCTAATATTTAAACATATGAGTTCACATAAGTTGATTAGGTTTTTGCTTATACTTTATATATGTATTGAGAGACACTAGCAATTATAAAAATTGATTTTGAACCTAATATTTCTCGTTATTTAAGTCAAGGGTCTTTCAGAACAATCTCTCTACATTCACAAGGTAAGATTAACATGGTGTACACACCACCCTTAACCCTCCCCAAAACTCACTTGTAGGATTACACTAGGGCTGCGTATCGGTCGGTTCAGTTCGATTCGGTTTTGAAGTTTATCGATTTGACTTATTGATTATCGGTTTGTAGAGATGTTAAACCGTTGAAGAACCATTAAGATCTTGACTTATCGGTTATTGATCATTATCGGTTTAACCGTTAAGATTTGACACAAAAAAAAATCATCAAAAATCACGTAGAAACAAGGTGACAAACTAAATGAACCATGCACATGAGTTCACAAATAACATCTTGCTAAAAAACAAACACTTTTACATTGTAGAATACCCAAGAGTTTGAGACAGCCAAAAATAAAAGTAGGAAACTAAACTCTAAATCAAGGACTTTATATACAAAATGATAAAAATATAATTATTTAATTTACTATTGGTTAATCCGTTAAGAAAAAACCTCAAACCGTTAAGAACCAATAACCCGATAACAAAAAAAATTAAAACCGTTATCAAAACCACTAAACCAATAACCCATTAATGATAAACCAATAACTTTTTTTCAATTCGGATTATCGGTTTCGATTTAGTTTTGAACGCCCTAGATTACACTATGTATATTGTTATTGTATATCAACTTAAAATCATTGTAAAAACCTTGATCTTCAAATTCTAAATCCATCTCAAATTACATAAAATTATTCCAATCTTATCCCATCTAAATTCAAAATTCACCTCAATTGTGTACATATTTCTAGTTTCTTATTTATTTATTTATTTATATGTAGAGTAAAATCAACAATGGCTCGAGAAACTTTCATGAAAATGGGTGTTCACTATTATTGACTCTTCTTCCTAATAGAGTATAATATGCAATTTTTACTTGTTGGATACGTACAAAATGAGACTATATCCAAATTTGGTGGAATTTTCAAATATTGGGTGCATATAGTGTCTCCTCTTTTTTACGCTATTTAGCTTTAATTATTACAATAGTGTTGCTCGTTTTCCACATTCCTACACTAGTGAATTTTCTCATCTCACACACACATTAGAGTGTAGTGTGATGGATGCAGTCTTTTTATCCTTAACGAGAGAAACACGATATCAAAACATGATAAAATGTTATTATTCTTAACGATGTAAAGTCCCAACCAGCCTGCTGACTAAGATTGACATCTAAATTCAATATTTAAGACCTTATAACATAATAGAATGGTAAAGTGATACCCAAGGTTGAGGTGAATTCAAGACTCTTAGTTATTGAATATGTAACTAGTTATGTAGATCCGCTCCTTGAATTAATCAACATATACAAAATTTCTTACTTTTTATCTTAAATTCAAGACCTTCGAATGAAAAATCCCTAGTAAAAAGTCGACTTTATACCTTTAACGAGATACATCTAAACTAGTCAGATCAGTAAATTTCAGAAACCAAAGCCATTAAATATAGATAAAGCAGATCTCCCCTGCCAAGAAAGAGGAGATATAAGGAAGAAAGAAGCTCAACTGTTCAAAAGTCCTCTTTGAGTACTGCTAGCTATTCTGCCATAGTAATTAAAATAATACATAAAGTAGCTTTTTGTATCTCATCAATAAATAGGGGATTTAAACCAAAATAAATAAACATAGGACCACTCTTTCTGTGGTTGGCATGGATACACCGGACGTAAAATCTGCGTACATTCTATTTTTTTTGAGACTTCACATGTGAGTACTCTTTTGGGGATCACACGGATAATGCTAGCCATTTGGCAAAGTCAAATAGTCAAACCATAACAGTTGTTATTTGTGAATGTGATTTCTTCTAAAGCTTATTTTTCAAACTCTGCACTCCTCTTACAGCCTGTTTATGGGGTACACATTTTTCTTAAGATATTTTTTTCTTTCTTGTACAACATTGTCTTCAATGCCAAGCACATTTTTGTAGTTGAACTTAATATTAGTTAAAGCTATGATAAAAAAAATATGTATTTTTATTTGAATGTGTAACTCGTAAAATCGAATTATTTGTCTTAGTGTTAATAACAATAACATAGCCAAAACAATCCTACAAGTAGGATTTGAAAAGATTAAGATGTATGCAAATCTTAATATTATCATAGAGATATTGTTCCTAATCGATCCTCAACATTCAACATTAACAAGTAAAGATAAATCGAGTGTTGTCCTAGATTAATCATTACAGGGGGAGCACTTGAGTCAGCCGCCAACAGGCTGGGACAAAGCTAGGTAGAATTAAGGGGTTTCAATTGAATTCTCTAGTAGAAAACTTATTTTCTGTAATTAGAGAAAAAAAATGAATTTTTTTTATTATATATAAACGGTTGAGTCTCCTTTGATGAGGTTCAAATCTTAGGTATAACATTCTAGTATCTTTTAATTCCCTTAACTCTGTCATTGATCGTCAACGCCCATCAACCTCTTGATCCCAAACATTTTTGAGCTACTTTTTACACCTTCAATGTTATTTACCCGCTATAACAGTGATATTAAATATGATTTCTTGCAATTGCGATTATGTTCGTATATTTTACGCCATCTACAAATAACATGTATTCTTTGGAGGTCGTTTGGTTGGAAACAAGTTATTCCAAAATAAGTTATTTCACCATGTATATGAGATAACATCACTAAGGTATAAATGGTAAAACATATATTCCAAGGATTACCTATTACCTCCGACCAAACATAGGGGTAAATAATCCTGCATTTAATTAATCCTAAAATTATTATGCCTTATACCTCGTACCAAACTACTCTTTTTAGTTAGGATGTGTAATTCAGAGATTGTCAAAAGAGCTAAAAAGTGAAGGTAAATCATAATGTTGAACTTTTGAAAACAAGAAGTTAAGGCCCTTTAGAAGAAAGAGAACAAAAGATCCTTTCTGCAGCTATAAATACAGCAAAGAGGAAACCAAACTTTCACACACCATAGATATCAAACACAAAGAAAATCTTTTTTTCCCAAATCCCAACTGCCCCTAAATTTCCAATTTTTCTTCCTCATATAAGCCAATCATCAAGAACAAATTCAACTTTTAACATACCCTCAAATTTTCTTGGATCAGTGTGTTATAAATCTCAAGAAAAGGGACAATTTTTTTAGTATCCTTTTTTCCTTTTTGTGTTTTCTCTTTTCTCCTACATCACTTGTCTCTCTTGAGGAAATCAAGAAACTATGAGCAAAATTCAAGAAAACATGTCTTACACATATGGTGAGGCTGCTCAAATTAGATCCTCTTTATCTCAAATCCTATTAACAAGTAGTACCAACACTTTAGACTCAATATTTTCTCATTGCCAAGAACCAAAAAATCAAATGACTACTACTAGTCCTGTCCTTGAACCACTAAGTTCTTCAGTCTACCTCACACAAAAAGATTTGCTCCAAAAATTTTGGGAACAAAATAGAACAAATATCACAATTCCAACAACTTCCACACAAACCCCACTTCAAGAATCTATATATTCACAAAAATTTTGGGAACGAAATAGAGCAAATGAAACAATTACAACAACTTCCACACAAACCCCACTTCAAGAATCATTATATTCACAAAGATATGTTAGTCTAAACAAGAAAAAGTTATATAGAGGAGTGAGACAGAGGCATTGGGGAAAATGGGTGGCTGAAATAAGACTTCCTCAGAAGAGAATGAGAGTTTGGCTTGGAACTTATGACAATGCTGAGGTTGCAGCTTATGCTTATGACAGAGCAGCCTATAAACTTCGCGGGGAATATGCACGATTGAACTTTCCAAATCTACGCGATCCGAGTGAGTTGGGATTTGGAGATGGTGCAAAGATGAATGCTTTGAAGAATTCTGTGGATGCTAAGATTCAAGCTATTTGGCAGAAGGTTAGAGCTAAAAAGGGTGCAAAGAAAATTGTTGAAAGTGAGAAAAAAGTTGCAAAAAATGTGGATTTGGATTCATCATCTTGTTCTTCTTCTTCATTGGTTGGTAGTGAAAGTTCGAGTCATAGTGATGTGATTTCACAAAGTAGTTCTGATGATGGATTCTTGAATAGTGAGAAATCACCTTGTTCTGTTCTTGGTGACCGCCCCATGGGGCCCGAGAACGATAACTGCCATGTCACTAGCATCACACATCAATTCGAAAGGCCTGTGCTGGAATCGGAGTTCGAAGATTATTCCTTAGCAACAATGCCTTCTTTTGATCCTGAGTTGATATGGGCAGTTCTGGCTAGCTAGAAGTCATTCCCACTTACAAAGTCGGATTCAAAATTTCAAGTTTATGAATTCCGATTACAATCCCTTTTTGTTGAGCAAAAACCTATTGGATCTTACCAACCCCATAACTTCAGCTGTAGATACACCCCTGCTTACCTTCCACATGACTTGAATTTTTGACCTATAGGTTAAAAGTGCTTTGGAGTTATTTGTAGAATCTCTTCTTGAGATGTAGTAGAGACCATTTATATATTGTGGGCAATGTAAAATGGTTAATTTTGAAGATTTGTAGCTATTTAGTTATATGATTTCTTTTGTTAAGTTAATCAAGTATCAGTCTCTTGTTTTTGAACTTTTCTCTATGTGATGAACAGAGATATTATAAGCTGTTCATTCCCAGTTTTTTGTATCAAATTATAAAGGATTTTGCCTAATTCTAGTACTCATAAAATTTAGCATCTTTTAAACCATATTGTAGATTTCCTTATTAACTTGGAGAGGAATGATCTTTCATAAAGAGAAAGTTCACATCCCTTTTCATCACCAATCAATCAATGATATTTTCCATCTCAAATTAGTTGAGGTGAGCTAAACAAATCATTTGTATATATTTTATTCTGTTTGGTAAAAATGTACTCACACGAGGGTATTTACTCCAAATTAATAGATACATGATATGCGTTCAAATATATACTACTATCACTTAATCATGATTATGTAACGCTTATTTCACTTCATTAATGGTAAATCGAATTAGTTTGGTATAAACACCTAGTCTGGATAAGTATTTACTATTCTATTATGTTCGAGTCCCATGTCTCCATATGGATTTTGACTAATATCCTCCAGATAGTAGAATGAAATTTTATGCCATCGGCGCAATTTAAAAGCTATTTGCCTTCCTGCAGGTTACTAATTTCACTTCTAAATATAATTTTGCTGAAGGATGAAGATTTTTGTTTTGAAATTGTGAAGGATGAAGATTTTCTTGGGAAATAAATGTGATCAAGAACAATGCCACATCTTTTGAATTACCATTTGGTGCATTTTTGTGATGCAGAAAGCAATGTGAGAATTGAAAAGCAATATGTGATGGTCACCTACTCATTCTCCTCCTCTTTTTGGAGATGCAAAATTTTTGTTCTGAGAAGAAAAGACCTATATAAGGTTCAAATTCCATCTCAAGTAAAAATACTAGGTGATTCTTCGTTACATCTGTTCAAGTCTGGGTTAATAAAGTCTAAGTTGCTTGAACTCTTCAAAATTCCTACCACACCTATGTCAACATAACATGGGGTGTGAATATAGGTGTGGGAACTACGCCGAATTTACCCAAATGATTGGATTCTTCGATTACATGTACGATCAAAAAGTATAAATTAATTGGGCATTTGGTTCAATTTTTCTGGATTTGTGTGTGAATATACATATAGTTATATAAAATATAAGAGGGTGTTGCTATAACGCGATATATCTTATTAATAAAATATTAAGAGTTAACAAATAATTAAATTTTATTAGTTTAAGTTCAATAACTTTAATTAATCAAAATATTTATTTTACATGTCCGCAAACTGATTCATATCTCCCTAATCCTAAAATTTATGTGATCCACACTCTATCTAGATCCACACTTGTGTCAAATAGCTGTATCCGAATCTGAGGAACATAGGATAGAGTTACCAGATGACTATGTTGGTGGAATGTAGCAAATATCCCGTGGTATTTCTCTGACTAATAGAGAAGAAATCCAAAGAAAAGAAAAAAGCCCTATGTGTATTTCTCTAACGAATAGTCAAGAAATCCAAAGAAAAAAAGGAAGAAAGAAATGGTCCCAATTCTTGTTTGTGGAACAATATGACCCCCTAAGTGCAGAGTAGATGATGGGAATGCCTCAGTACAGCAACATAAAGACCTTTTTGGGTCATCCTTATTTCTTAGACTAGTCATTGTTTGATAATGTTGCTCTGAATATGCCGATTATATGTCTAGCTTCATCTACACTACATGCACAAACGTGATCAACTTAACTAGCTCTTCGTGGTAGTCGTACATCCATAATATATACGGAAAAGAACTGACAGACTTCTAATCTGACAAGCTTTAGAAAAAGGGGTACATGTTAAATGTTAACAAATATCACATCAGAGAATGAGAGAGAAGTAATATGCTATACAGTAAGACAACACACAAGGTTAACATGACAGACATGCTTCTGGTCCAATGTGTCATAGCCCAAAGACAAATCCAAGAGCCCATTGGATCAACTGGGACAATACGTATCGTAGGCTTGGTTTGCAACAAATAATATGTGTGTTTTGGAGAAATAGATAAATAGAGAGTTGAGGTAGAGTAACAGTGAGTGTGGTCAAAGTAATTCAATTGTCCTTGCCTTCTTGGCAATTCTAGTTTCATGGCAGAACAAGAATATTCAGTTTTTTATTTTCTCCTCACCAATTTTTACTTAGAAAACTGAATGCCCGATTCAAGTACAAGATCAGGAAAATCAGACATCCAACCCGTAATCGCAAGGACTCAATTGAAAGAGCAAGAGCTCTACCAACTGAGCTCTATCCTCCGAGCCAAGGGAAGCATGCATGAAGTAGTCAAATGCTTCATTTCCTATTCATATTTAGAGCTGCTCTAGGGGGTGGAATGTTTTTATACGATACAAACAATTTAATAACTATCTTTATAGATAAATGTGCTCAACCTTTATCCTTGTTGAATGTCTTCTTGATGTTGTATAAACAAGACATGGCAAAACTACAAGGAAAATTTTGTATATTGTGCATTACTTAGTGTAATAGTCTCAAAATCTCCTCTACTCGACTAAAAACTTGGTGAAATAAAAAGGAATAGGATAGGCAGTAGAAGGTACAGTTAGAGATACTCATGAGGCACCATTTTCAGTATTTTCTCAAGCGTACTCTCAACCAAGAACAATTTTTGAGTTTTTGACACAAAAACAGTTAACTCTGAAAGACAACTTCCAGGACTGATAAAAAGAGGAGTTCAATGGATTGGACAGTTTAGCATCTAACCTTTTATGGGCTGGTCTCTTGGACCTTGTGTTGGACTTTCAAAATGGGCTGGTACAATCATATGGGTTATTTGCTAAATGTAATATATGAGTTCACATGAATCCAGTAACATTTGTCCAAACTGTGTATGTATTAAAAAATCCACAAAACATCTATAAATATTTGACTGTGAGTAGAGGCAGATCCAAGAATTAGGCTATATAAATTCAGTCTTTAAGATCCTTAACATTGAACCAATATATTTAAAAGTTATCAATTCTTTATTGCAATATTAATAAATTTTTACACATGAATTTATTTTTGAAAGTACTGGGTGCGTTCAAATGAACTGGTAACTTAAAGTTGCATCTGTTCCTGACTATGAACATAATTATTACCATATAGTAACTTGAGTCTTTGTAGGAACCTATAAACTTCAAATCTTAGTATCAATATTAAGGCTGTGTGGTGAAAAGGTGCATCCTAAGTTTTATAAATGGTCTCCAGACTGCTCCTTTCTCTGGGATTTGTCAATCTTCATCGCGCCCCAGGACAGAGGCAGACCTACCCCTTGAGAAGGAGGGTCATGTGCCCCCGATAACCTCAAGAAACATATACACATATATATATATGTATATATCATAAATATGAGGTATATATTTTGATTGGCACCCTCATTCACAAAGGTCAGGTAGTTGCATTGGTTGATACAGGGTGCACAAATGATTTTAAGTGCATAGACCTGGATCCGAGTCCCCCTCCAACATCTTTTTGTAGCCACAGACCAGTAGTGCCCCGCACTACTCTCAAATTCTGAGTCCGCCTCTGCCCCATGACCAAGAAAGTTTCCATGGAAATGCTCTGATTTAAAAGGAGTTGCAATTCAAATCAGCCTATGCCCTTCCATCCTAGAGGTCACCAGCATCCAACAAACTGGTACATGCTCTGCTAAATTTTGAGAATCTTGTGATTTTTCTTCCATTTAGGAAGTAAATGCTCGTATTATACCTCTCTGCAATTAATTACTCAACTAAACCAAAATTGCCTTACAGGCAAGGGCAGAAATATTTTTGTACAAGGGAGTCAAAATCACGGTATAGATAGGTCAAAATTTTCTTTACATGTTTAGATATTTTTATGTTGATCTCTTTTGGTACTGATTATATACACTTCTTTATATTTTAGTTCTACTTAGTGAAAATTCTGATTCCGCCACAATTAATAGGAATCCTCTTTGTCCATTGCAATTCATGATTCGATGAATTCATATTAAGGTAGTCAATCAACTACAACTATTTATCTTACTTTATTCAGGTAGTTCAATCAAGATTTTTAAGAATTAGACCGATCAAGGCACAGAAAGCAGGCAAAATATATCCATTAAAAGGATATCTCAATCTCTTCTGCCCTACTTCATGCCAATTCTCTTTCCTTCCCAAAGAGCTGATCAGGGCATGACATTCGATACATCAACAAGTTCATTGCTTTCCTCTAGAGAATCAGATTCAATAGCACCCGTTATTTAACTAACACCAGATTATGTAGCACAGGAGAGAGCAAGAAAGAGATAACGGTGATCATTCTAATGGAACCCAAGCATAATGATTACGTTGGTATCCAAAGCATAGGAATTTTATTCCAGCATAATTATATGTAACTATGTGACTTATAGGTTACTGGTTCGAGCCGTGCAACGTCATACCCCTTGGGTGTGTCGCCCTTCCCCAGACCCTGCTAGCACGGGATGTTTTATTCACAGGACTATCCTTTACTAAACAAAGTAAAGTAAAAGCCAAGATTTACAAATGTCTAGTACAATTATATGGCAACATATTACAAAACGTATATGATATAGTATAGAGTAATAAATTACTACTATTATATTTCCTATTACATCTCACATGGATGCAAATTATTTACAACAACATCAAAACATAGACAAATAGATACTTTTATAGTTCTTTTAGACGATAACACAAAAGGCAAATATGAAGCATATCAAAGCAAAATGCTTCAATCGAAGTAGTGATGCAAGAACTTACGAATACCTCTCATGAGTCCACCCTTCTTCTTTTCCCCCTTATGCCACTTATTCTCTTCCTTAGCTTTTTCTTCTTCTTCACCATTGTTATAATGAAAACGCTTCCTCAAATTCATTTCATAGTGTTTCGCATAAAGCTTTGATCTTTTGTCAGACTCATCATTGACATGATGAGCAAGGAATTGATTTTCATTTTTCGATTTAATTTCACCAAAATTACCTTGATTTTCACCATTGATTTGAGACATCGAGATCTTCCTCTGTTCGTGATCATTGTCTTCGTTTTCATCATGGTGATGGTGGTGATGAGGTAATTGATCCTTCAATTTCATTTCCCCAAAATTCTCACGATCGTATAGGAACTTCCAGATCTTCTTATCATTGTACCGGTGGTGGCGGAAACTGAACCGATCCGACGGAATCTGACGCACACCGATACGGTACGCAAACTTATCGAAGTCAACGTTTCTCTTAGAAGTCAGTATCATATCATTACCAAAAGGGATCTGACGCCGTGATCCCGGCTTCAGGTGGTGACATGGGCGGAACGGTACGCCAGGTCGGAGCCTGAATCGACGGTTAATCGGCCGGAATCTGACTAAGGTCAACGGATGGACAGAACGAGTCTCTTCGTGATCGGATTTACTAGGGATGTTAACAGCAGGCGCAGAATCATCTGATTCTGGTAGAGTATGAGGAAGTTCAGGGATGACGACGTCATTTTCCGAAGGAAGTTTGAGGTGTGTGACGTCATTTTTCGGTTGATTTAACGGAGTACGAGCAAGTGAAAGGTTGAAAAAGAGGAAAAGGACAGCAACGAAGAGTTTCGCCATGGTGAAAAGTTAAAATCGCTGAAATGAACTGAATCGAACTCGGTATATATAGGATGGGCTGACGGGCAGTTCGGGCAGGTGGTGCAGAATAGAAAGAGAGGTTAATGAGACAACGGGCAACTCGGTTACCACCACCACGTGGCTGGAACTGAAATCACCCGCTAATATTCTCGGGTCTTTTAACTGAATCTTATACGTACACCAAATATAATTACTATTTTTTGGTTAGAAATCTAATCTTAAATTTAATTTGAGATATTTCACGTTATACCATTAAATTTGAAATTATTTTATCTTAACCCTCATGAGTCAAGTAGAACAAATAATTCAAAAAATTATAATCCCACTATAATTTAGTTTGCATACTTCTTTTAGAAAAAAAAACTGACCAAGTCATAAAAGATTTCGAATTTTAAAAAATAGGAATACGTATCAAAGACCATAAGTCTTCTTCTTCCACCTTTTTTGCACCTTCCAGGTAAGTGTATTCCATATGCAGAGAAATCACTCTCGTGCAACATTTTTAGCTTATTCCATATCATTGTAATTTCCTTTCGAGCCTTTATAGGACAGTCGCCTATAGGTGGTATAGTAGGTCCTTGCTATCTTATACTTTATCCCATTTTATGTAAAAATATTTCTAGTGTCTAGGAAGTTAAATAAGTAACTTTTTTATTACTCTATATTTTAATTTATGTGATACTCCTTACTTTTTGAGATTTAAATTTCTTAGTTTTGACCCTAACATAGAATCTTTTCAGTTTTGACACTTCTAAGTTATGTGTGCCTATTTATAAAAAACAAGTTTTGTCACTTTAAAAGTATTTTTCTTTTGTATGCGGAGTATATATTATTGTATGTGGACATATGGTAACATACCAACAAAATACAAAATACATACAACCATTGTTACTATTTGAAGATTTTGTACCTGCAACATTGGTCTCCATCTTACTAGAAAGAAAGGGAGGTTTTGAATTGGTCAAAAGTTTGTCTCATTAATTTCCACACGTCTAAACACGCAGAAAAATTATTCTAAGGCCTTCACTTTTACCGTTTCTGCTGTACTAGATCTGGCGAACTGCTCATCCTAAATTCTCCAGATAATCTTTTTGTCCATGGCAATTCACTCATAAGTCATAATTTTGTTCACATCGTGGTCTAAGTTGCATATAATTCTGTATAATCTAAGTTTCACTCCACTTAATGTGCAATTTCAATTCAAGGGTATCAACATCAATCAAGAAAACTAAAACACAGAGCTAGTAAGAAAGAGTTAAGTTACTACGCTAAGTCGTTTGTCTTCAACATGGATGGTGTTTTTACCTGGGATTACTACTCACTCATCAATAAGCTGACTCAAGGCATGGAACACACTAAGCAGCTCAGAACTTACCTGAGCTCTGTAGCTTCCACTTCTGAAGCGATTCCGGAATTGCTTCTGCAGAAGATTCTTTCTTCTTATGAGCAATCTCTGTTAATTCTCAAATGGAGTGGCTCACCAGTCCAATCCCTTCCGGCAGCTGGTGCAATCGAATCAAAGGTATCTGGTGATGGAAATCCTAGGAGTGATGGCAAGAAAAGGAGTTCCGAAGATCATCAGAAGCTCATACATATTTCAAAAAGAAGGTAATTTTTTTTAATTTTACTTCTCCCTAGGAGCTAGCTCCCACCTTTTTGCTCCTGATAGCTCAAACTCACAATCTTAGGATGAAATGCTTTTTGCTTCCCTGGTGACTCGAACTCACAATCTTAAGATGAAATGAGGAGTGATTACCATCCGAACAACTCCTTCTTGTACTTTATACTCTCTCCGTCCACTTTTACTTGTCCGCTATACGAAAAACAGATGTCAACCTTTATATGTCTAACTTGGAAAATTAAGAGATAATTTATTATCTAGTTCCTAATTTACCGTTATTATTAATTCAGTGATTTTCAAAAGCATTGAATTTATTATGTTCAAAAAGATATATAATAAAATTGTTATTCTATTTATTGCTCCTTAAGAGATGTGCCAAGTTAATAATAGATAAGTAAAAATGAACTATCGGAATATTTTATATGACACTTTCCCCTTTTGTTCTCAGGGGTCACTTGGTTGGTCTAAGGATGAGATTTAAACTTTACATCAAATAGATTGCTTTTTAGTTATCTTTTATATATATAGAGAGAGAGAATATTCTGGGTTTGTCTACGTGGCACCCTTTTAATTTAGATATTTTATGTTTTTCTTAGTATTTTTAAGTTTTTTACCCCTATTTTATTTTTACGTATAAACTCGTTTCTTCAACTCTTGCGTCCCTTCAGAGTCACAATCTTTCAACGTGAAAAGGTGTCTTCTTTTAATAATAGAAAACATAGGAAAATTCGAAGTTTAAAAATGTGAGGGAACCCTTTATTTATAGTCAATAAAGATAGTATGAACATATACTTATTATGTCTTATCAGAAAAGACACAACCCTTCAGAAAAGTCACAACCCTTCAAAAAGGTCACAACTCATCCGAAAAGTCACAACCCTTCAAAAAGGTCACAACTCATCCAAAAAGTCACAAGTGTTTGGAAAAGTCACAACACTTTGGAATAGTCACAATCCTTCTGAAAAGTCGCAATCTTTTGAAAAGATCACAGCTCATCGGAGAAATCACAACTTTTTGGAAAAGTCATAACTTTTTAAAAAAGTCTCAACCTTCAATATGAAAAGGTATATGCTTTTGATATATTTTATAATATAAATAAATGTAATATAATATAAAATATAAATTGGATGTTTTAAATTTGAGGTATTATAGTAATTTAACATTCAAGTTAGGAAGTTCATCCTTTTAAGATAGTATATATATAGAGAGATGTTATCACTAATTTTTCACACATTGCTTCTTAATCTTTCACATTCTTTATTCAGAAAAATTTAAATGTTTCAATTGCTACTTTTCTATTCTTTGTTAATGTTTAATACAACAAAAAGGTTCGAGAATCTCAACTATTATAACTACTGCTACTTGTAATCTTTCTTGATTCTCCTAATTACTTGTAATTGTTTTTATTTCCTATATTTTTGTCCAGCTGGTGCCCTCCAGAATAACAAACATGTGACTTGGTTTGTCATTATTCTTTAGTGGTTCTTTTTTTGTCAAAAATAATGTATTTCAAAATATTTTTAATTTTTTAAATATGATTGAAAAAGTTTTTAAAAACTTAATGAGATCTTTTTATGATTTACTAGCTGTAGAATAATCAAGGAACACACCTTTGAGAATACGAGGGGCTAATATTTTTCACATGATAAATTTATTATGACATATTTAGGGGTGTTTATGGATAATGACATGAAAGAGCAAGGAAAACTAGTTGCTACTAGCTAAAGAATGAATAATAAATAGGCCTATTAAATTGAGTATCTTATACTTAAAATATTGAGAATCCAATTACAGCAAAGAATAAATATTATAATTAAAAATATGTAGAACATAAAATTCATTAAAGAGTAAAAATTTTACTATCTTTCAAGTTTTTAATATATGTGACAATACCAAAATTCTAATATTAGGATATTAGAAAATGATCATTCATAATCTTAATAAGGTCAGGGATTACTGCGCGAAGCGCGGGTAATTAATCTAGTTATATCATAAAACAATAAATGCATACATATTTGGATAAGGTTGTTATTAGATAGCAAGAGTGAATGTTACCATGGTGGTTGTTGGTGATAGGTAAAAATATGTTATATAGTGGTAAAATATCAGTTTCAAAGAAAATTTGCCTGTTATATATAAGTGTAATGCTAGTATTACAGATAATGACTGTTATACAAAAGTTTGACAGTATATTTAAAATCTATGGAAATCAGACTCTTCAAAAATTCCAAAGGACGCGTATCGCATCCTCCAAAAGTAGTATATTTGTAGAGGATTCAATATAGGTACAACAATAATTTTTGAAAGTCCGAGCAACATAATTTAAAACTGCAGGTCCTAGGACTATATGTGTTGAAAGTCCTTTCTTTCTTTTAACTACAGTTCAATGTAACGTCGCTATATAAAATGAAATGGAGGAAGTATGAAATTATTTTTCTATGTAAAGTTACCTGGTTTTTTATGGGTGTCAGCAGAAAATCACGGTTTTTCGAACAAGTAGTCAAAACTGAGAGTAAAGTTGAAGGTCATCAGGATGATGGATATAGCTGGAGAAAGTATGGGCAGAAAGATATTCTTGGAGCTATTTTTCCAAGGTAATAAGTCAAGTTCACTACCCTGCATAAAAAACATAAATTCATAAAAAATTCTTAAAAGGAAAATCGAACTTTTCAATCAATCAACTATGATTCAATCCTAAATCAGTTGAAGTACGTTATGTGAATCCTTTACATACATTCTGCTGTATTCAGATTCATTTAATTTCAATACTAAATATAAATGCACTAACTAAAATCATGCTATGTACTTCTCAGCTTTAAATTTCGCAAGTTCTTATCCTCTCTTAGTGGTTCAGCTGCTTTATATGTACATAATTAAGAAAACAACATCATACAACAAGAGTCATATGCATTGATGCCGAGTTTTACATATCTTTACAGAGACTACTACAGATGTACATTTCAAAATACTGAAAACTGTCCGGCAAGAAAACAAATGCAAAGGTCTGATGCTGATCCTACTGTGTTTGAGATCACATACAGAGGTTACCATACTTGTCAGTGTCACCAAGTTACTAACTCTACACTACAAGCAACATCACCAGAGAAAGAAGCCAGCCATCACAGCGTGATAGTAGGTGGATATTCATCATCTTTTTTCTCTCCTTCAACCCCTGAATCAAACTACTTGTCAGTCTCTAGCTGCCAGATGAATGGTCTTGGAATAGTTCACAACTTAGACCATTCAGAATCATACCTCAGTGATATTGGACTATTTCGCGACTTGCACCATTCAGACTCAGACCGCACTGATACATTCTCCACCAACAGCTCCACAACAAGTTCTTCAATTGGTGGTGAGTTCGCTAGATCATTTGGAGCTAGACCTGACTTTTCAATTTTTACAAAACGGCATCCCCAGACCGAAGTTAATATTCCTCAAAAGGATGATGAGGATGAATAGTTTGGATCGTATCACCAAGTTACCCTATCGAGGTTGATAATCCCTTCTTTAGGAATTAGTGTAGACATGATTGCAAAATTTAGCAATAAATCTAAGCTGGCTGCAGATTAGAAACTAGCTATGATATTTGTACCAATAGTCTACTGTGTTTCAAGGCTGTACATCTAGTAATTTGACATCAAGTCCATGACATGTGTTGTCCACTTTGGCCCAACAGACTTTAAGGATTTATCCTTTGGGCTACACTATCATCGATCATGTCTTGCTTCAACTTAAGGTCCACATCCACGATAATCTGATCTTGACATCAAGGTATAAGAGCAATCGCACGGATAATTTACTAGCTTGGTTGTAAGCGCACCAGTACTAAGGGGAGAGCAAACAAAATGAAAAAGTGATTCTCTCACCTTCTTCAAAGCCTCCCAATTGTAATTAAGGGTGGCGCACAAGTTATGGGTGATTTTGCTAGATCATTTGGAGCTAAATCCAAATTTCCCATTTGATAATCCAAAGTTTTCTCATGAAGCCAAACTAATACTCCCAAAAAAGATAATTGTTTTGGGGGGTTAAACCATCTGGTATCTGAACTCACTAGCTAGACTAATTAGGATTCACAACGTGTAGGCCCACTAAGGAACATAAAGTTCTCCATTCCTAGAGCTCGAGCCCGTGATCTTGAATCAAGGGTGGAGGGATCTTGACCATCCCATACATCCTTTTAGGGGTTCCGAAAAGAGAATAAACACAGACAATTGGATGTTATCACTGAACTACTTTGGAGTCGATGATCCTTCCTCCAGGAAGTAGTATAGACATGCATGTAGATACCAGCTACAAAACTAGCCACAAATTAGAAACTAGCTTTGATACTTTCACCAATACTTGCGTGAATTAGATCTTCAGCACCAGATTGGTTGTCTCTTTATTTATCGTGTGTCAACTAACCATTTTTTCATTCATTCTCAAAAGTCTAACTAATGTTCAAACCTACACATAAATGGAATAATACTTCTGAAAATACAGAACTTATATACAATGTTGTAACTTATCCTGTGCTGGAGTCAGAAAGAAAGCTACCCTAAACAGATTTTAGTTAAAGATCATTTTATCCGACTCTTGAAAGGGAATAATATTCTGAGAAGATGGAAAAGGCAGTATTCTTACTCTTCTTTTTCTTTTTTATGATAAAGATTTTCTTACTTCTTTTTCACTCTTCTTTATTCATTTATTTTGATAACCGAGAAGTCCCCGAGCACCAGCAGCACACAACTTGAAACTCAGTGGATAATGGTTCTGTCCTCCTACCCTTTTCCACTTAAATACAAGATTTTGTCCACGTTGGGGTTCAAACCTAAAAAGGGCGCCTAATCCACACATCACAAGTGCTGCACTCCTACCACTAGACCAAGTCATGGGCCTAAAACATGAAATTTTTAGCCAAAACTCAAAAAGTCGGAGGAAATATAAAAATCTCAAACCAAGAAACATTATGACTTCTTCCTCAAGATAAAGAGTTGACACTGTACTCAGATCACTTGAATGTAACTACCAAGTTTTTGCCAGTGGGAGGGTTCGAACCTATGAAGTGTGCCTAATCCACACATCACAAGCACGCTCTTACTGATAGACCAGAGCCCTAAAACATGAAATGTTTACATTCACAACTCCAAAATTAGAGGGGAAATATAAATATCTCAAACCTGGAAACATTATGAAACCTTCCTCAAGATAAGTGTTGATACTAATACTTCCAAACATAGATGCTAATGAAATGAATACCCACAAAGCAGAGAAACAAATCAAATCCCTAAAGTGGAAACGAATGAAACAAGAGAAGGAGCTTAGGAGTCATTTGGTTCGCGGGCAAAGTTATCTCAGGATTATAGTCCTGCAATTATAATCTTGGGACTAATTTATCCTGCCTAAGAGGTTGAATAAAATAATACTAGGTTGGATGGGATAAGGTGGGATATCCAAGATTAAGGTTGGGATCAAATTTATACTCTATGTTTGGTTGACGGTATAAATTTATCTCATGCTAAATTTATTACTTCAACCAAACAGAGTATTATTTTAATCTTGAACTTAATCCTGAGATATCCCACCTTATCTCATCCAACTTAATATTATTTTATTTCATCCCCCAAGTGGGATAAATTAGTCTCGGTACTATAATAGCTGGACTATAATCCCCAGATAACTTTGTCCGCGAACCAAACGACCCATTAGCTCCTTCTTCTCTCGTGGGATAAATATATACCTTCAACCAAACACAAACTATAAATGTGTTCCTATACCACTTTATCTCACATACCAACCAACACCTATTACACTTTAAATTTCCATACTCAAAGCACTGAAATCAAAATATCAACCTCATTTTGAACCACTGATCGAAAAGTTGACAACTAATACTCGGATCACTTAAGTCTGACTATTTCCACTTCGATTTCAATTGCAATTGTATATACTACAGACAAATCTCCATAAACAAAAGCAAAAGCTTAATAAATTCCCAAATTATGACTACTTTGAAATAAATTGAATCTATTTTTCAAAAAAAAAAAAAAAAAAACTTGCAGTGAAATGTGCAAATCAAAACACTAAAACTTGGATATAACTGAAACTAGAGAATAAGGAACTTACAATTTCAAGGCATAATCAAAGCAGCACTGGAAGAGAAGTTGACAACTAATACTCAGATCACTTAAGTTTAACTACTTCCACCCGGATTTCAATTGCGATAGTATATACTACAGATAATCTCCATAAACAGAAGCCAAAGCTTCTTAAATCCACAAATTATGACTATTTTGAAACAAATTGAATAAAAAAAATACAGTAAAATGTGGAAATCAAAGTAAAACATGCAAATCAAAACACAGAAAACCTAGATATAGCTGAAACTAGAGAAGAAGGAACTTACAATTTCAAGGCATAATCAAAGCAGCACTGGAAGAAAAGTTGAAGGAATTGGGGAAGGTAAGAGCTAAAAGTTACTATAAAAAAGAGGGAAAGATTGGGGAGTTTGCCGCGCTAGGAAAACTGACCGAAATGGTTTAACATTTGAAATGAATTGAATTTATTTTTCAAAAATAAATGTTCTTCTCTATTTTAATTTGTTAGTCTGATTTTAATTTGATGCAGAGTTTAATTTTTTTTTAAATATGAATTTTGTGACTTTAAATTAAAGACATGTGTAATATGTCAATATATTTTTTAATCTTGTGATTTAAAATATATCATATGAAAAGTTAAAATTAAAGAGTTATCAAAAAAATATATATATATTTTAAAACACGCCACCAAAAAAATTATGTTTAATGCATAAAGGGATCAAAAGTACACCATGTATAGTAGGTAATTGAAGATTAAATAAGTTGAGCTATATATCAAAAGCAACAACAACAATATACCTATAACATAATGTTTTAGAAGTGAGGTTTAGAGATGATGATGATGATATATATGAGGACCTTATTCCTACTTTATGCATATAGAGAGGTTTCTTATAATATACTCTCTGTGCAAGTATAACATATTAAAGCATACAAGAAAAGGGAGTATAATAATAAAGAAGCCCAAGTGAAAATACTGGAGAAAATAATATTAGCACGATAAATAATATGAAAATTGAAATAAAGCAAGTAGCAAATAAAGGAAATAGCAAGTACCAATGCAATCGCAGAATAAAATAATAAAGGAATAGTAATAAAAGAACTGGTAGAAAACTATACAACGCTAAACTATCTACTACCCTTTCAACAATCTCGTCCTCCATAGACTTCTATTTAAAGCTCATTTTTGTTAACCTCTCATACCTTTGTGCATCTCCTTTCTCCAAGAGCTTCCACTTTTGCCCTCTTGGGATGTTTTTTGATACTATGTGTCTACCTATTCAAGAAGGGGGTTTGGGTCCTCCTACTACACGACATTTTCGAGAGCTTTCATAAACTTTTCATATGAAGTTTACTTGGTCAATAAGAGGGGGTACTTTCAATGAGAAGACTATCAGGGAGTTAGGGGTGGAAGCATAAATCAGCGCTAGCTCCATTTCGAATCCGTCAATTTTAGCCCTTAAGTATTGATGGGGTTGCCTGAAAATGGAACTGATTTCACATTAAGTTCTAACAACCAAGTTTGGAAGCAGCAAACCATAGGGGCTTTCAGATAGTTTCTTTTGAAAAAGCAGTCCAAAGTACGACTTCCTCTTATTGACCAAATCAACTCCTTTACTAGTTATTTCTCCAAAATTATAGATGTAGTGATTCAAACTCATAACCTTAAGATTGGAAATGAGGGGTACTTACCATCCGAGCAACTCCCTCTTCTCCATCCACTACAAAGTCCACGCCCGAGTCGTCCCAATTTTTTTAATTCCTAGTCCTATCACTTTATATCCACACACATCTTATGATCCTCATTTCCACAATTTTTATCTTCTGGAAGTACAAGTTCTTGAAACTAAAAAGCGAAAAACCAAAAAATACCAACAACAACATCCAGTGGAAAAAATAATTGGAGAAGCTTATTGACTCATCTAGATATTCATGGTTGGTGATTGTTGATTTTTCAACTTGTCTTTATTTGGTAAACAATTCCATGTAAGAGTATATCCCAAAAAAAAATTAAAGAAAAAAGAAACTATATTTGCATCACTATACTAAAAAATCTAATAGATATGAATTTTATCACTAATCTCTCATAAATATGCTTGTAATTAACAAAATTGTTTAATAATTCATGGTGATTCGTGCTAACTGCTAAATATAATTGATAAAGAATTTTACCATTGAAGTAGAGAATTTATCTATCACTAATTTCAAATTATTAGTTTTAGTAATGTTGGTACATATATAAAAGGCACTATCTTAGCTAGTTGAACATCTAGAAGTACAATCTTTTCAAGAAAGGGAATAATATATATATAACAGGCATTTTACACGTTTCGTTTTTTCTATACTTTGACAAAATCAAACTTGTTAAATAGTTAAAAGTGACGAACAGTTTATATTGCTAAACGATAGATCAAAATTACTGTTAATTAATCATATTCAAGATTTAAAGGAAAAAAATTACTGTTAATTCTATTTAATAATGAATTAATGGTTAGAATTTAACAACAATATATAACATACCTATTGTGATTCCACATATGGATTTTTGAAAAGAGTAGAGCATATGTAAATCTTATTTCTATGTTGTATGAGATAGAAAGATTGTTTCCAATAAATTCTTGACTTCAGACAAGCAAACAGTTATAATACAATTATTAATTTAATACAAACATTTAATGCAGATAATTTTTTAATTTTAAATTAAAAAATTACGACGCGGACTGAAATGTTTAAACTTTGAAGAATCAAAGTTTTATTTGTTTTGTCTGCTCAAAAGATAACAATTCTTACCCTCAATCTTTGACTTAAAAGTCATTAAAAAAAAGAGCCATATTTTCTTATAACTCAATCATTAATGTTATATATACACAATGACAAAATTTCTTATAACTCAATCATTAATGTTATATATACACAATGACAAAATTTAGAAATTTCGTTAAGAATATTCAAAATTTAATATATGCATAGAATTTTTTTTAAAAACCTATATATTTTATATTTTCTTATATAATATAGTATAATTCTTCGACGAAGGGTACTCAACTGATCGCTCTTCATTATGTGTGGCCACGCCTATATATATATATATTAGGGAAAAGGGCCTGATATACCCCTCAACTTTGCCATTTAGAGCTGATATACCCCTCGTTATGAAAGTGGCTCATATATACCCTTACCGTTATACAAATGGCTCACATATACCCCTACCGTTATAAAAGGAGCTCACATATACCCTTCATCTAACGGAAGTGAAAAAGTTAGTTTTAAATTTATATTTTTTACTTTTAATTTTAAAAAAAATGATGTAGGGGTATATATGACCATTCTAGCAAAGTTCAAGGTATATTTTAATCTTTTTCATACATAAATTATTTTTTGACTTGTTTGATTATCATCATTTGAATTTCTTATTCTTATTTTTTCTTTAATTCTTAAGTGTAAAGTAAAAAAATTTAAAACTAACTATTTTGTGGCTATATTATAATTTAAAACTTTTCGGCTATATTTTAATTTAATTTTTGTATTTGTAAAAAAAAATGGGGCATCTATAGTAACTTTTACAAGAAAATTAGTGAAACATAAAAATAATTGACCATCAAAATAAGAAATTTAAATTAGTAGTTGAAATAAAAAGTAAAAAAAATATACGTGTGAAGATGATCAAATATACCCCATATAGATTATATATATTTTTTTAAAAATAATTAAAAAATTAAATTAAATTAATTTTTTTCACTTTCGTTAAAGGAAAAGGGTATATGTGAGCCATTTCTATAACAGTAGGAGTATATATGAGCCACTTTCATAACGAGGGATATATCAGCTCTAAATGACAAAGTCGAGGGGTATATCAGGCCCTTTTCCCTATATATTATGAGTGTGTGTGGTGGGGGCAAGGGGGGATATTTGAATTGGTCAGCCATTGGACTTTTTAGTTTTTGTATCTAGATTCATAGAGTTATTACGTAAGGAATGCTACGTAATAATGTCGTAAGAAAGTATGTATATTAATTAATTAGGTTTTACTGATAGTAGTGGATACACAAGGTAGATACAAAATTCTGTTTATATGAATTCAATTTTAAAGTTTTTAGTATTAATATGTTGTATTTTTAAAATTATAAGTTCATATTTATTTGTTTATATATTGTAATTTTAGTGATTTTTATATATAAATTTATGTGACATGTTGAAAATATTGAGTTTAGATAAAATTAGTATTCCATATTTTGATCACATGAGGCCTGTAAGTTGAAGTTCGAACTATGAATATAATTAAATTTTTTTTCTTCTAAAAAGTGCTTTCTTCTTTAATGAGCCATACACAAGGATGAATGCAACTTGTTGATGCCGGTTCTTATGAATTTAATACTTTCAACCTGAAATATAAATTTATATGTAAAATTTATTAAAATAAAAATAATAAAGAATATAAGCTCAATATTAAGAATCTTAAAAATTGAACGTAATATTAAAATTAGTTGTAGATGTGCCTATCAAATATTAAATAGTTATATATGAATTCGAATTAATTGAAAAGAGGTTTGGCATTTGGGGGTGGGGGTGGGGGTGGGGGTGTGGAGAAGGGGGAGGGGGGGAAGCATATTTGGAGGTCTGAATTGGTCAGCCAATGGACTATTATCTGTTTCTACAGTTATTATGCAGAAAGTGACTGGTGAGGATGAGGCTAGAGAATATGTATAATATTATTACATAGCATATATCTAAATTATTTTGTTATTTGTAATAATTATTATTTTATTACATGGTATTATATTGATTATATTGTTGTAGTTCTTGTATAATGATTACAAGTATTTTAATTCCTATATTGTTATTATTATTATTATATATAAGTTAAAACTCTTTTATAAACCTCATATTTCTCTCTTTTTTTAAAAAAAATAAAAAAATCCCATTATTGTTCAAATGCCTTCCTTGAAGCTCAACTAATTAATTCATATTCACAGGGAAGAAATTTTATACTGAAAAGTAAAGCGCTTTTCATTTAATAAATACGATCACATACTTAAAATTTAAACTTGAAACATTTAGTTAAGGAAACAGATTAGAAATTCCATATTAAAAAGTAAAATGCTCCAAACAAAAACGACTTCATATCAGAACTTGAATCCGAGACTCGAACCCGAGACGTAAGAAGATAGATTGAGACTATTGAAGTTTTGAATTGGTCAGCACTCAACATTTGGACTTTCTTATAATTATGACCAAAGACCAGTCCACGTTAGAATAACTCGTTTTTATCAGTCAACTTTCAAACTCTCCATTCCACTCGCCATTTTTTTCCACATGCCTTTTTGTTTCACTATAATTCCTTCCCTTTTAAATTCAAATGTTTCACTCATTCAACTTCTCCATCAAATTTCACAAAACTCATCAAGATTCTAAAAAAAAAAAAAAAACTTTTCCCATATCCCAAGATTGTGCTAGTTTTTTCGGAGTGAGTTGTTCGTCGATGCATTCCGCTCATAAGTAGGTTCACATCGTGTCAAGTGTATTAAGCCAATCAAACGCCTTTCTAGACTTCAGAATAGCTCCCCCTTTTCTTTTCCGATCCCGTCTTTCAAAATGGATTGTGCATCCAACTGGGAATACAAGACACTCATCAATGAGCTAACTCAAGGGATTGAACACACAAAGCAACTTAGAGAACACTTCCACTCTACAACTTTCACTTTTGAGAATCAAGAATTGCTTCTTCAGAAGATTCTTTCTTCTTATGAGCATTCTCTGTTGATTCTAAACTGGGGTGGCTCAACAGTCCAGTCCCCACCGGCTCTACCGCCATCAACTGGTGCAATCGAATCTTTGGTATCCGTTGATGGAAGTCCTAAGAGTGATGATAAGAAAAGGAGTTTCCAAGATCATCAAGAGCTCATTAATATTTCAAAGAAGAGGTAGAAGATCAAATTCCGTTAAAAATGACACTTTTCTATATTTAGAAAATTCCTTAACTTTGAACTTCTCGTTTACCTTTAATAACCTGCTTTTGTAGCTATAGAAACGCACATGTTTAGAACCACAAGATCTAAGGATACTACTTTCGATATGAGCCAAAAAGTCTCTTTTTAAAAAAAATCCGTATCAAGTCAAATACTACATACTCTGTAAAATGAAAAGGAGAAGGTTTCAGTAGCTGATTTTCATTGGTCAACTAACCTGGTTCTTGATGGATATTGCAGAAAATCACAGCCCACATGGACTGAACAAGTCAAAGTCAGCGCGGAGAGCGGATTTGAAGGTCCTACTGATGATGGATATAGCTGGAGAAAGTACGGACAGAAGGATATTCTAAGAGCTAAATATCCTAGGTAATAAGTCAATTTCATTAACCTGCATGAAAGTCATAAACTCATAAAAACGAAAAACAAACTTTTCAATCGATCGATCAAATATGGTTCAATCATAAATCAGTTGAAGAACAAAACCGATGTTCTGATACCAAGTTTTCACGTGTTTTGCAGAAGCTACTACAGATGCACGTATCGTCACATGCAAAACTGTTGGGCAACAAAACAAGTGCAGAGATCAGATGATGATCCGACTGTATTCGATATCACATACCGAGGCTCCCATAATTGTCATCACGCTACTTATTCTGCTCCACAACCAGCATCGTCAGAGAAACAAGAATTCAAGAACCAAGCCGTTTATCCAACAGGGCAGCAATATTCAAATCAAGTGTTGATGAATTTGAGAGCAAACCTGAGAGTCAATACTAATGACTTGGACAAGAATGACCCAGCAGCATGTCATTTCTCCTTTGTTCCAATATTTTCTTCTGGTATGACAGACGATAATCGACATTTCCAGATTTCTCATGTTGATGACAATCTGATAGGTAGCGGCTATTCACAATCCTTTGTCTCTCCTACGACCCCTGAATCGAACTACTTCTCAGTGTCAAGCAGCAGCCAGATGAATGGTTATGGAATGGTTCATAACTTGCACCATTCGGAATCAGACCTCACTGATATATTCTCAGCCAACACTTCCACAACGAGTTCTCCAATTGTGGGCGATTTTTCACTTGACCATTTGGAGCTAGATCCAAACTTCCCATTCGATAACCCCAAATTTTTCTGATGAACTTATATGGTAATACCCTAGCAAAAGGACAATAAAGATGAACAGTTCGGATGTTATCACCAAGTTACTTTGTTGAGGTCGATGATCCCTCCTTTAGGAATTATTACAGATATGATTGTAAAAATTAACAACAAATTAGCCATGGATTAGAAACTAGCTATCGTATTTGTACCAATAGTCTACTGTGTCAAGGGCTGAAACTTCCAGTCATTTTACATCAAGCTGCTGAGTGAAATTAAAGCATATTCTTGGTTATTGAACATTCAAGAATTTTATTGAACTACAGATAACTATGTTGAGTTTATCTTACCTTACTATCATATTAGTAGACGAAGAACAATTTGTGAAACCACGAAGCATTAAATCTTAAAACTGCAGGCACTAAGATGCCACTAGCCCTTAGGCTGTTGCAAACAGAGACAGTACACTGATGCAACGGTAAACTAAAGTCGTCTCCAGTGACCTATAGGTCACGAGTTCCCCGAACCCTTCGAGAATGAGGGATGCTACGTACATCGGGCTGCCCCTTTTATGGACAATAGAACCAAGAATGACTAATATAGTGTAGCTATTAGAAAACCTATTACTAGCAATTAAACCATTAAAGAGAGCACACCATTTACATGAAATTGTTTGGATATTTTGATAGTCAGGAGAACCCAACAATAAATTCCAACAGATTAATAAGTAAATATAATAGTTTAAGAATGAGAGAAACCATCAGAAAAAGTATGAGAGCCACAGAGGATGTTGATTAACTAAGTTCTTCAATGTTTGCGTTATGACAACGATTTATGCAATCTATACAATAATCTCTCACTGATGATGCATCAAGACGAGGCCCTTGTTTATTATAGAGAGGTAATTTTACAACGAGTGTCCCGTTATAATGATAGATGTTATTAACGATAAAAAGTTGTCAAAGAGAGGTAAAATGTAACACAAATAATCATTCCAAAGTAAAACTTGTCTATTATAATAATGTGTTGTTCCAAAGGATAGCTGTTATAGAGAGGTTTGACTGTGTATTTAATTTCACATAAAAGACTCGATATTGTAATATTACCTCCTACTTCTATTTACCATAGTTTGAGTTGTCAAATTCCTTTTAGGATTTAAACTCACACTTGATATAAAAACTTACCAGTAATTGATTTCTAAATAAGTTGATAGTATAAAATTTCTTTACACTAATAGTCTATTACTGTATGTAAGTTAAACTATTTTTTTATAGACCTCATATTTCTCTTTTATGGGTGAGACTATTGAAGTTTTGAAATGGTCAGCTCTCAATATTTGGACTTTCTTATTTGCTATCTCATTATTTGCACTACTTACAAGAGATTTTGACCAAACACCAGTCCAAGTAGAATAACTTTTTTTCAGCAGTCAACTTTCAAACTCCCCTCCACTTCCTTTTCATCCACAAGTCTTTTTGTTCACTTTTCTCATGATTTATACTACAAATACTTCCCTTTTAAATTCAAATGTTTCTATCAGCTTTGCTTCAGCACTCATCTCCTACAAAAATCTCTTTAAGCATCCCCCAACCCCCCAAACCCCCACACACAAAAAAAAAGAAAAAAAGAAAAAAGACGAGCCTTTTCCATATCCCAAAATTGTGCTCATTTTTCGGGGTAATTTGCTTTGTCAATGACATTCCACTCGTGAAGTAAGTACACATCGTGTCTAAGTCCCTGTAATCTGTTATGCTCGACTCCTCTTACCTACTGTGCATGCAGCTTCAAGGGTATTACACCGATCGAGAAGATGCCTTTACGATTTGACTCAATCAACAAACTCAAAGCGTCACGTCAGGAGAAAGAGTTAAGCTACTATCGAAGCTGTTGTTGGATAACTTGATATAAGTGAATTGCAGTGTCCTCCTTTATAGGATTCACAATAACTCCCTTTCTATTTTCCAATTCCTTCTTTTAAAATGGATTATTCTTACAACTGGGAATACAAGACACTCATCAATGAGCTAACTCAAGGAATTGAACACGCTAAGCAGCTTAGAGCTTACTTGAGCTCTGTGGCTTCCACTTCTGAAATTCAAGAATTGCTTCTTCAGAAAATTCTTTCTTCTTATCATCAATCTCTGTTAATACTCAAATGGAGAGGCTCAACAGTCCAATCCCCACTGGCTCTGCCACCATCATCTAGTGCAATTGAATCTTCAGTATGTGTTAATGGAAGTCCTAGGAGTGATGATAAGATAAGAACTTTCAAAGATCAACAGGAGCTCGTTGACATCTCAAAGAAGAGGTTTGGTTTAAAATGCTGCTACTTAATCTGTTCTATTTTATATTACACAACATTCTCTCCTTTCCCGTATGTTCTAAAAAGAATAACATCCTATTATATTTAATAACTTGATTAACTTTAAACTTCATATTTTACCTTTTTTATGACCGAGAAATCCATCTCGAGCAGCAGTCTATGAAATTCAGGGATGATGGCCCCTCCCTCTACCCTTCTCCACTTAAAAGTCTAAAATACTGGACGTAATTTGCTTGGCACTGGGCTCAAACTTGTGACCTAAGACACAAGCCAACTCCCAGGGGAAATTTTACCTTAATGATTTGTTCTTATAACCATAGAAATGTTATGACATGTTTAAAGACCACAAGTTCTAAAAGTACTTTTGGTATGTCTCAGATGTTTTTATTTCTATTTTCTTTAACTAAACTTCATGTCCAATCAAACATAGTTGTATAAAATTAAACGGACAAGTACTACAGTAGTTTATTCATATGTAAACTGACCTGGTTCTTGATGGATGTTGCAGAAAATCACAGACCACATGGACTGAACAAGTCAAAGTCAGTACGGAGAACGGATTTGAAGGTCCTATTAATGATGGATATAGCTGGAGAAAGTATGGACAGAAAAACATTCTTGGAGCAAAATATCCTAGGTAATAAGTCGATTTCTTCTCATGTTCTAAATAACAATAACAACATATCCAGTGTAACTTGTGGAGGGTAGGATGTACGCAAAATTTACCCCTACTTTTGTGGGATAGAGAGATTGTTTCCAATATAAAGACCAAAAGAAATGCATAAACGACAATCATGCTTATGTGCACATTTCAACTTCAAATATAAAATGTTCTTATCTCCTTTTGGTCATTCTACTTTATTAGTACATAATTAAGATAACAGCAGTATACTTTTCTGGGAATTTAAGGAAACGGAATACTATATTCTGATACCAAGTTTCTATATGTTCTGCAGAAGCTACCAGAGATGCACATATCGTCACATGCAAAATTGTAGGGCAACAAAACAAGTGCAAAGGTCAGATGATGATCCTACTGTATTTGAGATCACATACAGGGGTTTACATAATTGTCATCAAGCTACTTATTCTGCAATAAACCCAACATCGCCAGAGAAACAAGAATTAAAGAAACAAGCTGATTATCAAGCAGGGCAATATTCAAATCAAGTATTGATGAACTTAAGATCAAACCTGAGAGGCAACACTATTGACTTGGACAAGAATGAAACAGCATGTTCTTTCTCCTTGCCTTCAACATTCTCTGGTTTGACAGATGAAAATCGACATTTCCAGATTTCCCATGTTGATGACAATCTGATAGGTAGCGGCTATTCACCGTCCTTTGCCTCTCCTATGACCCCTAAATCAAACTACTTCCCAGTCTCAAGCAGCTTCCATATGAATGGTTTTGGAATGGTTCATAACTTGCACCATTCAGAGTCAGACCTCGCTGATATATTCTCAGTCAACACTTCCACAACAAGTTCTCCTATCATGGGCGAGTTTTCACTAGATCATTTGGAGCTAGATCCAAGCTTCTCATTTGGTAAACCCAAACTTTTCTCATGAACCTAAGCTAATACTCTTGAAAAGGACAATAAAGACTAACAAACAGTTTGGATATCATCACCGAGTTACTTTGTTGAGGTTGATAATCCCTCCTTTAGAAATTAGAATAGGTATGGCTATGATTGCAAAAATTAACAACAAACTAGCCTCAAATTAGAAAACTAGCTATTATATTTGTATCAATAGTGTACTGTGTTTCAACGGCTGAACTTCCAGTCGTTTGACATCAAGTTACTGAGTGAAATTGAAGCATATTCTTGAAAAGGCTATTGAACATTCATGAGTTCTATCAAACTACAGACAGCTAGGGGGCCAGGTTCACCTTTTAAATACAACAACATATTCAGTAATCCCACAAGTGGATCTGGGGAGGGTAGTGTGTACGTGGACCTTATCCCTACCTTGGAAGGTCGAGAGGTTGTTTCCGATAGAACCTTGGCTCAAGAAGAAGCATATCAAAGTAGTCTAGGAAAAGAAATAAAGGAAGCGGAGAAGCCATGACAAAATACTAAAGACAGCATGACAGAGCATTATGGAAAAAAGGGAACAGTAACTACAATAAATAATACTATAATTGAAGTATAAGAACAATAAATTGTAACAGATACTGAAGACCAAGAAATTACAAGAGTGTACTTCTACGACTACTAGTATAATAATTTCCAACAGATAAAATAATCAGCAAATGCATGAGAGCTAGAGAAGATGGTGATTAACTACATGCTTCATTGACTGTTTATAACATCAATTGATGCAATCTATACAACAATCTTTCTCTAATGATGCATCAAGATGGGACTGTTGAAGCTATGCTTGCAGTGAAAATACAATGGACAAAAGAGTCCGGAGCAGCATTCAGTAACAGCAAATACCTAGCGAAACCCGACGGGCAAAGAAAAAACAACATTTTTCTTTGAACTGCTGATATACAGATGTCTACAAACAACAAAAGGATGATAGGTACATGTCAACTAGATTGATGACTTCTTCTCTTCTTTCATTCTGGAGACATCACTGTTTTTGCTTTCTTCAGGATTCTCAGCTTTCCTAATAGCTTCCCTTAGCCCCAACACAATGAATAAGTTGGTTAAAGTGAGCAGTGACTCAGCTCCTCCATGCAACCAGTCCACGTTGGACAGAGAAGTTCCATAATGCACCTTCGCTGTTCCAAAGCATGTCAGTTAGAATTACAGTTCTAAGTTAGACTTGCACAATCAATAGATTCTTTGCTGAGAGAGGAAGTTACCGTAAATTCCTGCAGGAACTGCACAAAAGAGGTGAAACAGAAAGAACACAATGTCAAAACAAATCAAATGGAGTTAAAATGATATTACCAGTATAAAGATGTAATTTTTGAAGAAGCATATGAGGTAGATATGCAAAACATAAGCCGAGAAGTATGAGGACAAAATTTACACACAACTACTTCTTTTATCTAAGTAGGCAAAGTTCTAGGATGAGAGATTGTTAAAGCATTGATGAAATGCATAACCAATCATTAACCATGAATTGTTCAAGCACATTGCAAATATTTCAATGGTTGCTCTCATCGAATTTGAACCTAGAAACAACATACTTAGTATAGTCCCACAATTGGGACATGGGGAGGGTAGAGTGTACGCAGACCTTACCCCTACCTTGGCAGGTCTAACTAGTGGCACTCACAAAAGCAAGCAAGATGTAGAACGGTAGAACCCCAAAAATGTAAGCCTTGGGGCAGTTTTGGATTTGGTGATGAAGTACAAAAAGCCTACATAAGGGAAAAGAGAAAAAAGCAAAGAGCTGTGAAGCTATGCTCTGTGAGTCAATATTTGGTGCCCATGGAACAACAGGCAAAAATCCACACAAATCTTGCTCTTTTACTATTAAGTTTTCTACTTTCACCACAGTTGAGTTGTTTGGTAGTATTTCTAAAACTGATATTAGTTTGGGAACAGTTGAAAAATGGAAAAGCATAGAAACCAAGAACAATAGGGTTATTCCAAACAAACACAATATGATGAATACTCTTAAGGGGTCGTTTGGTTGCTGGTTAGGAAGAGAATTGTTAATCTATTAAAATTAGCATAATCAATACTCTATTTGTTTCAATTTATTTGTCTTACTTTCCTTTTTAGTCTATTTCAAAAGGAATGTCTCTTCCTTTTTTGGGAACTCTTTAATTGTAACTTTCCACATGTCATGTTCAAGACCACAAAATTAAATGATATTTTAATACACTCTACATATTTTCCATTTAAGACTACAAGATTCAAAATTTCTTTACTTCATAATATCCGTGCTAAGCCAAAACTAAACAAACAAATTCAAACGGAGAGAGTATAAAGTTTTCTACTTTCACCACAGTTGAGTTGTTTGGTAGTATTTCTACAACAGTTGAAAAATGGAGAAGCATAGGAACCAAGAATAATGGGGTTCTTCCAAACAGACACTACTCTAAAACAATAGAACAACAGAAACAACAAATATACAAGGAAAATGTTGAAGTGACTTACTAGTGGCACCCACAAAAGCAAGCAAGAAATAAAACCCAAAAAGTGTAAGCTTTGGGGCAGTCTTGGATTTGGTGATGAAGTACAAAAAACCCACATAAGGGAACAGAGAAAAAGCAAATAGCTGTGAAGCTATGCTCTGTGAGTCAACATTTGGTGCCCATGGATCAACTGGCAGAAACCCACACACAATTCTTGATCTTTTGCTGTAAAGTCTTGTTTTTTCTCCATATTTGAGCTGTTTGGTGTTTCTCAAATTGTGGAAAAATGGAGAAGCAGAGGATGCAAGAATGATGGGGTTCTTCCAAACAGGGTGTAAACAGTTCAGCATTTTTGCATCAATGGCTTCTTCTTTTTACAGTGTGTTGAAAAGAGACATGAAGGCTCAACCATAAGTAAATGATAGAGTGAGAGGAGTTGAATATGGGCTTGCTGGACTATTGTGAACCAATTCATAGTTGGGCTAATCTACTCATTTAAAGATGGCCCAAGAGCCTTGCATCTTTGCTCCTTTTTTTTTGTTGGAAAAATTACCTAACTACACATCCTTTTTTACCTTATTTTCTAATATTCCCTACCATTTTAAAAAACTACAAAAATCCCTCTTTTCCATAATTTCTCTCACTCTTCCGGATACATCACAGTAAACTATCACCCCAAGATTTTTTCCCCTTTTTTCACGCCTAAAATCACTACATGTATCATCAATTATCTCCATCACTTTATTTTTGGATTTCAAATCTTTTCTCTTTCCGATTTATGATTGCAAGTTATTGAAAAAATAGTTCTTCTTCATCCATTTTTTCCTTTCCACTTCATCATGTATCGATTGTTTTTTTTAGTTTTTTTCATCTACAAATTTAGTCGAGTCGAAGAAGGATGCACCTTCAACTTCAAAATCGATTGTGGAAAAAAAGCCCAAAAAAGAAGGAAAAGGTCAAGTTATTGGTGGCTCCGGTAAGGGCTTTGGGTCGAGATTCATGGTGACGCCATTGTTAAAAGTGAAAAAAAGCTACGAGGATTGATACAGAGCAAAAGAAAAAGTGTAGAAAGATTTATTCATCATTTTTTTTTTTGCTTTTACCGGATCAGATTGTTGACTTTCTTTTTTTTTTTTTTTGTTTATCTTTTTCTGATACATAGGGTTCAATTTTTAATGCATCTAATTGTTTTTGTTTCTTAAATTAATGTATAATGCATTTGTTTCAACATCATGATACATTAAAATTTTATCACAAGTTGGTGGTGCTCCGGTAAGGGCTTTGGGTCGAGATCCATGGGTGACGCTATTGTTTTTAAGTGAAAAAAAGCTACAAGAGTCGATACAGAGGAAAGGAGAAAGTGCGGAATGATTTCTTCATCATTTTTTTTTGCTTTTAGCATATCAAATTGTTGATTGTTTTTTTAAATTTTTTGTTGCTTTGAGCAGATTTTTTAATGTATCTAGTTGATTTTGATTCATAAATTAATGTATAATTCGTACGTTTCACCTTTACGATACATTACAATTTTAGCATGTATAATATATCGTTTTCAAATATTAGTTTTGATACATAACCCTAACTTATTGAAACACAAATTAATATGTATCATGTTCATAGTTATGTATTGGATACACAACTATTACAAATTTCGTTATCTTTTACTACCGATACATACTCCCAGCCTTATTCAACTAGTAGAAGGTTATGTATATGTAGACTATCAAATATTAATGTTGATACATAAACAATATAACAAATCAGTTTGTATCATATTCATAGATATGTGTTATGTGTATAACTTAGTTATGTATTAGATGTTGTGATGTATCACATGTTGTTAAGTATATGAAACATTGTTTTATAAATAAATCAGTGTATATCATATTCATAGGTTTTTTTTTGTATATGATACATAACTATATAAAATATTCATTTTTTAAAATCTGTTACGATTTGGGAGAGATTTGAGAGAAGAAAATTTGAAATTTGAATTTTTTGAAATTGTTATTTGGGAGAGATTGACATCAATTTGATTTGCATGATTTGGGGAACTGACATTTAATTTTATATTTAATTTCCTTTTTAATCTGAACAAACTAGTTGTATAATGTATCAAATGTGATGTATCCGGATGACAACAATTTTAAGGGATTTTTGCAAATTGAAAAAGAGTAGGGATATGATATAATTTGCTCCTTACACTATGTGATTCCTAAAAAAATTACTTTTTTTTTTGGTAGAAGACATAGACAACCTATAAACTTGTTCAGTTAAATTTTATTTAGATACTCGAACTATTGTTTGTTCTGATCGAGCACCTAAACATGTGATAAATTATTCCTATTAGACACTTCCAGCTAAAATTTTGAAATTTTTTTTGAGCTTATTCTTAAGTTGCTCATAACGTAGATAAGCTGCCACTTAAAATATGTTACGCTCCTTTAATTATACTCATTAGCCTCAATAAGCCGTAAAACCTCAAACTTGTTCCAATCTTAAGATATTAAACTAGAAAACTCATCACAAAAGAGAAGAAATAAAGTTATAATTAGAAAACTTCAAATTAGTCATCAACACCAGTTCTTGCATATGGAATTCTATAACATAATCTCTTTTATCCAACAAGTGATTTGGTTGATTCTCAAATCCAAATATACAATGCAAACTCTGGCTTGGCCTATGGTAGTTTCAAGTTTGTCACCAAAATGATTAAGTGTCTTGACTAATTTTGTGCCTCACACACTTTTATTCAGTATACAATCATACTTTTCTAACAAGAACAAACCTATTGAGAACATAAAAAAAAATGGTTTACAATTCTCAGGAAGATTATGAACCTTGTACATTAGCTTCTTGGCTTGATCTAAGCAAATTCCTGTCACGAGGAACGTGCAAATGGCGGTTCCAACCTTCTCTAGTTTAGTGGGAATGAAGAAACTCCTGGTAAGAAGCACATTTCCCCCTTGAGTGGCGCCCACGCTGCACGATTCTGGTGCCAATGGACTAGCTGAAGATGTTACGGATTACTGAAGAAACTAAAGAAACTCTTGGTAGGAAGAGCCTTCCCCTCTTTAGTGGTCCCACGCGAATCTGAACTCAGTAGATTTCGGATACCAGATGCATGAAGAAGAAAAAAAGGACACAAGCTATTATATCTCCTCATTTTACTATGGCCAAAGAAGTTACTGATAGCTCTTAAGGAAAAACCATTCCTAGGGAGCGCTTCTCCGGCCAAATTCATTCAGCAAGATCCTCTTATAGTAGTCAGAGCGACTACGATGATAATCAATCCATACACATAATTGCCTAATCGCCTCTCGTTTTTCCTCCTTGAGAGACAACATTGATTCCTCTCTGTCCTTGATCATCTTCTCTAGTTCCCTAACTTTGTTCTCTGACTTCCAAACTTTCTCTCTGTACTTCAATATCTCAGATTCTTTGTCATCACATTGTGCAAGTAAGCAATCAAAGTCATCTTTCACGTGTGCCATCGCTTTATTTTTCCTCATCACCCAATCTTTCACAAATTGCAGCTCACACGAATTCTTTGATATTCGGTTCAAGAAATGAGCAGTGCATTCCTCAAACTTTAGTGCCACAGTGTCTAGTGAACCTAACATATCACTAGCTGTCAATGATATATCCTTAATTCCCCTCAATCCCATTTCGTATCTTGCATTTTTCTCTTTTAGATCTTTGTTCTCTTTCTCGTACGAGTTTCTGGTTTTTTGGTACCACTCCTTGTTCTCAATATGCATTTGTTCTGCCACGCGGATCCTTCTGCTCAAGATTCGTAAACTGTCTTCAAACGACTTGCGTAGTTCCTCCATCAATTCTCCTAGTTTTCTTTCAGCATTCTGGAAATTTAATTTGGAATCCTCTAACTTGATTTGCATTTGCTTATGTTCCCCCTTTGACTTGTTTACGATATCTTGCATTCCTCTTAAAGTTTTCTCCTGCTCCGCGATCTTGATAGTCAATTCGGTGTTTTTCTTTTCCATCTGCATAAGGCTTTGGGAAAATTCATGTTTTTCCTTCTCAAGCTGAGACTGAAATCTTGATTTTTCAGTTTCCGCGGTTTGCAGCTGCTTTTGAATATTGTTGATTCGTGCTGTCAATGTTGAACCTTGAGCAGACATATCGTTCATGTAAGCCTCGTGTTTCTTTTGAAGAATTCCCACCTCTGCTTCTTTTCCTAATAGTTTGGTTTCCAATTCCATGATCTTATCATTCAGCTTTTCTTTTTGTAACTCGGAATGATAAGCCTCTTGATTCATATCCATTATCTTCTCTTCCATGTCACATTTTGCATCCACGAGTGATTTCACCTCCGATTTCAACCCCTCCGTTGCTTTTGTTAGCCCCTTTTCGGATGAAGTAGTGCTCGCTAGTTCCCCTTTCAGATTTTCTATCTGAAGATGACATTCTGATAGTTCTTGAGTTTTTTCTTGGAGTGACAACTCTAGTTCACAATTCTGGTTTCTTAAGGCTTCCAACTCATGTTGCAGATAATTAGTCCTTTCTGTTAAATCCTTAACTCGGTCAGATGCCTCGTGAGACTTCTTTTCGAGTGACAGCTCCATATCGGATTTCTGTAGTTCTGAAAAATGTAAGTCCTTAACTTGTTTCGATCCTTTGTTGGTTTTATGTAACAACGTTTGTTCTAAGTCATTCCTTTGAACACGTAAACGGTCCACTTCTTGCTGCAGTTGACCATTTACGTGCTGTAGTTCTGAAAAATGTGCCTTTTCTGCTAAGTCCTTGACTTGTTCTGATCCTTTCTTGGTTTCATTTAACAACTTCTGTTCCAATTCATGCTTTTCAGCGTTTAAACAATCCACTTCTTGCTGCAGAACATGTGATTTTGTCATAAGATCATCTATTCTAGATGTTGAGTTGAGCAGATTTTCGTCAATTTCTGTGAAGGTTGCTTCTAGTGCTAACACACGAGATTGCAGTACCGAGTTACTATCTTCCATTTGCTTAAGTTCATTCGAATTGCACCCGAGTTGCTCTTCAAGTTCTCTCTTTTGAACACATAAGTTATTTAATTCAACCTTCATACTAGCAATCTGATCCTCTAACCCCTTCATTTGAGACAATCTCTCCTTCTCACGAAGCTCAAAATCATCGGTGAGATACAAGATTTCGTCTTCTTTTTCTTTTACTTTCTCTTGGAACCATTCACATTCATCTATCAACTTCTCTTCACCTTGAATCCTCAAGTCTTTGAAGAATTCCCCTGGCTCAGACCCTCGGCTATAAGACATCGGTGTCTCAAAATTTTCCATATCATAACTTTCGACACTTCCCCTCACTTCAATATTTGAAGTTATAACTTTGTCCTTCAAAATAGCATCCTCATCAAGAGGCTCACAATTGGAACAAGATGAACTACTTTTCGTGGTCACTTCCTCAGGGCTAAAATATGATTCTGAATTCGAACACGATGAAGAAGATTGAGATGATAAATCACCCTCATGTTCTTCATTAAGTTTTTTCCTTACTTCCCCTCTGAGATTATCGTACACCGAATAGAGGGACTTGTACTGTTTGTGGAATTCATCAACAAGTTGAAGCAATTCTGATCTTCTTCTCAAGTTCCCTTCTCTACTACCTTGGTTTATTTTCTTGATTAGCTTTGCAATCCTTTTTACTTTATTCTCAATTTCTGCAATAACAAACAGAACTCTTCAAGTTAGGATTCTCTTATTGTTGCTCGGACTCTCCAAAAACAACAAAAAGCATAAAAGGCTATGTTGCTCGGACTCTTGAAAAATGATGCAGCATCCGTGTCCGATCATCAGAAAATGCACTACTTTTGGAGGATCTGACACGCACCTATCTGCATTTTTAAAGAGTCTGAGCAACAAAGGTAGCTTAACATGTGCAAGAAAGTATTGAAGTCACATAATCTCAATGTGCATTTTATTGTTATGATTCCATGATGATACAAATTGGGATGTAATTAAGGATCTAAGTGTGTATAAGTTATTATATAGTGCAATACAATCATACAACACAAGAAAATCTTGTTGAGGGACAACAAACGAAAGTCTAACCAAACTTTGTGTTAACCAGACAATACAACACATTACAATGCATATGGTTTATAACGAATACGCTATCAAACGATGAAAAACAACAAACCCAAACAGGCTGCTAAGGTCTGACACCATTTATAACACAGAGGTGAATCAAGGATATAGAGTCAGTGGGCTCAGAATGAGTTATACTCTTTTTGCATATGTTTACATTGTTTGCATCGTAAACAATGAGTTCAGTTGAATCGACAAAACATGTTTTCAATAAGACAACACATTACAGCAACACATATACATTATCAAACGATAGAAAACAGCAAAACCAAACAAGGTTCTTAAGGTTTGCCACCATTATATACAAAGGCGAATCTAGGATTTAGAATCGGTGGGTTCAAAATGAGTGATCATATTAAACGCATGCTTTTTTATACTCTTTTTGCTTATGTTTACATAGTTCGAGCTGAAAGCAATGAGTTCAGTTGAATCTACAAAACTTGTTCTAAATCCACCTCTATGTGCACTTTATTGGTATGAACATATGATATAAAACTTGAACTTAAGGGGTCTTGGAACTTTTCAAGTTAACATTAAGTTTTTGCCACCATTAAGCACTTCTTGACAGGATGTATCAGCAACTTACTGCGAACCAATTGGCATTCTGTATACCACATAAATCCACCACGTTGGGGGTAAATTTGTGCTCGAACATTCGCTTTATATTGCCTTCTTTTTGCCTCTAACGAGTTATCCCACAACCTCCAATAACATTCAAAGGGTCGAGGTTGTTCTGGGATCGAATAATTACCTATTTTCATCCATTTCAACTGTTCTTCCTTTTCAGGATCAACATGACTCCCAAATGCCTTCATTGATTCCTTCCAACTTCTCTTCGTCATGTCTGTCTCCGAATTTTCAAAGGGTATTAATGCTCAGAGTTAACCAGTACCTGTGCTGCTCGCATCAAAATAGTAGCCTGGCCTAAATTAAAGAAAAATAAGGATCAACAAGTCATAACCAAAACACTTCAAATAACCCGTTTTGATGTGCACTGACGGAACCAAGAATTCAAATAGATGCAAAAGATGCGAGTCATAACCAAACACATCAAATGGTCCATCGATTTAACCAAGAATTCTAATAGGTGCAAAAATAAACACATCAAATATTCCATTGATATGCACAGTGACGGAACCAAGAACTCTAATAGATGCAAAAAATGCGAGTCATAACCAAATACATCAAATATTCCATTGATTTAACCAAGAATTCTAATAGGTACAAAAATGCAAGTCATAACTAAACACATCAAATATTCCATTCCTATGCACAATGACGGAACCAAGAATTCTAATAGATGCAAAAATGCGAGTCATAACCAAACACATCAAATATTCCAATGATGTGCACAATGACGGAGCCAACAATTCTAACAAGGGGATGCAAAAAAAGAAAATGCAAGAATATTACACCTCGGATTTTACCCTGCAACCTAGAGTAACTTTTATCCAAAGCTATTTATCTCAAAATATTTCTTTTCAAGATTCATCCAACAATTTATGACATTATGCTGTTAGAAAAAATTTCACCTAAATCATATGCTTTAATATAAAAAAGTCCTTTTTAATGGGGTTGTTCATTTTTTTTTTCAAGAATCTGTTGATTTATTTTCATTCAAAGCCCCAAATTATATTCCTATATCACCAATTTTTCATCTGGTATTCGTTAAATTAGTTGAGGTATGCATAACTTGTTTGTCCGGACACCATAATTACAAAAAAAAAGTCATCAATTTTTCAGCCAAAACATCTAAAAATATATATATTGAGAAGGATTACCATGCAATAAAAGAAATTTATTATCTGAAATGTTTTTTTGAATAAAAGAAATGTTTTTTTGAAGCTAGAGATTCAAGATAGGTCCTGAAAATGTTGAACATCTATGAAAGTAAAATAGATATCAAAGAGAAATATATTACCATGCAAAATTCACTATTTTTATTGGGAAGAATCAATTTTATGAATTTTTATCCAAAGCTATTTATCTCAAAATATTTCTTGAATTAGGGAGCAAAAAGATGAAGATATTTTATCTGAATCAACAAAAAGAAAAAAAGGAGCTTTAAAAGAGTTAAAAGAGGAGGAAAAACAAAATGGGGATCATAAAACCCAAACATTTTATTTTAATTTGACATTGTATTGACGTAATTCTAATTTCACATATTGTAAATATAAAATATATGATTCTAGAAGGGTAAATATTGAGGCAAAAAATAATAATAGAAAATTGAATTAATTAAAATGGTAATGTTGGATTTATACTTTTTAATCAAAGTTGTGGAGAATGTATCCATCATTAATAGTTGTTATTTTCCTTTGATTTTTTCTTGATCTATTGATCAATTTATAGCATTTGCCAATATTTTAGAAGCCTAAAGTATTTTTTTTATATCTTATCTATTTATTTAGAAAGTTAAAGCGGTTTGGCTAATTTTTTTTAAAAAAAACTTAAGCGATTCCAAGTAATAGTAATAACTATATATTTGAAATCTCTGATTGATGTTCAATTTTGAAAAAATCTATTTTAAATTCTACGACATATAAATATATCGCATTTATAACTACGACTTATAAATTGTTCGCCAATCACGACATATAAATTGCAATTGGTGAAGATGATTTATAAATCGCATATGATAACATCACATTTGACAATTTCTTCAATTCTTATACAGTCATACCAAATGAGCAATCATAGTTCATAAATAAGATATCGAAAATGACATATCTTCATATTTCTTTTATGAATAAATGTTTGTGATTACAAACTTTAAAATACCCACAATTTTATAAAGAGTAGTAACTATCTATTCTTTAATATAATCATATCACATGGTATAAACAATTTCTTCCTGTTAAACTTGAATCTTTTTACAAAATATAAAATGATAGGTCAAGAGAAACTTATGAGCCAAGTTTTACATTAAGAAAAATGAAATCAAAATTTGAAATCTAAAAGCTTTTTGAAGAATTTGGGATTTGAAATCACGATCCCAAATTGTATGTCCAAATTTCAAACATTGATTTGAAATCATAATCCTAAATCGCATGTCCAAACTCCTACTAAGTGTTTTTGATGGAGTAATCTTCTCTGGTTATCCCTTTTTTGAACTTATTTTTCGTAAATGATCATCTTTTACCACGATCTAAAGGTATCTTTTGAGAAAATTAAAAATCTTACGAGAAACTATCAACCATTGTCTAAAGTGTTTCACATTTATTGCAAATGTCAAGGTTTGAACAATATGTGAACAAGCATTAAATATTTCATACCTCATTTTGTCAATCTGGCTCATGGAATATGAGGATTTGATTTCAGAAATTTGTTGACGATATAGGGCACATACCGAGTTCAAACAAAGTTCAGGATCTTTATCAAATGATGTACAAAGATCATCTTTAGACAGAGGCGGACCCACACCTATAAATGGGGGTGCACGTGCACCTGTCAACTCCGAAAAAATCATGTGTATATATATCTATCTATCTTGAGAAACTGACAGAAACTAGGATATAATTAACAGTGCAACCAAAAGGAGCATATGAGTGCCCTTGTGTCGTTGGTACAAGCCAGAGGAATCACTCGTGAGACCAGGGTTTGAATCTGGCTAAAGCCCTTTTTCACTATTTTTATTAAGTTTAGCTTAGAGTTCATATTTGAGCTAAGGTAATAGGGTTCACTTCTATCTTCAGACAACCAATTTCTACATTCTTTAATGAATGTGCATCCCTATTTTTCGGGTACTACATGAATCATTGTCATTACCAAATCGATAAGGCTTGTCTGATATTCTAAGAGGAAGTTTAGAGTGATTTTTAAATTCAACTTTGTCTTCACATCGTCTTATGAATATCAAGTTTTTCACTGGACATGGAACAACACGTGTGATTTTTGAAGAAGAACCATCTCTATTTTCACCCTCATTCATGCTTTTTTTTTTGTCGAATTAGAGGAGTCTTGCTCGTGCATTTCCTTTTTATTTTGAAGAAGAAGCCAATTTGTTTGTGTCCAGATCATCATCATCATTGACACTAATTACAAAAACCGGAAAATATTTCGATTTGTCAGAGTCTGCATTCAAGTTATTCTTAAAGCAGACAATTGCTTGACATGCCGATGGATTTCTAGTAGGATCTCCATGTTCCAAATCCAAGTTGATTAGTGTTGGAAATCTTATGAAAAATACCTTCTTCACCAATATTTGTATGGAATTCATCAAAGCTTGAGGCGATTCAGATACTGTCTTTAAGGATATTTCACCCGGTATAGGTGTATCCTCTAGGATTCAACAAATTAGGAACCAGAATCTAACAAAGATTAAAACAAAACCCAGCATCACAAAGTATAGACGAAGAAATTAGAAGAAAGATTTTTGTGCCTATCTGTTTTCACAAAGGAATACATATTTCCTACCCTCCAAAATGGTTGAACGTTACATATTAGTAATAGGTAATGTCCATAATAATGTTGACCTCTTCTTCCCTCATTATTGGAATGGATTAATGAGAATATCAATAGAGAAAAAGAGTTGTTAGAAAAGTATTTAGGATGGTATTAAGGACCATAGTCAATCAACACTATTATGGACAATCAAGGCTATTTAAGGAGTGAATAATTTAGGACATAAAATAATATTCTCCTTCAAATATAATAGGAGATAGAATAATTCTTTTTGAGATATATAATAATATTTTTTCTACAATCCCCTACATATCTCTAAAGGAATATTAAGGAATACAATGAAATAAGAAGATTTGCTGGGTTTTTACGTATCAGTCAAATGCATCAAATTCGGTATCCGTAGACTATGAACCAGACCTAGATAAAACAAGATTAAACTTACAGAACAGTTGGTGAAGTTTAGAACTTCTATTAACCAATAATTCTTTTGTAAGTCTAGCGTCTTATTCTATCACATTATGCTCGCATAATCGATGTCGTTATCGCAATTTTGCACTAAGAGGCCATGCGCGTGTCCTGGTATTCATGAGTGCTCTAGAAATTTATTACAATTTCATAGAAGTGGCACCACTTCACACTCATATAGGTCCAATCATCAAGTGTATTTTACAGAGCAATACACCACATGTAAAGGATATGATTTGGATTCAGAATTTAACTTTGCCGCACTTTGCCTTGCAGATTGTTGCACTATATTCACACATCATAGGAGGGACATAATTTTATAGTGCTTTCTTAATCAACTAATGACTTGTTATTACCCATATGATTCTAATTCATGGGATCTCCAATCACATAGGTTGGGTTACCATCATTGTTAATCTTCTCAAATGACAAAAGTCTTACTCCTCTTGATGTTTCATTTAGTCAGTGAATTGATCAGATTCACCTTTGACTACACATAATTTATTTACGTAAATATTCATCTCACTACAGTATTTTTTATCACAATGTCTCAAACATATGTATCTAATTTAGCCACATAAAGTATTGGTTTTATTCCAATTGGAATACACACTAAGAGTTGTCTTAACCACTTAGTCTCATCACCAATCAACTCCAAAAACAACTCCAAAAACAACTAACTCTATTTAGTTGATTTTTCATGTTATGGCACCACACCAATCATAGTTCATAATCACTTGTGAATTTGGAGATTCACATTGCATCATCGTATACTTTTAATAAAGTACGAAATTCATACCATCACCAAACCAAGTTATAAAACATTCTTCAATATAATCAACAACATTTATTGTTTCAACTATAAACGTTGCATTCAATCACATTTTATTGATTATCATGAATCTATATATATGCAACATTACAACATATGATAAAAGGAAAAACATAATTTGGTATTAGAATCATATAGCACAACCTAATTCACAATATACCTTACACTTTTAAATATTTCCTAATAGAGGGATAATTTTTTCATAGTTCATCAAGTTTCAATTATTTATTTCTCAGCAAAAAATACTTTTAACATATTTAGAGAAATTGTCAATAATGTGACACAATAACATTTGTCACCTCTACTAATTATTTATACTAGTCTAAAACAAAAACTTCATAAGAGTTAATTCTAATAATTTAGATGCTCTAAAAACACAAGCATATAACTTTTTTAGTATATACTCAATTTCAACACAAATCTCACATTTAAAATTACTTGAGAAATTTATAGAAATAAAATTCCTTAACTAACTAATTAAAATGTACTAGTTTAATATGTCACAATTCAAATGAATCAATTAATTAAAGAGATCTCTTAAGTAAATATAAGCACTAGCATTTTTATCTTACAAAATATAGACACAAAAAAGCCATGCTTAAAAATACTTACCACCCATAGCAACATTTATTAACACATTATCAAATTCAAATAGAACATCCATTCAACCTTTTCTCATAATTCCACAAGAATCAAATTGCACGAATGTTAATATCATGTACCACCTCAGATAATGCAAATATTTTTTTATATTTGAGTTTAATAAGAAGAACTTTTTTATTCTAAGAACTTGAGTAGTTCTAGAATCACCAACATATAAAAATTCTTCTTCTTTTTCAACTTGGGTGTGGAACACAAAAATTTTAGTTCACACAAATGTGTTCAACTATGTCAAAGTCTAACACCCAAACTTTCACATATTAGCCACAAGATTCACTTGAGAAATGACCACAATAATTTATATCATCCGTTTATTTAAATTTATTTTTATTGAGCGGGAATTATCATTTCTCCAAATCTTCTACTACATTGAGGACTATATTGGCTCAATTTACCACACACAAATATGTTAAAATCATAGACATAAAGTATTTTCACATACCTTTTTAACCGAACACAAATGACAACTTTTGTATTGCATAACCACCAAAATTTGTCAAGCACGAAAGCAATAGCAAATACAATTAAGCTTCATATCACATCTGTCATCAAATTAGTTGAACCCATCTCCAAGACATCATTATAAAGCTTGACAAGAGCAGAAACATCAAACCAAATCCTTCTAACAATAAAAGGTCATTTCTTGTTTTTTTTTTTTCCACATATCATTCATCTCCTCCATTTTTTTTTTATTAGCGCCCATTTTTCCCCTCCCAATATAACATTGCATTTGGGACATTTGAACGAACTCCATGGCTACTCTTATAAGGAACAAAAGCAGTGGATTTGAAATAAAGTAATTGACAGATCGGACATAGTATGGTGAGGAAGAAATTTTTAAAAAACGGATAGAAGGTAAGCGTTCACTAACAGTCAGTGGACCAGGTCCATTGACTGAATATCAGTAAAGAAAATAAACAACTGAAAGTAAAACAACAGAGGAGTTTTACGTGGAAACTCCCTTGCTCAAGGGAAGAGAAAACCACGACCTGTCTCATAGGATTTCAACCCAACTCCAATAACTATAAAGGAGCAAAGCTCCAAATTACAAATCTCTAGCAATCTAGGGATCAAACTCTTGATCCCCCCCTGTCTATAACAACTCTATTACCAGCAAATCAAACTAAGCCAGCCACTCTGTTGCCCACTCAGCTCACTCTAGCTGATATAGACTTCAGTAAAACACCAAGGCTAACTCTAGCCACTAACTCAGATCTCAAAGATAAGAGAATAACCAAGCAGTAACTCTACTGCACCCACATATCAACTAACTTTAGTTGACACTCCTAAGAAACTCTACCCCAGAAAACATCAAACATCAAACAAAAAATAAAAAGAGGTTTGACTAAAACATAGATGATTCGACTAACTAACTCTATTTAATCTGACTCAACCTAAGGACTTAGACAAGCAACCGATCTAGTTCCTTTATAACTCAGGAATAGATCTACCGATGATAAGCACAGAAATAATAAACCTAGATGACAACTAAGAACAAATATAACTCTATCAGGTCCCTTGTTGTTCTTCCGGAGAATGTTTCTATAGAGAATGACCTTTGCCTTTTTGAGCTTGTGAATTTTTAGAATTCAAAAACTGATTTTGTTGTTGGTGAAGAGATTGATATAAGATAGACACAAATCCTTGGAGCAATACAATTGGATGAGAGTCTATAGCTCTGCCAAAAGATGTGCACCAACCACAACAGGTGTGACAGTGTTGCAGGTTGCAACTTTTGGACAACTGTCTTTTTCATGTACGGAACTCTCAGTCTCTCCAGGGATTAGGTCCCTCATTAGACTACAGTTTGTTAAATCATCAAAACTTTCAAAAATAACTTACTCAAAAATAACAAAAATTCACGACTCAAATTTTCTTGATGAAATTAGAGTGGAATAAGTATTTTTATACTTTGGATCATAGAGAGAGAAACCTCTACCAAGTGAAGTTTTGGATTTTTGCAATAAGTATTTTTCATAAAATTAAAGTATAAAATATCCTTAAGATTTTTGGAGATCTTACGAAAAATATCTTTTTACCATCACTTGTATGGAATTCATCAAAGCTTGAAGCGTGTTCGACACTGTCTTTAAGGATATTTCAACTGGTATAGGTGTATCCCCAGGATTCAAAAAGCTCTTCAAGTATAAAATTAGAAGCCAGAATTTAACAAAGATTAAAATGAAACCAACATAACAAAGTATAGATGAAGAAATTAGAAGAAAGAATTTTGTGCCTCTATGTTCTCACAAAGGAATACACATTTCCTACTCTCCACAATGGCTGAAGAACATTATATATTAGTAATAGATAATGCCCATAAGAATGTTGACCTCTTTTTCCCTCATTATTGGAATGGATTAATGAGAATATTAATAGGGAAAAAGAGTTGTTAGAAAAGTATTTAGGATGGTATTAAAGACCATAGTCAATCAACACTACTATGAACAATCAAGGCTATTTAAGGAGTGAATAATTTAGGACATAAAATAATATTCCCCTTCAAATATAATAAGAGATAAAATAATTCTTTTTGAGATATATAATAATATTTTCCAACAATTAGAAGAGGCTCTGCAGGAAATCATATGCAACATATTAAAACTTTTCCCTTTGAAAGTGATGTAAGAAACATATAGTTCCAATAAAAGTATGATAGCCACTATTATGAGTCACACAATTGTTTTTCCTAGATTTTATCATCGCTTGCAATACTTTATCCGACACCATAGTAGTTCATTAATTGAATGCCCGAATTAATCAAAAAATATTTTGTATATAAACTAAAGTGTCCATCTACATGCAATCACCACACTTGCACCTACCATGTTACCATTCCACACTAAATGAAACAACCATCAAATCAAGCTAGAGGTGGTAGTTTAGGTGTTTTTTTTTTTCATCATCAACTATTATCAAAACGAGCTAGAGGTGATAGCTTAGGCGTGTTTTTTTTATCATAAACTCTTATCAAAATAATACAATACTATAAAGCCCTAATTTATACTCATCTCCACTTTTCTCCATCTTTAACTCAACAATCCTTTTATTTAACACTTGAGTTTTCTCTTTATAGTCCTCCATACACTTTGCTAACATCTTCTTATAGCTTCTTCAATCCCTCTTTTTTATTCCTTAATTTTTCTTCACATTTTCCATCTCAATCTTGAAAGTTTCTTCTCGATCCATTAAATTTCCTTACATAAAAGACAAGTCTTTGCCTAGAACAAAGTATTTTTTCATCAAGAATGAAAGCATTTCTGGGATTGGTGGGTTCTTCAATGGCTCCATTATCGAAGAGGTGAAAATGAGTTCTTTTGATCGATTTCCCCATTTTCAACAGAACTCATTTTCACCTCTTCGGTAATTGAGCCATTGAAGAACCCATCAATCCAAGAAATGCTTTCATTTTTGATGAAAAAATACTTTGTTCAAGGCAAAGACTTGTCTTTTATGCAAGAAATTTAATGGATCGAGAAAAAACTTTCAAGATTGAGATGGAAAATGCGATGAAAAATTAAGGAAGAAAAAAGGGGGATTGAAGGAAGCTATAAGAAGATGCTAGCAAAGCGTATGGAGGACTATAAAGAGAAAACCCAAGTGTTATATAAAAGGATTGATGAGTTAAAGATGGAGAAAAGTGGAGATGAATATAAATTAGGGGTTTATAGTATTGTATTGTTTTGATAAGAGTTGATGATAAAAAAACACCCCTAAACTATCACCTCTAGCTCGTTTTGATATCAGTTGATGATAAAAAAAAAGAAGCATAAACTATCACCTCTAAGATTGATTTGATGGTTGTTTCATTTAGTGTGGACTGGTAACATGGTAGGTGTCAATGTGATGATTGTATGTAGATGAACACTTAAGTTCATATATAAAACATTTTTTGATTAATTCTGTCATTCAATTGATGAACTAATACGGAGTCGGATAAAGTGTTGCATGTGATGATTAAATCTAGGAAAAAAAATACATTATCCTCAGTTGTGTGGCTTATATTGGTGGCTATCATACTTTTATTGGAACTATATGTCTCTTACATCAGCTTTAAAGGGGAAAACTTTAATATTTTACATATGATTTCTTGTAGAGCCTCTTCTAATCAACTTGGATTCAGAACATGGAGATCCTATCTTAAGACAACCTGATTAGAGTCGGTTAAGGAGTCCTAAAGTTCTAGCCTACTTACGTTCACTAGGAGTTTGTATAATCCAACTCTACTTGGTAAGGTAGATATAGATAGGGCCAAGAATTCTAACTTGCTGTGTATATATTTGCTTATTGAATTTTACCATGCAATCAAGAAAAAGAAATGCATAACAACCATACATTGTATTCTCTATATTTTCTTCATAGTATCAGAAGCCTAGGTTCAATTAAGAACAAATGATCTTGAAGCTTTTTTTCCCTTCAAAACAGTACATTATGGTAACATCCTCTAGCACCACTTTAGCCCTCTCACCCACTTCACTGCACCAACTCATTGCAATCTGACCAATTAAACTAAAACCTTCAAACTATCTCGTTTGGAGGACACATCTCCTTCAACTAATGCAAGCCCTGAAAATTGACAAAATCATTAAGGACAACCCTCTGCTTGAGACTACAGAAAATGAGAAGGAAGAAAATATTCCAAACTCAAAAATTCACTGAATGGCAAGAACATGACATTCTTGTTAGGAGTTGGATGTCTAGAACAATGACAGAAGAGTCAACATTCCTCATAATAGGATGCTCAACCGCAAAACAAATATGGGATTGTCTTGAGGATACTCACCTTCAAGCAAGCAAGGATAAGGAGTTTCAGTTGAAACAACAACTTCAAATTGCGATGCTAGGGTCCAAATCCATTGATGAATATATCAAGGAGTTTAAGGGAATTTGTGATAGCCTCAGGGCTATCCATAAGCCATTGGATAAAGATAGCAAAGTAATTAATTTTTCTAGAGGTCTAGGAAGCAAATACAACACCCTTTGCACTGTCATGTTGGGTAAACCATCATACCCCACTTTTGGCCAATTTGTGACCGCCCTCAGAGGGTTTGACATGAGGGAAGAACTAGAGAAACAAATGACATAACCTAATATTGATCTAACTATGGCCTTCATTGCACAAAAGACTCATGGCAGAGGTCGTGTAAATTCTTTTAGAGGAAAAGGAAATAAAAGAGGTAGAGGAAACAAATGGGGATTTAATCAAAGACAATTTCATACACAATCACCCGGGCCTAATCAGCGGAATGAGAATTCCAAAAATGATCCTTATCAGATTTGTGAAAGGTACAACCATGCAACACTCTCTTATTTTTATAGGTGGGATTATTTTTATCAGGCACAACAGGAAGTACCACAAGCTCTCGCAGCTATGTCACTTGATAATCAACAAGATAATCATCTCTACATGGATTCAGGTGCTAGTAATCACATGGTACACTCCTCAGGTATTCTTATGAACCCTTATCTATTTAAGGGAACTGATTTGGTTATGGTAGGCAATGGTGATAAATTATCTATTACACACATTGGAGATAAAAATATTGGAGAAAAAACTTCGTTTAAAGGATGTTTTTGTTGTGCCTCGACTAAAAAAGAATCTTATCTCTGTTAGTAAATTTGTTGAAGATAATGCTTGCTCTCTTAAGTTTACTGATAAGGGTTTTGTTTTTAAGGACAACAAAACGAGCATAGCTCGGGCAAAAGGTAATAGAAGAAATGACTTATACACTCTGGAAGAAAGTCTACATGAAGCTTTGATAACTACTAAAATAGAGAAGAACTCGGACACAATTTGGTATCAAAGACTAGGACATCCACACTCGAGAATTCTTTAATTTTTGCATAGCAATAAGATGATTGATGTTAGGACTTGGAGTAAAAACTTTTCAGTTTGTAGTAGTTGCCAAATAGGAAAAAGTTGTAAGCAACCTTTTCAAGTTTCTAATAAAAGAGAGATTGCACCATTAGCTAAAATACATAGTGATTTATAGGGACCAGCCCCTGTTGCTTCTTCTCAAGGAATAAAATTCTATGCTATTTTTGTCGATGATTGCACACGATTTACTTGGATCTATCCCCTAAAGAAGAAATCTGATTTTCTATCCATTTTCATGACCTTTCACAAGTTAATAGAAACTCAGTTTTCTAAGAAACTTAAAGTATTTCAATGTGATGGTGGAGGAGAATTCAATAGTTTAAATTTTATAACTTACTTGGCTCAAAATGGTATCACGAGACAAATTATCCGAATACTCCTGAAAAAAATAGAGTAGCTGAATGAAAATGTTACTCCATTGTTTTGATTATCCTAAAAACAATGGGACCTGATCCCATGAGTTGCGCATGTTCTCTTGTCAAACGGGGAACAACTGTAAGCTGCCAACTCTGTCATGGTTGGTGAGCACGGGAAAAGAGGACAGAGCTCTCAGCCAACGGGAGGACACTAGGTTATTTTGTTCAGAATATGATATACCTTTGTTGACATGAAATTACCTAGTTCTCGCATTCAATATTAACAAGAAAAAGTGCATTTTGTCTCTCTCAAGCAGAACACAAGCTTTCAAGAACTGCAAGGGACCTGATAGAGTTATCAAGTATGTCTTTAGTTATTGATCAAAAGTTTGTGTCTTGTGTTATTCAACTTGTAAAATCCATTCCTAATATATAAAGGAATAGATCGTGTCTTTATTATTCGAGTGAACAATGAGCACATTTAGAGTTTACTGTGTAGTATGTGATTAAAGTCTTGATTAACTAGAATTAGTTGATATAGAGGGTAATGAGTTATTGCTTTGGCTCTTTCAGTAATAGAGGTGTTACAGGTTGTAGGATTAAGAGTTTAGTCCTTGTATGATTTTTTGAGTCTGTATTCACTAGTTGCTTGAAGATAGTGAAAAGCAGTTGGAAAATTCTGTTGGACAGATCATGGTTTTTCCTTCCTTGAGCAAGGAGGTTTCCACATAAAATTCCTTGTTGTTCTTATTCTGTACTTTAATTTTTTACTACATTAAAGCATGACCAGGACCTGGTCCTTTAGTGTGTGGTGGACTCGTATAAGTTATAAATTGGTATCAGAATAGCAACTCTCTATTTGATTAACATCAAGAGAGGATCCTGCAGAAATGGCAGGTCCACCTAGCTTTGAAGAAGGATCCGTCCTCCTCGTTTCAATGGACACTACTACAGATGGTGGAAGACAAGAATGCATGACTACATCATGGTTGAAGATAGTGAACTGTGGGACATTGTTCTTGATGGACCTCATGTTCCTACAAAGGATGTGAAAGAAGGAGATCTAACTTGGGTGTTTCCTATGACCAGGAGAGAGTATGATGAGGCCGAAAGAAAGAAGATAGAAAAGAACTATAAAGCTAAGAAGTTGTTGGTATGTGTAATTGGTGCTGATGAATATAATATAATCTCAGCTTGCGAGACGGCCAAAGAAATTTGGGATTGCCTGAAGACAGCTTATGAGGGAACTACTCAAGTGAAAAAAATCCAAAGTTGACATGCTTACTACTCAATATGAAAATTTCACCATGAAGGAAGGTGAAACCATTCATGAAATGCATACAAGGTTTACATCCATCACTAATGAGCTTTCATTCTTAGGTGAACCTGTTCATCCAAGTAAACAGGTCCAGAAGATTCTTTGTGTTCTTTCTAAATCTCGGGAAAGCAAGGTTTATGCCATGATAGAAGCCAAGGACATGAAGACTCTCACTATGGATGAGTTGATTGGAAATCTTCAGACTCATGAGTTGAACAAGCAACAAGACCATTCTAGGAGAAATGTAAAGAAGGAAAAGTCCTTAGCACTCAAAGCCTCACCAACTGAGGTATCTGAAGATGATGAAGAGATGTCGTACCTGACTTGAAGATTCCAAAAGATTATGAAGAATGATGGTAGATTTCTAAAAAAGGGAAACACTGGTCGATCAGCAAATGCAACTGACTTATGTCACAAGTGCAGAAAACCAGGTATTTCATCAGAGATTATCCAATGATCAAGTTGGAATACAAAAACTATGAAAATCTGGAGGAGACAGAGAAGCGGAGGGACCAGGTCCTTGATAAATTTGAAGGAAGGAAACTGCTGATCAAGTAGTGAAGAAGGCTCTTGCTGCTTGGGAAAATCCTCTAATGGCTCAGAAGAAGCAGAGTATCCAGGACATAGATCCATGCTGGTGGTTAAAGATGATGAAGACGCTTTTAATTCCGTGTTTGCTCTAATGGCAGAATTAAAAAATGAATACACTAAGGAAGAGGTAACTCTTTTTTACTTAAAAAAAATCTAGTTGTGTACTCCGTAAAAAGGCTAAAAGTCTTGTTGATGTTATGATAGACTCAATAAATAAACTGACTACTAAAAAGGATCTCATGAATAATACTCTAGATTCGCATTAATTTCTCAAATGTCTAAAATCAATGAACGAATGATTGCTTTAGAAACTGAGAATCTACATATCAAAGAAAACTAAAAAACAGTCACAAATGGAAAGGAGAAACTCAATAGTCTGGAGTTGGAGCTTGAAGAAAGTCTAAAATAATCTGAATTGAAGCATGTTGTTTCTCTAGAGAGGAACCTTCAGTTAGAAAAAGGATCTTGGTCAGGTCAGGGAGGAATTGAATAAATCTCTAAAATGGACTACCTCTTCTAAGATTATGGAAAATATGACTAGCCAGGAATACAACAATGGAAAAGGTCTAGGATGTCAGAAGATAGATCCTCCCTATAACCCTCATAGTAAATATGTTACTGTCTCTAATAATCTATTGTCCACTCTCTGTGGTCGAAATGGTCATCTTAAGAAAGAATGTGAATCTATATAAATGGTGAAGGAAAATCTGTCAAAGTTTTCAAAGTTGAAGAAAAACATGAAGAAGGGACCTGGTCCAAGTAACAAAATGAACAAGAATAAATTGCCACATTGGACTAGAAATTCCATTGTTAAACCTCTGTCTGCTTTTTGGGAACTCCGTCTTAAGTGGGTTCCTAAGTCTAACAAGTGATCTTTCAGGTGCAGAAATAAGGAAGCAGTCAATGTTAGTTTATAGATAGTGAATATTTCAAGCATATGACTGGAGAAACTGATCACTTCCTTTCACTTGAAGCTCATCAAGGCAGCGGGGTGTCATTGTGAAATGGAAAGAAAGGATACATTCTATGTGTTGGGAGAATTGAAAATCTGTGGAGCATTCAATAGAAGATACTTAGTATGTAAATGGATTGAAGTACAACCTGCTCAGTGTGTCAAATTTTTGATATAGGAAATGAAGTCAAGTTCTTGTCGGATAGATGCATTGTCACAAATTTAGCGACTCAAAATGTGATTTTGATAGCAAAAAGGCTAAAAAAAAAATGTATGTAGCTTATGTGGATACTGCTCGTAGGGACAATCTCACTTGCCTCAACGCGCTCAATGTGAGAATGCAGATCTTTGGCACAGAAAACTCAACCATGTAAGGGCTTATCTTTTGAAAAAACTTTAATATGGGTACGTGGTTCATGGGCTACCAAAGTTGAAATTTGCAGACAACAAAATTTGCGATGCATGTGTTAAGGGAAAGCAAACAAATCTTCTTTTAAGCAAAAGAAAGGAGTAAGTACCACCAGACCAACACTTGTATGGAATTCATTAAAGCTTGAGGCATGTTAGACACTTTTCTTAAGGATATTTCACCCGTTATAGGTGTATCCCTCGGATTCACAAGCTCTTCTAGAAAAAAACTAGGAGCCAGAATCTAACAAAGATTAAAATGAAACCCAGCATAACAAAGTGTATACAGATGGAAAAGTTAGAAGAAATAATTTTGTGCCTCTCTGTTCTCACAAAGGAATACATATTTCCTACCCTCCACAATGGCTGAAGAACATTATATATTAGTAATAGGTAATGCACATAAGAATGTTGACCTCTTCTTCCCTCATTATTGGAATGAATTAATGAGAATATCAATAGAGAAAAAGAGTTGTTAGAAAAATATTTAGGATGGTATTAAAGACCATAGTTAATCAACACTATTATGTAAAATCAAGGCTATTTAAGGAGTGAATAATTTAGGGCATAAAATAATATTCTCCTTCAAATATAATAAGAGAAAAAATAATTCTTTTTGAGATATATTATAATATTTTTTCAACAATTAGAAGAGGCTCTACAAGAAATCGTATGTAACATATTGAAGTTTGCCCCTTTAAAACTGATGTAAGAAACATATAGTTCCAATAAAAGTATGATAGCCACTAATATAAGTCACACAACTGATGAAAATGTATAACTTGCTTTTCCTAGATTTAATCATCGCTTGTAATACTTTATCCGACTCCATATTGGTTCATTAATTGAATGCCAGAATTAATCAAAAAATGTTTTGTATATGAACTAAAGTGTCCATCTACATATAATCATCACATTTGCACCTACCATGTTACCAGTCCACACTAAATGAAACAACTATCTAATCAAGCTAGAGGTGATAGTTTAGGCATATTTTTTTTATCATCAACTATTGTCAAAACGAGCTAGAGGTGATAGCTTAGGCGTGTTTTTTTTATCATCAACTCTTATAAAAACAATACAATACTATAAAACCCTAATTTATACTCATGTCCACTTTTCTCCATCTTTAACTCATCAATCCTTTTATATAACACTTGAGTTTTCTCTTTATAGTCCTCCATACACTCTGCTAATATCTTCTTATAGCTTCCTTCAATCCCCTTTATTCTTTTTCAATTTTTCTTCACATTTTACATCTCAATCTTAAAAGTTCCTTTCCGATCAATTAAAATTCCTTTTATAAAAGACAAGTCTTTGTCTTGAACAAAGTATTCTTTCATCAAGAATGAAAGCATTTCCGGGATCGATGGGTTCTTCAATGGCTCCATTATCGAAGAGGTGAAAATGGGTTTTTTTGATCGATTTCCCCATTTTCAATAGAACTCATTTTCACCTTTTAGATAATGGAGCCATTGAAGAACCCATCAATCCCAGAAATGTTTTCATTCTTGATGAAAAAAATATTTTTTTCAAGGCAAAGACTTGTCTTTTATGCAAGATATATTAATGGATCGAGAGGAAACTTTCAAGATTGAGATGGAATATGTGAAGAAAAATTAAGGAAGAAAAAAGGCGGATTGAAGAAATCTATAAGAAGATGTTAACATAGCATATGGAGGACTACAAAGTGAAAACTCAAGTGTTATATAAAAGGATTAATGAGTTAAATATGGAGAAAAATGGAGATGAGTATAAATTAGGGGTTTATAGTATTGAATTGTTTTGATAAGAGTTGATGATAAAAAAACCACCCCTAAACTATCACCTCTAGCTCGTTTTGATATTAGTTGATCATTAAAAAATACGAATAAACTATCACCTCTAGCTTGATTTGATGGTTGTTTCATTTAGTGTGGACCGGTAACATCGTAGGTGTCGGTGTGATGATTGTATGTAGATGAACACTTTAGTTTATATACAAAATATTTTTTGATTAATTATGTCGTTCAATTAATGAACTAATACGGAGTCGGATGAAGTGTTGCAAGTGATGATTAAATCTAGGAAAAGCAATACATTATCATCAGTTGTGTAGCTTATATTGGTGGCTATCATACTTTTATTGGAACTATATGTTTCTTATATCAGCTTTGAAAGGGAAAACTTTAATATGTTACATATGATTTCTTGTAGAGCCTCTTCTAATCAACTTGGATTCAGAACATGGAGATCCTATCTTAAGACAACCTAATTAGAGTCGGTTAAGGAGTCCTAAAGTTCTAGCCTACTTACGTTCACTAGGAGTTTGTATAATCCAACTCTACTTGGTAAGGTAGATATAGATAGGGCCAAGAATTCTAACTTGCTGTGTATATATTTGCTTATTGAGTTTTACCATGCAATCAAGAGAAAGAATAACTTAATCCTCTTCTGAGGTCATATACCTGATGTTATGACCGAAATCAACTTTTCAAGTTTCAAAAGCTCCAAAATAGGGAAACGGGCATAAAACCCAAACGAATGACCAAGCGACCGAACAGTCAGTGCCAGCAAGTCATAAATGACTTGGGGTCACTACAGGAACGCTCTGAATGACGGAAAGACAGTCATACTTTGTATTCTCTATATTTACTTCATGGTATCTGAAGCCTAGGTTCAATTAAGAACAAACAATCTTAAAGCTCTTTTTCCCCTTCAAAACAGTACGTTATGGCAACATCCTCTAGCATCACTTTAGCCCTTTCACCCTCTTCACTGCACCAACTCATTGCAATCTGCCCAATTAAACCAAAACCTTCAAACTATCTTGTTTGGAGGATGCAACTCCTTCAACTAATGCAAGCCTTGAAAATTGACAAAATCATTAAGGACGACCCTCTACCTGAGACTATAGAAAACGAGAAGGAAGAAAATATTTCAAACTCAAAATTCAACAAATGGCAAGAACGTGACGTTCTTGTTAGGAGTTGGATGTCTAGAACAATGATAGAAAAGTCAATGTTCCTCATAATAGGATGCTCAACCACAAAACAATTATAGGATTTTCTTGAGGATACTTACCATCAAGCAAGCAAGGATAAGGAATTTTAGTTGAAAAAACAGCTTCAAACTGTGATGCTAGGGTCTAAATTCGTTGATAAATATTTCAAGGAGTTTAAGGGACAAAAAGCCATTGGATGAAGATAGCAAAGTAATTAATTTTTTCTAGAGGTCTTGGAAGCAAATACTAGACCCTTCGCAATGTCATATTGGGTAAACCATCATACCCCACTTTTGGCCAATTTGTGACCGCCCTTAGAGAGTTTGACATGAGGGAAGAAGGAGAGGAACAAACGACACAACCTAATCTTTATCCAACCGTGGCCTTCATTGCACAAAAGACTCATGGCAGAGGTCGTGCAAACTCTTTTAGATGAAGAGGACATCAAAGAGGGCGAGGAAACAAATGGGGATTTAATCAAAGGTAATTTCATACACAATCACCGGGGCCTAATCAGCAGAATGAGAATTCCAAAAATAATACTTGCCAGATTTATGAAAGGAACAACCGTACAACGCTCTCTTGGTTTTACAAGTGGGATTGTTCTTATCGGGCACAACAGGAAGTACCACAAGCTCTCGCAGTTATGTCACTTGATAATCAACAAGATAATCATCTCTACATGGATTCAAGTGCTAGTAATCACATGGTACACTCCTCAGGTATTCTTATGAACCCTTCTCTATTTAAGGGAACTGATTTTGTTATTATAGGCAATGGTGATAAATTACCTATTACACACATTGGAGATAAAAATATTGGAGAAAAACTTCGTTTAAAGGATATTTTTGTTATGCCTTGACTTAAAAAGAATCTTATCTCTGTTAGTAAATTTGTTGAAGATAATACTTGCTCTCTTAGGTTTACTGACAAGGGTTTTGTTGTTAAGGGCAAGAGAACGGGCATAGTTCTGGCAAAGGGTAATAGAAGAAATGACTTATACGCTCCGGAAGAAAGTCTACATGAAGCTTTGATAACTACAAAAATAGAGAAGAACTCAGATAGAATTTGGCATCAAAGACTAGGACATCCACACTCGAGAATTCTTAATTTTTTACATAGCAATAAGATGATTGATGTTAGGACTTAGAGTTAAAAAAATTTAGTTTGTAGTAGTTGCCAAATGGGAAAAAGTTGTAAGTTACCTTTTCAAGTTTCTAATAAAAGATAGCTTGTGCCATTAGCTAAAATACATAGTGATTTATGGGACTAGCCCCTGTTGCTTCTTCTCAAGGAATAAAATTCTATGTTATTTTTATCGATGATTGCACACGATTTACTTGGATCTATCCCCTAAAGAAGAAATCTGATTTTCTACCAATTTTCATGACCTTTCACAAGTTTATAAAAACTTAGCTTTCCAAAAATTTAAAGTATTTCAATGTGATGGAGGAGGAGAATTTAACAAATTTAATTTTATAACTTACTTGGCTCAAAATGGTATCACGAGACAAATTTCCTGTCCGAATACTCCTGAACAAAATGGAGTAGCTAAAGAAAAATGTAACTCTATTGTTTTGATGATCCTAACAAACAATGGGACTTGGTCCCATGAGTTGCGCATGTTCTCTGGTCAAATGGGGAACAACTGTAAAGTTGCCAACTCTGTCATGGTTGGTGAGCACGAGGAAAGAGAACGGAGCTCTCAGCCAACTGGAGGATACTAGGTTGTTTTGTTTAGAAGATAATATACCTTTGTTGACATGAAACTACCTAGTTCTAACATCCAATATTATCAAGCAAAAGTGCCTTTTGTCTCTCCCACGAAGAACACAATCTTTCAAGAACTGCAGGGGACCTGATAGAGTTATCAAATGTGTCTTTAGTTGTTGATCAAAAGCTTGTGGCTTGTGTTTCAATTTGTAAAATCCATCCCTAATCTATAAAGGAATAAATCGTGTCTTTATTATTCTAGTGAACAATGAGCACAGTTAGAGTTAACTGTGTAGTATGTGATTGAAGTTTGTATTAACTAGATTTAGTTGATATAGTGGGCAATATAGTTATTGCTTTAGCTCTTTCAGTAATAGAGGTGTTACGGGTTGTAGGATGAAGAGTTTAATCCTTGTATGATTGTTGGAGTATGTATTCACTTGTTGCTTGAAGATAGTGAAAAGCAGTTGGAAAATCTTGTTGGACAGGTCGTGGTTATTCCTCCCTTGAGCAAGGAGGTTTCCACATAAAACTCCTTGTTGTTCTTATTCTGTACTTTAGTCTCTTACTACATTAAAACGTGACAAGGACCTGGTCCTATAGTGTGTGGTGGACTCGTATAAGTTGTCAGTTGGTATCAGAGCAACAACTCTCTATCTGATTAACATCAATAGAGGATCCTACAGAAATGACGGCTCCACCTAGCTTGAAAGAAGGACAATCCACTACCCGTCCTCCTCGTTTCAATGGATACTACTACGGATAGTGGAAGATAAGAATGCACGACTATATCATGGCTGAAGATAGTGAACTATGGGACATCATTCTTGATTGACCTCATGTTCCTACCAAGGATGCGAAAGAAGGAGATCTAACTCGGGTGGTTCCTAAGACCAGGAGAGAGTACGATGAGGCCGACAGAAAGATGATAGAAAAGAACTATAAAGCTAAGAAGTTTTTATGTGGAATTGGTGCTGATGAATATAACAGAATCTCAGCTTGCGAGATGGCCAAAGAATTCTGGGTTTGCCTGAAGACAAATCATGAGGGAACTACTCAAGTGAAGAAATCTAAAATCGACAAGCTTACTATTCAATACAAAAATTTCACCATGAAAGAATGTGAAACCATTCATGAAATGCATACAAGGTTTACATCCATTACTAATGAGCTTCGATGCTTGGGTGAAACCTGTTCATCCTAGTAAACAGGTTCGGACGATTCTTCATGTTCTTCCTAAATCTTGTGAAAGCAAGGTTGATGCCATCACAGAAGCAAGGGACTTGAAGACTTTCACTATGGATGAGTTGATTGGAAATCTTAAGACTCGTGAGTTGAACAAGCAACAAGATCATTCTAAGAGGGATGTAAAGAAGGACAATTCCTTAGCACTCAAAGCCTCACCAACTGAGGTATCTGAAGATGATAAAGAGATACCACAGTTGACTCGAATATTTCAAAAGATTGTGACGAAGCATGGTGGATTTCTGAAAAAGGGAAACAGTAGCCTATCAACAAATGCAATTGACTTATGTCACAAGTGCAGAAAACCAGAATACTTTATAAGAGATTGTCCAATGCACAAGTTGGAATACAAAGGCTATGTAAAATCTAGAAGAGACAAAGAGAAGCAGAGGGACCAGGTCCCTGATAAATTTAGAAGGAAGGCAGCTGCTGATAAGTGGTAAAGAAGACTCTTGCTGCTTGGGGAAACTCCTCAGTGACTCAGAAGAAGTAGAGAATTGAGAAGATGCATCTATGCTGGTAATTAAAGATGAGGAAGACGTTTTTGATTCCATGTTTACTCTAATGGAACAATCAAAAAATGAAGACACTAAGGAAGAGGTAACTCTTTTTGACTTTAAAAAAATCTAAATGTGTACTCCGTAAAAAGACTAAGAAGCCTTGCTGATGTTCTGATAGACTCAATAAATGAACTGACCACTAAAAAGGATCTCATGAATAATATTCTAGATTCTCTCCAAGATGAGAAAGTAGCATTAATATTTCAAATGCCTGAAGTCAATGAATGACTCTGAAAGAAAACTCAAAAACAGTCACAAATGGAAAGGAGAAACTCAATAGTCTGAAGTTGGAGCTTGGAGAAAGTCTAAAACAATCTGAACAGAAGCTTGTTGTTTCTCTAGAGAGGAACCTTCAATTAGAAAAGGAGCTTAGTCAGGTCAGGGAGGAATTGAATAAATCTCTAAAATGGACTACCTCTTCTAAGATTCTGGCAAATATGACTAGCCATGAATACAACAATGGAAAAGGTCTAGGATGTCATAAGATAGATCCTCCATATAACCCTCATAGCAAATATGTTACTATCTCTGATAATCTGTTGTACACTCACTGTGGTCGAAATGGTCATCTTAAGAAAGAATGTGAATCTCTAAAAATGGTGAAGGAAAATCTGCCAAAGTATTCAAAGTTGAAGAAAAATATGAAGAAGGGACCTGGTCCAAGTAACAAAATGAACAAGAATAAATTGCCGCCTTGGACTAGAAAGTCGCTTGTTAAACCTCTGTCTGCTTTTTGGGAACTCCGTCTTAAGTGGGTTCCTAAGTCTAACAAGTGATCTTTCAGGTGCAGAAAGGAGGAAGCAGTCAATGTTGGTTTATGGGTAGTGGGTGTTCCAAGCATATGACTGGAGAAACTAATCACTTCCTTTCACTTGAAGCTTATCAAGGCAGTGGCATGTCATTTGGAAATGGAATGAATGGATACATTCTAGGTATCGGGAGAATCAGAAAATCTGTTTAGCATTCAATAGAATATGCTTACTACCTAAATGGATTGAAGTACAACCTACTCAGTGTGTCTCAAATTTGTGATAATGGAAATGAAGTCAAGTTCTTGTCAGATAGATGCATTGTCACAAATTTAGTGTCTCAAAATGTGATTTTGATAGCAAAAAGGCTAAAAAATATGTGTGTTGCTGATTTGGATACTGCTCGTGGAGACAATCTCACTTGCCTCAGCGCTCAAAGTGAGAATGTGGATCTTTGGATCTTTGGCACAGAAGACTCGGCCATGTAAGGTGCTTCTCTTTTGAATAAACTTGTATCTGGGGACCTGGTTCATGGGCTGCCAAAGATGAAATTTACAGACAACAAAATTTGCGATGCATGTGTCAAGGGAAAGCAAACCAGATCTTTTAAGTAAAAGAAAGGAGTAAGTACCACCAGACCGTTGGAACTACTTCATATGGATCTGTGTGGTCCTGTAAAGATTTAGAGTAGAGGTATAAGGAAATACATTTTTGTGATTGTAGATGATTATTCAAGAGTCACCTAGACCATGTTCCTAAGATCCAAGGATGAAACAACAAATGTGTTTATTATTTTTTCCAAAAAGATTCAAACAAAGTTGGATTGCAAAATTGTTGGGATCAGGTTGGATCATGGAACTGAATTGAAAATGCTCGAATTGAAAGCTTTTGTGCAAATCATGGTATCAATCACAACTTTTCAGCTCCCAGAATTCCTCAATAGAACGGTGCGGTTGAAAGAAAGAACAAAACTTTGGTGGATATTACCAAAACCATGTTGATAGATTCTAATCTCTCAAAGAATTTTTGGCCTGGTATGTGACTAATAGGTGTCTAATTGAATCAATTCTTAAAAAGACACTATATGAGTTTCTGAACAAGCAAAAACCCAAGCTAAGCTATCTTAAAGCCTTTGGGTGCAACTGCTTTGTACTCAACAATAGAAATGATGATCTTGGGAAATTTTATCCCCAAGAGTGATGAAGGAGTCTTCGTAGGTTATTCTTTAACAAGAAAGACGTACATAGTGTACAACAAAAGAACTCTATGCATTGAGGAAAGTGTTCATGCCATTTTTTATGAGTCTGATGGAATTGATAGCCTGAAGGACAAAGATGAAGCTAAAATTGAAGATCTATTACAAATACAGAGAGACAGTCTTACTCTAGAAACCAACGATCATAGATCACCTAAGGGAGATGAGCAGCATTAAGAAGGACCTGGTCAGCTTAATACTTCAGATGCAACAGATCAAGATGAAGCTAAAATTCTAGACTTTGAAAATGACGAATCAAATTCTGAGCTAGCTGAATAGGTTACAAAGAAGCCAAGCTGGAAGCATAAGTCAGCTAATCCCATGGACATCCTTGTCTCTCCTCTGAATTTTGGAATGCACACTAGGTCACAAACAAGGAAACTCATGGCATTTTCAGCCTTTATATCCACCATCAACCCAAGAATGTGAAGGAAGCATCAAAAGATGTCGATTGGGTGAACTCCATACATGAGGAACTACATCAGCTTGAAAGGATTCAAGTCTGGCACCTAGTCCCTAGACCAAAAGACAGAACCTAGGGACCAGGTGGGTGTACAGAAATAAATTAGATGAGCAAGGAGTCATTACAAGAAACAAGTCAAGATCGGTAGTGCAGGGGTATAATCAAGAAGAAGGGATTGACTATGATGAGACGTTTACTCCTATAGCCACGATGGAGGCTATAAGAATCTTAATTTCTTTTGCCTCTTATAAGAGATTCAAACTGTTTCAAATGGATGTGAGGAGTGCCTTTTTGAATGGATACTTGAAGGAAGAAGTGTATGTGAAAAATCCAACTAGTTTTGAGAATATTGATCTACCAAATCATGTACTGAAATTGGACAAGGCATTGTATGGATTAAAGCAAGCTCCAAGAGCATAGTATAAAAGATTGCCAAAATTTCTTCTTGATAATGGGTTCAAGTGAGGAAAGATTGACAACGCCTTATTTTTTAAATCAAGAGGAACAATGCTTCTCATTGTCGAAGTGTACGTTGATGATATTATTTTTGAAGTTACCTCAGACTCACTGTGCAAGGACTTTGCTACTTTGATGGGAAGTGAGTTTGAAATGAGCATGATACGGAAACTTACCTTCTTTCTGGGGCTACAAATTAAGCAGCCTGCACATGGTATCTCAATTTGTCAAGAAAAATACATCAAAGAGCTTCTCAAGAAATTTCATATGCTTGTGGACAAGACAATTGACACGCCCATGGGAACAAACTCAAAGTTTGATGTTGATGAAGCAGGTGTTGAAGTAAATGAGACCATGTATAGGGAAATCATCGGGTATCTTTTTTATTTGACTGCAAACATGCCAGATACTATGTTTAGTGTGGGAATAAAATGTGTGCAAGATTTCAGGCTTGTCCCAAGGAATCTCATTTGAAAGCAGCAAAACGCATCCTGAGATATTTGAAGGGAACTTTGGGCATAGTCCTATACTACCCTTCTGGGTATTCATTCGATCTGGTTGGATATGCTAATGCAGACTATGCAGGGTATCTAGTTGATAGGAAAAGTACCTCTGGAATGACTCACTTTCTTGTATCATCATTAATCTCTTGGGGAACAAAGAAGCAGAATTTCATGGCTCTATCTATAGTAGAAGTTGAGTATGTAGTTGTTGCATCTTGTTGTGCACATCTCTTATGGATAAAGCAAAAACTTGAAGACTTTGGAGTACTCGTTGATACCATTCCCCTATTTTATGACCACACAATGCTCTTATTATGGCAAAAACCCAGTTCAACACAAGAGAACTAAGAACATTGATGTGAGGCATCACTTCTTGAGAGATAATGTTGAAAAGGAGAATATCATCATGAAGTTTTGCAAGACAGAGGATCGAATTGCTGATATTTTTACCAAAGCCCTAAGAAGAGACCAGTTTGGCAAGAATAGGTTGAAGCTGGGGATGATCAAACCAACTGACTTCTCAACCTTGATACATTTAACCCTCTTATTGACTATGATTAGGAAGCAGGTATCTTTACTTTTTGTCTTGCAAATAGTATATGAACTCAACTGAGTACCTTTTTGTAGGTATACACTCATGGTGACTTAGCTACAAGGAAGAGAAAATCAATACTGATTAGGAAAATTGATGTTTTAAAATGAAGAGAGGGACCTATTCCTTGCTCAGAGGTTAGTATCTCCTTGTTGTATTTTTGAAATATTGCAGGAAATGGTCACTTTTGCAATGTGTCACTCCCTCTCTGTCTAAACTTATGTCACTTCACTTCAAAATGCCAAAGGACACCTCTGTTCAGGGACTAGACATAATTTTTGGAAATTATATCTAACCTCTACTCCCTCAAAACACATAAGAAATCCAAATCTACTCACCTCTTTCTAAATCATCTCTCAGAATCTTCTCTTTCTCCTTAGTTTTTCATAACAAGTTCTAAATCTTCATCTCCTCTAAAAGACTTTCATCACACGGAAGATGAAGCTTGTTATTCTTGAGCTGATTTGAAGTTTTGATGATTTAACAAACTTCTGGATCTAACAAGGGACCAGGTTGAGGAAAGACTGCGTTCATGAAAAAGTCAAAAGGCAGCTGTCTAAAAGCTGTCAAAAGTTGTTGCCTGTTGTAGTTGGTATACATGACTTTTTCATAATAACAGGCTCTCAGCCAATAGCGTGTCCCAAGGTTTTGTGTCCATTTCATATAGCCTTCCTCTCCAAAAGACACAAGCAAGATTTGGCAAACAAAGTTTGAATTTCAGAAAATTCACAAGCTTACAAAGTAAAGGCCATCTTCAAGGAAGAACACTGCTCATATTCAACAAGGGACCTGATAGAGTGCTGAAGCATTTTGTTGTATTTTGAGCTTTGTGTCTTGTGTTCTTACATTGTAAATCTACTCCTAAGTTATAAATGATAGTATATCATTTGCTTGTCTAAGTCTTAGTTTGAGTCGGATTAACTAGAGTTAGTTAGTCGAATCATCTATGTTTTAGTCAAGTTTCTTTACATCTTTGTTTTGATGTTCTCTTGGGTAGAGTTGCCTAGGAGTGTCAACTAGAGTTAGTTGACGTGTGGATGCATCAGAGTTGCGGCTTGTCTCCTCTCTTATCTTCGAAGATCCAAGTTAGTGGCTAGAGTTAGCGGTGTTGGGATCTTGAAGTCTAGATCAGCTAGAGTTAGTTGGTTTAGTGAGCAATAGAGTTATTGCTTAGTTTCCTTTGTAGTAGAGTTGCTACAGTAGGGGGAAGGGATTCAAGAGTCTGTAATCTGAAGCATTGCTCCGTTTTGAGTGAAATGGAGTTTGAGTTGAAATCCTGTGAGTACAGGTCATGGTTTTCACCGCCCTTGAGCAAGGGGGTTTCCACATAAAATCCTTGTGCCTGATCTACTTTAATTTATTTATTTTCCATACTTTTATTCTGTTGAGGGACCAGGTCCAGTGATCACTGGTGGACGCATACATTCTAACAATTGGTATCAAAGCCTGGGCTCTCTATTTGGTTAACACTAAGAGAGTATTCTGTAAAAAAAATGGCTGCTCCACCTAGTTTGGAAGAAGGACAATCAACTACACGCCCTCTTCGCTTTAATGGACAATACTATGGATGGTGGAAGACTAGAATGCACGACTACATCATGGCTGAGGATAGTGAGCTTTGGGATATTGTTCTTGATGGCCCTTACATTTCTACCGTGGATGTGAAAGAAGGAGAGGTCACTAGAGTTGTTCCTAAAACCCGACAACAATATACTGATACTGACTGGAAGAAGATCAAGAAAAACTACAAGGCTAAGAAAATATTGGTCTGCGGCATTGGAGCTGAGGAATACAATCGAATCTCATCTTGTGAATCAACCAAGGAGATCTGGGATTGTTTGAAAATAGCTCATAAAGGGACTGAGAAAGTGAAAGAGTCCAAGGTGGACATGTTAACCACCCAGTACGAGAACTTCATCATGGAAGAAAGTGAATCCATTCATGAAATGCATACCAGATTCACCTCTATCACCAATGAGCTTCGTTATCTTGGTGAACCTTTTTACCCAAGCAAGCAGGTTCAGAAGATTCTTCGCGTTGTTCCCAAATCTTGGGAAAGCAAAGTCAATGCAATTACTGAAGCACGGGACCTGAAGACCCTTACGATGGATGAGCTAATTGGGAATCTTCAGATCTATGAACTAAACAAGCAACATGATCACTCTAAGAGAGATGGAAAGAAAGATAAGTCTTTAGCTCTCAAGGCATCACCCAGTGACTTGTCAGATGATGATGACGAGATGGCCTACTTGACAAGAAGATTTCAGAACGGAGGTTTTCTGAAAAAGGGAAACTCCAATCGATCAGCAAATGCAAATAGCGTATGTCACAGGTGTGGAAAACTAGGACATTTCATGAGAGACTGTCCAATGCACAAGTTCGAATACAAAGACTACATTAAATCTAGAGGAGACAAAGAAAAGTGTAGGGACCAGGTCCCTGACAGAGCAAGAAGGAAAGCTACTGCTGATCAGGTGGTAAAGAAAGCTTTTGCTGCTTGGGGAAATTCCTCCAGTGACTCAGAAGAATCTGAACACCATGAAGATGCATCTATGCTGGTGGTGAAAGACAATGAAAACATCTTTAACTCCCTCTTCTCATTTATGGCAAAATCAGATGATGAAGATATCAAGAAAGAGGTAAGACTTCTTGACCTTAAAAGCAATTTAGATACGTATTCTATCAAAAGGTTAAGAAAACTTGCTGCTGTGCTGATTAATTCTGTTGATGAATTAAATGCCGAAAAGAATGCTCTAAATGAGACTCTAGACTTTTTCCAAGATGAAAAACTTGCTTTAATGTCACAAATGACTACTCTAGAAGTTGAAAATCTAGAACTGAAGGAAAAGATAAAAAGGGTGACTACAGCGGGTTCTAGAGAAATGAATGAGGCCAACAGCTTGCAACTTGAGCTTGAAAATAGGTTGCACACAACTGAAATGAAGATGCATTTGGCTTTAGAAAGAAATGACATGTTGGAGAGGGACCTGGTCCGTGTAAAAGAGGAATTAAACAAATCCCTCAAATGGACCACTTCTTCTAAAATGCTTACAAATTTAACTAGTCAGGGTAACAGTAGTAGAAGAGGACTGGGTTGTGAGAAGATAGATCCCCCATACAATCCCCACAGCAAATATTTTTCTGAAAATTTGCTTTGCTTGCATTGCGATCGAAATGGCCATTTTAAAGGGGATTGCCTTGTTTGGAAAAGACATGAAGAAAGCTTTTCCAATTACTCTAAACAGAACAATAGGCAGAAGAAGGGACCTGGTTGTGCTTCTGGTCCTAAGTTGAAGAAAACCATTATGCCTTACTGGACAAAAATTTTTCTCATCACTCCTTTATCTCCTTACTGGGAACTCTGACTCAAGTGGGTTCCCAAGGCCAATAAGTGATATGGTATGCAGGTGAGAGGAAGTAGCAGCAGTTAGTGTTGGTTCGTGGAGAGCAGATGCTTAAAGCACGTGACTGGGAAAACTGAAAACTTTCTCTCTCTCAAGGCACTTCAAGGTGGATGTGTCTCATTTGGCAATGGCAAGAAGGGGTATACTCTTGGCATAGGCAGGATTGGGAAGTCTGTGAAACACTCCATTAAGGATGTGTACTATGACAATAGTTGAAGTATAATCTTCCAAGTGTTTCATGGATTTGTGATAAAGGGAATGAAGTCAAGTTCTTAGTTGACAAGTGTGTGGTCACAAACCTGATTTCTAGGGAAGTGATCTTGACAGCAAATAAATGAAACTTTGCTATGTGGGTGCTTCTCTACTGAACAAACTTGTGTCAAGGGACTTGGTTCGTAGTCTGCCAAAGATAAAATTTGTAGATGACAAAGTTTGTGATACTCATGTTAAGGGAAGCAAACCAGCACATCATTCAACCAGAAGAAGTAAGTCAGGACCATCAGATCTCTTGAGCTGCTTCATATAGATTTGTATGGTCCAGTGAAGATTTAGAGCAGAGAAAGAAAAAAGCATATTTTTGTGATCGTGGATGACTTCTCAATGTTCACGTGGACTATGTTTCTATGTGACCAACACGTGTCTGATCAGATTCAGAGAGGCAGTCCAAACGGTGAACTTGCTAAAAAACATCCTCCTCAGGAATCCAGCAATCCCAAAGAAGTTGATGCAGATGATGAACCTGATGAGGGACCTGGTCTGGTGGACAATGCTGAACAAAGATGATGCAGTTCAAACTGATAATGCAGATTCTGAAGGTGAGAGTGAAGAAGCTGATCAAGCGTAGCAGCTAGCAAAGAATACAAAGTTGCATCAGTTTGAAAGAAGCAAAATGCAGCTTAGTGTGCTCAACTCCGGTGGATCAAACAACAGCTATGACTAGGGACCTGGTCGAGATAATCAAATTGAAGTTGGGGAGGCTGAAACTTGACTGAATGGATCTTGCTTGAAATATTCAACCCTCTCATGACTATGCAAAGGGAGCAGGTATCCTTGTTTTCGGTTATGTATGTTTTAGAAATTTCAGTTTTATACCTTTTGTAGGTATACACACATGGCGAAAGTGCTGAGGAAAAGAGGAAGTCAGGACAGATCTAGGCAATTACATTCAAACTATAGAGAGGGACCCGGTCTGTTCTTGAAAGTTAGCACTCTTAACATTGCATTTTGAATTATGCATGAGAACCGTTGCAATTGCCACGTGTCTGTCATCCAGGTATCTGATTGTTGTCCCATCTTTTGAATACCAAATAACACTTCCTTTAGGGACCTGATACATTCTTTCACTTCCTTTTATACCCATACTTCTTCTAATCTCCCTAGAAAATTCAAATCCCCTTTCAAAATCAGAAATTTTCAAAATCCTCTTTTCTCCTCTCTAAAAAATACTTCAAAATGTCTAAACCCTTTGTTCATACTGAAGAATTTTCTGATGAAGAATTCTTAAGCCTGAAGAGGGATCAGTTTCAGCAAGCAAAATGAAGAAGGTAGAAAAGATGATGTCCAGAAAAAAAAGGGTTGATATCCTGAGAACTTAAAATATTCTGAATAGGAGACCTTAAAATATTCTAAGTCTTAGTTTGAGTCGGATTAACTAGAGTTAGTTAGTCGAATCATCTATGTTTTAGTCAAGTTTCTTTACATCTTTGTTTTGATGTTCTCTTGGGTAGAGTTGCCTAGGAGTGTCAACTAGAGTTAGTTGACGTGTGGATGCATCAGAGTTGCGGCTTGTCTCCTCTCTTATCTTCGAAGATCCAAGTTAGTGGCTAGAGTTAGCGGTGTTGGGATCTTGAAGTCTAGATCAGCTAGAGTTAGTTGGTTTAGTGAGCAATAGAGTTATTGCTTAGTTTCCTTTGTAGTAGAGTTGCTACAGTAGGGGGAAGGGATTCAAGAGTCTGTAATCTGAAGCATTGCTCCGTTTTGAGTGAAATGGAGTTTGAGTTGAAATCCTGTGAGTACAGGTCATGGTTTTCACCGCCCTTGAGCAAGGGGGTTTCCACATAAAATCCTTGTGCCTGATCTACTTTGATTTATTTATTTTCCGTACTTTTATTCTGTTGAGGGACCAGGTCCAGTGATCCTTAGTGGACGCATACATTCTAACAAAGCTCATGTTCACTTCCAGTTCAGCCTTCTGGTTTAACCTGAGAATCCCTCTCCGTCTACCCCTATCTGTGCAGTCGGAGAAACAAAATAGTCTACAACTCCGACAACAGAAGTCTTAACATTTCCGATTAACGAAGTCAATCCAAACCCTCTTCTTTAAGATGAAAATCTCCCCTGCTCTCCCACACTCGTCCTCTCTCCCTCTCAGGAACAATCTCAAGATGCCTCTACTCATTCAGAGGCTCAATCGGTTGTCAAACCTCATGCAGTCGAAAATCCTACTGATCTAGATGTCACTTCCCAACCATGACTCATATCCTCTACGATGTCTGAAAGATTGTTTGATGGGGATCTTCCTGTTGACAAGGGAGCGAAATCTAACATCTTGGCTGCTAGTGATAAATCGATAGTACAGAGTCTCACAGATATGAAAGGGGATATTCAACCTCTTTTTTCTGAGATAGAGTCGAAATCTCTAGGTCCAATGGCATATAAGCCGTGGCCCTTGTTTGATCAGACACCTGGTACTAATTTACCATAGATTTTGTTCAAGAAAATGTAGTTGAGAAAGCAGATATTGCTCCTCTAGTTTGGAAAATAAAAGGAAGAAGAGGAACAAATGAAATAGTTGAATCAAGAAGGGTGGAAAGTGAAAAATCATCGAAAAGGAAAAGAAAGGAACTGAGAAATCAAAATTAGAGCAAGGTAAAATCATTGAGAAAGGAAAAGGAAAAGTTGATGAACATCCACCTGTTAAAGTTGTTAACAATTATCCCACTCGTGGCTCACAGAAGAAATTAATGGGTGATGCTATGTGCTAATAAGTCAAAAACAATGCACAACAGACGAAAGAGAAAGAACATTGTAAATGAAGACAAGGACTTCTCTCCTGAGGACCTGATTAATATTTCCAAAGTAGTGGATGAGAGTTCAATTGAGTCAAAAGATATTGTGAAGGCTGTCAGCAAAATAAGGAAAGCAGTTGATGGGAGGCGAGTTAAATCTAATGACCGAAACCTGAAGGTGAAACAAAGAAAAGGAAAAATAGTAAAAAAGAATCAATGGTGGAGAAAATTGAACCAGGGTTGCAACAAGTTAAGGGACCAGGTTCGCCTGTTAAGCGAAGAAAGGGTGACAAGATACTTTCCAGAGAGGAAAGAATTTCTATTCTTAAAACTCAGAAGGTGTTAAATGGAAGAGTGTTTGATCCAAAGATTCTTGATAAACCAAGAATGAGATACATGGTTGATTGTGTGGCTTTGCAAGAATGGGAACACTTGTTTGAGTGGCCTTCCTTGCATGAAGCTAAAGTTCGTGAATTCTACTATAACATAGAAATTCTTAAGGATGGAAGTATTGATACCAAAGTTCATGATGTGGAGATCCATTTGAGTGAGGACATTTTGGGAGTTATTTTGTAAGTACCCTGTCTGGGGATCAGGTCGGTGGATACGGGATTGCCTTCAATGACCTTTATCAGTGCAGAAGCCAAAATGATGGACTAAAGTGTGCTGGAATCCCTAAGAAATATCTCAAAGGTGAGCACCAGTTATACTTTGAATTTGTTAATAAAGTCCTTCTGCCCCCACACAGAGAAAAGAACTGTAGCTTCCTCTGCCGACCTATTCCTGATAGAAGCTTTGGACAAGTATGATGTCATCAATCTTCTTGGAATTATGCTGGAGCACATGGGTAAAGTGATGACTGCTAAGGATGGGCGTCATGGATTGGCCTATGGATACCTATTAAACCGAGTCTTCATACACTTCAAAGTACCCCTTGGAAAGGGAGTTGTAGAGACTATAAACCACGTCATCTCACTGTCCACTCTCATTGAATATAGCATTGAAGAGAGAACAAAGTCCAAGTCCCAAGTGTCAGAGCTCTTTGAGCAGCAAGACTCGCTTAAGAGAGACATGGAGAACTTGACTGGAGCCCTGGCAGCAAAAGACTTGGAGATAACTCGACTCAAGGCCCTGCTCCAAAAGGAAAGATCCTAGGGATCAGGTCCCAGTGCAGATGTGCAAGCTGAATTGGCAGAGCTAAAAGCGAAGAATGAAAACCTACTTGAGCCTAATGCAAAGTTGAATGATGAAGTCAAGGCCCTCACTACGTAGTTAATTTAGGCTCATACTGATGCAAACACTCGCATGACCATGCTTTTGCAATCTTTTTGCCCACAGCCCCTCCATCCTAAAGTCCTCCCTGTTATTTTTCTTTGTTTCACTGACTAGTGGCAAGGTGCATGTAGTCACTAATAGATTTTATTTACAGTTTGGTTGATGCTACTTCTATCTAATGAATATCTTGCTCAGTTTTCCGAGTTTATCTCTTCTCTAATTGCTTAGCTACTCATGTTATGTGTCACCCAATGGCTATGAGTTCATTCTATTTTTACTTGACATCTTGCTTGTGTTTACTGTTGTTACTTTTTATGATGTCAAAAGGGGGGAAAATGTATTATTATTGTGAAGGGCAATGTAAGTATTGGTGATAGGGGGAACAATGCATTGAGGGAACATTGGCGATAGGGGGAACAAGTAACATATTGAAAGAGTGAATATTGTTCATCATCATCAAAAAAGGGGAAATGTAACTTCGTTGTTTTGATGATCCTAACAATCAATGGGACCTGGTCCCATGAGTTGCGCATGTTCTCTGGTCAAATGGGGAACAAATGTAAAGCTGCCAACTCTGTCATGGTTGGTGAGCACGGAAAAAGAGGACAGAGCTCTCAACCAATGGGAGGACACCACCTTGTTTTGTTCAGAAGATAATATACCTTTGTTGACATAAAATTACCTAGTTCTCACATCCAATATTATCAAGCAAAAGTGTCTTTTGTCTCTCTCAAGAAGAATACAAGCTTTCAAAAACTGCAAGGGACCTGATAGAGTTATCAAGTGTGTCTTTAGTTGTTGATCAAAAGTTTGTATCTTGTGTGTTTCAACTTGTAAAATTTGTTCCTAATCTATAAAGGAATAAATCATGTCTTTATTATTCGAGTGAACAATGAGCACAGTTAGAGTTAACTGTGTAGTATGTAGTTGAAGTCTGTATTAACTAGAGTTAGTTGATATAGTGGGCAATGGAGTTACTGCTTTGGCTCTTTCCGTAATAGAGGTGTTACAGGTTGTAGGATTAAGAGTTTAATCCTTCTATAATTGTTGGAGTTTGTATTCACTTGTTGCTTGAAGATAGTGAAAAGCAATTGGAAAATCAGGTTGGACAGGTCGTGGTTTTCCTTCCTTGAGCAAGGAGGTTTTCACATAAAACTCCTTGTTGTTCTTATTTTGTTTACTACATTAAAGCGTGACAAGGACCTGGTCCAGTAGTGTGTGACTCGTATAAGTTATCAGAAAACATAGACATATTGTTGAGACTGGTTTGACTCTACTTTTCAATGCGAATCTACCTTTGTTTCTTTGGGTTGAAGCTTTTATATATGATTGCGGTGTTCCTAATCAATAGAATGCCTACATCTACATTGAGTATGCAATCTCCATTCTTGAAGTTACATGGAAAGAAACCTGACTATAATACCTTGAAGGTTTTCAGATGTAGATGCTTTCCATATCTTAAAGGGCAGAATACAAATAAATTTCAACCCAAAACTTTTCCATGTGTGTTCATCGGATATAGCCTTCTTCACAAAGGTTATAGGTGCTATCACCCGCAAAAGAGGAAAGGTTTTATCTAAAGACATGTAATTTTTGATGAATTTGTCTTACCATATGTGTCTACTAAAACTGATTTGTCTGCAGATTCAGATAGTTCATATTTTACTACATTCCCTGAATTTTTGGAGCATCAAAATGGCCACTCTTCAATCGTTACTACTTCTGATAACTCAACGGAATGCTTTGTCCCTCTAGCAATTGATTTTTTTTCATGAATTATCCCTTATGCAGCCAATCTCCTCTGACTTGCAGCAGTTAAGATCATCAAATATGACTCCAAATTCTCCAAACTCTATGGAATCAACACCTCATGAAGCAGCTACACCTGATAAACAATTGTATCATAGTCCCAATACATTATCATCTTCAGCATAATTAACAGCCAACTCTTCATCACTTGACCAACCAGTTGATGTTCAAGACCAAACACACACCCAACAAATCACGGATACCACCCATCACACGCTCACACAAACAAAAAATCATGCCATGACCAACACCATGTTTCATACCCTCTTCACAGCTTCCATCCAACCCGACATTGTTAAACCAAAATCACTCAAAACAGCTTTGTCCAAGCCCCATTGGTTGGCTGCTATGCATGATGAATTGAATGCTTTGAAATTAAATGAAACTTGGACATTGGTTCCGCGGCAACCCGATATGAATGTTGTTGGCTCTCGATAGGATTTCAAGACAAAACTCAAGTCTAATGGTTCTGTGGAACGGTTCAAGGCTCGCTTGGTTGCAAAAAGATATAATCTAATCGAAGGAGTCGACTTTGATGACACCTTCAGTCCTGTGGTAAAAGCTACAACAATTCGGCTTGTTTTGACCATTGCAACCACTTTACACCGGGAGATGAAACAACTTGATGTCAAGAAAACATTCTTACATGGAGACCTTTAAGAAATCGTCTACATGGAGCAACCACTGGGTTTTAAGGATCAAAATCTCCCGCACCATGTGTGTTTGCTCAAAAAGGCACTCTATATGGCTTAAAACAAGCACCTAGAGCATGGTTCCACAAGTTTAGCTCTTACTTGATCCATTATGGCTTTTTATGTAGTAAAGCTGATCCATCATTGTTTGTGTTGCATTCATCCGAAGGTACTATTTTACTTATCCTTTATGTTGATGATATTATTCTCACTGGGAGTAACTCTTCAAGTATGTTTAGGCTCATCAATAGCCTTCAGTCTGTTTTGCCATGAAATATATGGGAATCCTTCACTACTTCCTTGGTATTGAGGTTCACCATGACAAGGATGGTCTCTTCCTAAGCTTTGTCAGAGACTGCATTCAAGTTATTCTTGAAGCAGACAATTGCTTGACATGCCGATGGATTTCTAGTAGGTGAAGAAAATATAGAGAATACAATGTATGGCCGTTAAGCTATTCTTTCTCTTGATTTCATGGTACAATTCAATAAACAAATATATACACAGCAAACTAGAGTCCTTGGCCCTATCTATATCTACCTTACCAAATACCAAGTATAGTTGGATTATACAAACTACTAGTGAACGTAAGTAGGCTAGAACATTAGGCCTCCTTAACCGACTCTAATCAGGTTGTCTTACACCCCCTCGCAAGCTGGAGCTCGGGTGATGAACAATGCCAAGCTTGGTCCGTAAGGCTTGAAACCGAATCTTCAGTAATGACTAAGTGAATATGTCAGCTAATTGAAGTATCGAAGGGATAAACTTGGTAACCATAGCTCCTTGGACAACCTTTTCTCCCACAAAATGATAGTCAAGCTCCACATGTTTTGTTTGAGTATGCAAAACTAGATTAGCCATGAGGTGAAAGGCACTGATGTTGTCCGTGAAAAGTAGTGGAGGATGAGATAGTGAGATGCCAATGTCTTTGAGAAGACAGGTCACCCAAGTGAGTTCAACAGCAAGAGACGTTAATGAAAGATATTCAACTTCAGCGCTAGACTTCACTACGATAACTTGCTTCTTTGAAGACCAGCTGGTACAATTAGAACCAAGAAAAATACACAAGCCTGATGTGGACCATCGAGTTAGGGGGCATCCAGCCTAATCGGCATCGGAAAATCCTACCAAGTTAGGAGAGGACTTGGTGGAGATACGGTGGCCTAATGTAGTAGTACCACCAATATATCGAAGCACATATTTGACGCCAGACCAGTGTATAGTTGTGGGGCATTGCATAAACTGACACAAAAGTGTAACTGCATAAGAGATATCTGGATAAGTGAGGGTCAAGTATTGTAAGGCTCCAACGACACTTCGATATGCAAAATCATCAATGTCATGTGGCTCATCAATAAGGCTCCGATGACACTTCGATATGCAAAACATCAATGTCCAGTGAACCAGACGAGTCATGGAGAGTATGTTTTTGTGAGAGAGGGGTCTGAATAGCACGTGCGCCGAACATATCTGTGTGTTTAAGAAGATCAGAGGCATACTTGCTCATATTTGCCTGTTGTTGCAATTAGCGACAATGATGATGATGATCTGGACACAAACAAACTAGCTTTTGCTTCAAAAGAAAAAGGAAATGCACGAGCAAGACTCCTCTAATTCGACAAAAAAGAGAAAAAGAAGCATGAATGAGGGTGAAAATAGAGATGGTTCTTTTTCCAAAATCGCAAGTGTTGTTCCATGTCCAAGGAAAAACTCGGTATTCATAAGACGATGTGAAGATAAAGTTGGATTTAAAAACCACTCTGAACTTCCTCTTAGAGTATCTAACAAGTCTTATTGTTTTAGTAATGGCAATGATTCATGCAGTACCCGAAAAATAGGGATGCACATTCATTAAAGAAGGTAGAAAATGGTTGTCTGAAGATGATCTTTATATATCATTTGATAAAGATCCTAAACTTTGTTTGAACTCGGTATGTGCCCTATATCATCAACAAATTTCTGAAAACAAATCCTCATATTCCATGAGCCAGATTGACAAAATGAGCCGATAGAGAATATATCTAACATATGGGTGAAAGGATTACCTTTTAAGGTGTCCTTCCTGTTATGGAGGATGTGGTTTAGAAGAATTCCTATTGGGGAAGTTTTATCAGAAGAGGCATTGTTGATTCTGTAGAATGTTGTCGTTGTAACAACAATATACAAGAATCTTTTGTACATTTATTTATTGACTATCCCGACTTTAATCAAATTTGGAAATGGTTTAATGAAACTGCAGGAGTACAATGTCAGTTAGTGTAGATTAAGCAAATCTTGGAGGAATGGTGGAAGGCTGACTGTGCTAGTAAGTTAAAGCCTATTTTTAAAGCAGTTCCTGCTTTTATAATATGGTAGATTTGAAAGAGGAGGAATGTTATTAAACATGGGGGATTTTTGTCTAAACATACTATAATTTTGGATACTAACAGAAATATATACTTGTTTACCAAGTATTGATATCCATGGTTAAAAGAAATCTCAAAGAATTGACCACTGATTGTGAATTTTTTGGAAGGTTATACTCCTATGATACAGACCAAAATTACTAGATGGATGCACCCTTCAAGGGGTAAATTCAAATGTAACACTGATGGTGCAGTGAGGTTTGGGTCTAGATCTATAGCCTTTTGTATCATGAATGAAACTGAGAGATGATATATGTTGAATCAAGGTTAACAGAGATGGTTTCTGTTATTGAAGTTGAAATTAAGGCGATAAGAATTGGTATAGACTATTGTTTACAACACAGTCTAGTACCTTTGATTATTGAAATTGATTCATTAATGACTCAAAAGATTATAAATGGAATATGGGAGGTCCTTTAGTTGATAACTCAGGATGTAAGTTACATAAAGGGCTTGATGATGAATAGAGAAGTGGAGGTGGTGCATGCTTACCGAGAAGGGAATACATTAGCAGATGTTTTTACTAACTATGCTTTTGATTTTGCAGGTACACATAGACACCAATTTTATAACATGCAAGAAATTCCACAACAAGCACAGATAATAATACAACTGGAAAAGAACAATATGCCAAATCTAAGAATACGAAGAGCTCAAAATACTAGCTACAGGATACAAAGCTAAACATCAAGCGCTTTGAATCAAGAAGCTAAAAGCAACAACAACAACAGCAACAAAAACAACAACAACAAATGAGGATGCACAAAGATTATCACAATACCTTGTATAGCAACTGGAAAGTTATCTTCTTTAACAGTGGTATCAACTCCATTTGGGGTTCAATCTGTTGAGAGGGTAATTTAAAAGTTGCAATAATGAGGAAATTGAGAAATTTAGGGAAAGTTTAAGAGCTTATCTCGAGTTGGATAAAGATTTGTTTCTTTCTGAATCAAAGAATCAAAATTAATCAATGATTTTGGTTTTGCAGTGATATAAATCGACTCGCACCTCTTGTTCTAGTACATCTATATCATATTCATGTTGAAGAAGTCTTCATTGGTGTTGAATCATCATGTTTGTGAGAATTTTTGACGTCCAAATGATTACAAGCCAAACATGGAAGGTGTTTGTAGATTGTTACTGGAGGTCGGAGATGCATTAGGTTGGGGTGATGGTCACAAAACCGGCGTTCAACTGGAGTTGATCACTCAAGGGTTTGCCGGAAGAAGATGATCGGTTGGAGATGAGGAGGCTTGCTTGATCTTTCTAGATGAGCTTTCCTTTTCTGATTTAGGTCATTGCTATTTAGGCTCTTTCCGGATCTAGGCCACTTTTGGGCCTGGAACTTTGTAAATATTGATCTTGTTTTTGAATAAAAGGCCCATCTCGGGCAACTTTTGTTTGAATTTTTTTTTGACAAAATGAGGTATGAAATATTTAATGTTTGTTCACATATTGTCCAAACATTGACGTTTGCAATAAATGTGAAACATCTTAGACAATGGTTGATATTTTCTCGTAAGATTTTCAATTTGCTCAAAAGATACCTTTAGATTGCGGTAAAAGATGATCATTTACGAAACAACAGTTCAAAAAAGGGACAACCAGCGAAGATTACTCCATCAAAAACACTTAGTAAGCGTTTGGACAAGCGATTTAGGATTATGATTTCAAATCAATGCTTGAAATTTGGACATACAATTTGGTATCGTGATTTCAAATCCCAAATTCTTCAAAAAGCTTTTAGATTCCAAATTTTGATTTCATTTTTTTTAATGTAAAACTTAGCTCATAAGTTTGTATTTTGTTAAAAAAAAAAACCTATCATTTTATATAGGGGTGGGCGTTCGGTATTCGGTTCAGAATTTCAAGATTTTGAATTCGATAATTGATAGTTAAAAGTAGATATCAAATACCAAAATTTTAAATTTCGGTTTCGGTAATTGGTAAATCAAATTTCGATGCGGTATGGTATTCGGTAATACCGTATTTAAGTTGTAGCCAATTATATTACAAAGTTAATATTATTGTTACAATTATTTCTATTTTTCTATGTGGAGACACGATATTATAAAAGATCAATAAGTAAGATGACATCAAGAAAAGTAAATTGACACAACTAAAAGACATATATATTTGAGTTGTTTATGTTTAATATTTAATTTTCTCCTTGGACTTGTACTAATGACTTATAAATCTGTTGATATATGACTTCCATTAAGTAAATAATTCTGTATTTGGAAAATACTGAATACCAAATGATTCTAATATCTCATACCAAACCCAAACCCAAATACCGTAATTCTAAAATTGTACTCCTGAGTACCATACTTAATACCGAATTACCAAATATCAAACTACCAAAGATTTTGATTCAATTCGGTAATTCGATTTTTGGTATTTTATGCCCAATCCTAATTTTATATTTTGTAAAATGATTCAAGCTTAAAGGGAATAAATTGTTTTTTACCATATGATATGATTATAATAAAGAATAGATAGTTACTACTCTTGATAAGATTATGGGTATTTTAAAATTTGTAATCACAAATATTTATTCATAAAAGAAATATGAAGATATGTCATTCATTATTCTTATATCTTATTTATGAACTATGATTGCTCATTTGGTATGATTGTATAAGAATTGAAGAGATTTTGATAGTTTTCACAACTTATAGGTTTTAATGTTTATTAGAAAAAATATACAATTTAAGAAATTTAAATTATATGTTCAAACAAAAACTTCAACTTCCAATCAATCTGATTTCAAATCACATTCAGACAGCCTTTAATTTGCGTCTGACATCTTGCTCCAAACTAATCAATATATGAAAAATATTTTCATTTAAACTTAACATCTAACTACAAGTAATTATAAAGGGTAAAGCTTAGATAAATATTCTGGAAAATATAGTATAACATGTTTTTTAAATTATACACCACAAACATTCTTTATACCATAAATGCATGTAATTTTACAGTACTCAGTCAAGATTGATCTATCCTGCTTCCAAATCAGCCCTTGCTTAGAGAAGGGTCAATAATTCCCCTTGATTATTGAAAAAAATAGGATAATTGTACTCACCATCGCATTTTGGTCCAAAAATGCCCTTGCCGTTACTCAAGTAGCCCATTTATACACGTCAAAACTAACGAACCTCCACGTGTACCCTCATTGTGACATAATTCTTCAACCACTTCCTAGTTCTCTGTTTAAGTAATCAACAAACATCCTTTTTGCACTATCAGCATCTGAAGGAGGAGGTGGCCCGCTCAAGCTTGTCTGTCCAGCAAGTTTGATGAAAGTTCGTCGTAGCCTGCGCAGCTCTGGCAGGCTGACAGATCTCGAAATATCTATAGTTGGTATTCCTGGACCAAGAGACACACCATTGAGAGGACCCCCAAGAGCGCGGGACTGAGCTTCCACAATAGCATTTGTAATTTCTTGTGTTGCCCTGTCCATCTCATATAAAGAATTTGCCTCAGAGCCACGTGCACTCTGTGTCGCGATGGTCGGCTGTAGGATCTTAACATCTCTCGTTTTCGAATCTACTTTTTTCGTAAGATAGGTAACAGCATCAACCATAGCTGTTGATGATTTATCAATTCCTTCTTTAGCTGGCCATAACTCGAACAATGGAGAATCCCATCTATTTTTGCTATCTGGCCTTTCAAACCTTCTTACAAGATCTTCAAATATATTATCATCATAAGATGGTTCTCCTCTCTCACGACGTTCGACGTTCCATGTTCTACAAGATTGCTCATCAACGTCACAATGGACAACACAATATCTAATCCCTGCTGCTCTAGCCAAACACCATAACTCATATCTATAGCCCTTGATGCTATTAAGAGAATCCACTATAACTATACTGTCCTTTGACAAAGATCTGTCAACTTCAGACCTCAATACGCCTCTTAAATTCTTTTCCTCGGTCATGTTCGCATAGCTTTGGTTGCGACTAAGATGAAACGAAGTTTCATCAATAGTTCTAACAGATGGTTCTGGTTCCGTTTGTCTAAGTGCTTCAGATAAACAAGCTGCAGCTGTTGATTTCCCACTACATGGCTGACCACAGATAACAACCAATGCCATCTACAACCAACAAAGGAACAGGTCATGAAATTAATCCAAGTAGTTTGATCATAAAATTATAATGGATGTGTTTTCCCCGCAAAATTACAGCAGAAAAATGATAACAAAACAGTGTAAACTATATTGTCCCTACTACAAATAATCTAGAACTCATAACAACAAATATGTGTCTAACTGTTGGATTTAGATATGAATGAACATTCCAATGCTTTTATGTTCTACAAGAGTGAAAGCATAATTATGCCTAAATATGACCATTGACATTTCCTCTCAATAAGCTGTATACGTTGTATCCAAATGGTGTTTCATATTCGATGCTCCAGATTAAGAGTCCAATATGTTCTCCATATCACGAAGTGTACATTGGGTTCTAAACTTTCCATCACTAGAAATAGCAAGCAACCTAATAAAAGTATCCTACACAACAATTGAAGAACTCTGTTCACAAGAATCACAATACCCTCGATTGACATCGCTACCTAAACCAACTATCACATAATGAGCACGGGCGGATCCACAGTTTCGGTTACAGACCAAGTTATCATTATACATAGGATAAGGCACAAGTACCCTAGACTATGATCGAAATCTCAGAGACACATCTTAACTAAACTAAGGTCCTATTATCTCCCTGAACTCATTTTTTTGTAATTTTGTACACCTTTTGGCTTATGTGGTACACTCCGTGATTCCACTTAAGAGAGGCGCGTGGGAGATGTTTGGAGGCCACGTAGGCCAAATAGGGGTATAAAATTACAAAAAAAATGGATTCAGGGTTAATAGGACCTTAGTTTAGTTAAAATGTGTCTCTGGAATTTCAGTCATAGTCTAGGGCTACTTGTGCCTTATCCCTTATACATATATTAACTTGACATCTAGGAACACATGAACTTCAAATAACAGAGAAACAACAACACAAAAAGCCACCTTCCCAAGACCCCTGAGTAGACATAGACACGGGGATTCGAAATTCTAATTCATTTAAGTTAGTGAGTTCTAAATTAATAACTTGTGTTATTGGATTGTAAACACTGCTCTAGCTCCACCCCTGCCCCTCACCTCCATTAAAACACCTCATCAATTCATTATAGGCAAGGGCGGCTCAACCCTAAACCCACCCAAAAACCAAAAAAAAACCCCAAATTCAGTTCGCTCAAATATGAAAACATATATATATACACACAAAAAAGAAATAAATTCGAGCAAGAGGCAAGATTAAACAAAGATGAAGGAGATACATACCTAAAAAGAGACAACCAGATCTGATGAAGGCGAGGTAAAGTGTTAGTATAACCAGTAGCACACTTGGAATAAACAAAATACCCTAACTAGAATATTAAAAAATTATGTATTTATTGTTACTATTAATTAAAATTTTCTTAATGAAAGTAAAATCTCTTTAAATTAATATTGTTTGGACCATGATTTTAATTATATTGTTCGGGGATGAAACCTCAAGGGATTTAAATGAACCCTCTTGTGAAAATGACATTCATGAATTTGAGGTCGTGATTAATAATTTGGATTAACGCAATAAAATGGATGTCAATAATCTCAATTACCACAATTTGAGTGAAAATGATATATGTTCAGAGATCCAGAGCTTAGAAGGAATTGTGTATACCATCGAAGAAAACAATGTTGATGATGAAGTTAGAGACAATATAATACCTCTCGAACCAGTTACGCATAAGGAAGCATTTATCACGTCTAGGACTCTTTACAAATTTTGAGTGCAGTTCGAGAAAGACAACATCAGAACTTTTGGATGCAATAAGAAAAGTTAGAAATGAACTTCAACTAAATTTAAATTTTAACAAAATACACTAAAAGCATATTTACTAAATTGTCTTAGATACTTTTGTAATTTTAAAGAATTATTAATTTGTAATATTAATAGGACTATATATTTATATAGAAGTGTTTTGAAAATATATTATCTTATTATCTTATCGAAATTGGTGATTTTTTCCACTGGCCCAAGTCGGGACTGAAGAAAAATATTATCTTATAGAGTTTATTTATTTATTGCGTAATAATTTAGAGAGTTCTACTATAGTTTGTTGGTAATCTCTTACTAATTATGCACATATTTTTTAAATATTATTATTGATGTAATTATAATTAAAAATTATAGACAATTAAATTTATAGTTACTTTCTATTTTTTAATTTGTCTAATTCACTTCAATTTGAATTAACCAAATTTTAATATTGGTTTTGTAAGATTGTCTTCAATTCTTTGAGATGTTTTATTAAACATTTCAAGCTCAAACTAATTAGATTATCAAATAATTAAATTTAAAAAAATATTGTCAATTTTGAATGTCTTCTAACAATCACTATAATATTGGTTTTTGTATTTAAAAGTATTACAAAATATTATATAAGTAAAAAAAAGAATGATACTCTAATTGGCATATTCAATGAAGTGAAGTCTTAATTTTATTTTTGAACACTTTTAGAATAATTTTAATAGTTTATGTAACAATTGACTTTATTGAAAAAGTTTTCAAAAGTATAATCAATAAGAGAGATTTAAACATTTATGTTGTTATGTAACGTAGAATAATTTATATATGTTTATTCTTGTCTTACAAAATATTACAAGAAATGTTTTACTGAGAATAAAATATATATAAAAAAATAAAATAAACATAAGACTATTTTCTAAATTTTGGCTTTAGGCCACCCATTCTATTGAGCGGTCCTGATTATAGGTTCCAGATTCTAATTCATTTAAGTTATTGAATTCTTCAAGGTGCGTGAAAATTGATCCAGATACAATGGTTATTCAAAAATTAAAGTTACTAAGATTTAAATTAATAGTTTATTAATATTCAATAGATCTTTTAAGACAAATACATAATTTAGACCAAAAGTTAATTTAATACCACACATGCAGTTACAACATCAGAAATCACAATATACAAAACCACTCAGAAAAAGAATAATAGTGCAAAAATGATAAATAGAGATACTGTGGAAAGGAATCTACCCTCCAACGGTATGTATGACAGAAGAGCGGCAACAAATGACTTGTTGGAGAAGTCGATGATTGGATATGTATGACGAAAGAGTGAAATATATGACTAATATACCCCTCTTCTGGTCATAATTTTGATTTTATTATTATTTTAAAAATTAGGCAAAATTATTCTTCAAACTTTTCATGATAATATAATAACTCGACTTTAATGTTTGCTTCTATATTTCTCATTTCTCAAGCTTAAGAATTTTAATTTTATGAATTTTAAAACAAAACTTCAAGATTAATAAGTGAGTTCTAAATTTGATATTTGTATCTATTTAATACATTTTTAAATATAAATACATGTTTAAGAAAAATTTGAGTTTGATCGAAGCGGTATCCGAACTTCTACCTTCACCCATGATTTCTACATAGTAGACCGAAAGGTCCTTGCAAGAGAAATAAAAAGAGGCTAAATTAAAAGAGGCTTACTTATTAAATAGTTGTACCATAAAGATCATAAAGAGACGGTGAAAATTTAACACCTGAATTAGCCTTACTGCTTGAATCAAAGATAGACCGCCTACATCATAACCGTTGAATGTGACTTTTTTTCGAACTTTACGTGAACGGAAAATATTTGTGCATCGTAAGAAAAAGTAAAAGGGCAAGCCTTCATTAAAATATTTCTATTCATGGGTGGCATTATAATTGGTGCGTCTTAGAAAGTTTCAATCAATGTTCATTCAATCAAGTAACACATACCTTTTATCGCACCAGTTGAACATGAATATGTCAAGACAAATAACGAATCCGAGCAACATAGCAAGTACAAGTGTCCAAATTTTAGGAGAGGATTTATCTTTAAATGATCAAATAATGCTCGAGTCCCGGCATCAAGGTCTGAGCCAAATTGAGCAAGGGCGGCCACTTTGCAATATACCGCAAACTTGTTTTATAGTTTTCAACTGAGCTGCAGACTCAACGTGATTGACAGATAAGCTGACATTAATAGCAAGGGAGGAAGGCTCATGGAGTAGTGGATCTCACTATCACTCAATGAAGTTGCAGTTGATATAGTTTGAAACCTTTATCAAGCAAATCATGTATTTTGTTCCTTCAACTCTCTCAACTCTGCCGGAGCCATATAATACAGGGGATAGAAATAGGTTGAGTCCTCGATAGCGTATCTACGCAAACTCTATCTCCCGCGTAGGAGGTATCCCGGTAAATCCTCATGAAACATATCAAGATACTCACATACAACCAGTCTGTTTTACATCTATGGAAAATTTGTACAATGACTGAACTTTGGTATATTTCCTGTGCCATTTTACTGAATGGATGGCGAAAATTTATACAATTTACCCTATATGCAGGTGGGAAACTGCCTTTATACCAATTTCATGTCAATCAGAAATGCCAGATTTGTTTAATGTGAAAGAGTATATTACAAGTATCGTGAAATCAAGAAAGTCGTCAAAAATAGACATAATATAATAAATAGATAGCAGACACTTTAACTTGGTCTCAAACTTAACTAACAACTAAACACACCAACTTTGAGTATGCACATCTAGACACCTCAACTCGTCTGCACTGTATCAGTTGAACACTTCAAACTTACAAAATGACCATCTAGACAACCTCCATGACAGCATTGACTATCCATGAGACAAGGTAGGGACGAGTTGGAGTGTTTAGCTGTCAGTTGAGTACTTGCCAGTTGAGGCCAGGTTTGAGTGTTTGTTTATGTATTATGCCTAGAAAATAATGTGAAGAGAGCTTGACAAACAGATATAGTATAAATGTGAAATTCGTTTAGCTAATTTCAGAAAGTGGAAAACCTGTATGTATAGTAATTCATATTTCTCTTGTTACAAAGGTCCCCATGAAAACCCGGGGAGCTTTTCTAGCTCTAACCTGGGACTACATGTCTCATCGGGTGCTCTTTCAACAGGCCCGTTGATCCACAGTGCAAATATTGTTGTACAGTTAGACCTCTTTATAACAATCATCTTCTATAACAGTCGTGTTTTCTGTGGAATCGGTTTTTCTGCTTGTGTTATATTATATGTTACCTATAACAGCATTATGCGATAACAACCAAAAAACTATCGGGACAAAATGATATTGTTATAGAGAGGTTTGACTGTATAAGCATGCATTGGAAGACAGATGAAGAGCTAAGCTATCTCTGAATGAGAGGTATGAGCTTTCCTCTGTATATGCGGACTCATACCTGAAGTTTGGCACTCTCGGTTTACTCTTGAACATCGCGAACATGGATTTAATGGTGATGAACTTGGGGATTGATATCCATATCCCTTTGAGGCGATTGCTGGTGATCTTGAATATGTCTTTGGGGATCGTGTTGGAGAAGACATTGGCGATGAATGTATTCTATTAACTCTAGCTGGTGAAGACCTTGGTGAGTCGTCGATCAGTTTCTCTGCATAAACAATTTAATATTAGACTCACGTTTGGATGTCCTCAAACACTAACTATTCAACTGAGATTAAAACATCAGACTGACTGAGAATCAAGAGACAAAATAAGACCTACTCCCTCCGTTTTGTTTGTCTAACTTCCCTTTTTGGTATATTCCACATATCTTTAGTTTAAGAACACAAAATTCAAAGTCTTATTTACTTTCTTAAATTCCGAACCAAGTCAAAACCAGACAAAAAAATTGAAACGGAGGAAGTGTTTCTTATTTCTTCCTCTTTTTTGTGTATGTTTGGGGGGTGGGGGTGGTTAGTAGAAGAGCTAACCTGGTATACTGCTAGTCTTTGTGTCCTGCACTTTGTTGCGCGATGAATCTTTCTTGACTGCTGTATTGATGGGCTTGGATGCAGTTTTCTCGTGATTCTCGGATGACATTGAAATTTGATTAGCTTCAGGAGCTTTCTTATCTACAATGTTGAATAACTTTTGGTTTATTCTCCTGGTCCTCAAACTTTTTGTTTGCATGTCCTCGCCATGAAGCGGCTCGTCATTGGAAGCTAATGACTTTTTCTGATCTAAAGTCTTGGAACGTCGAAATTTCTGATCATCAGATGAATGTTTCTTCTCATGAGCCTCGGAACTGATTAGTTTCTGATCATCTGATTCGTGTTTCTTTTTCTGAGTCTCAGAACTAGTCAGTTTCTGATCATAAGATAAAATTTTCTTCTCTGAAATCGGAGGAGATACTACATTTTGCTCAGCTGATTTCTTCGTCTCTGTAGTCCGTGGAGATACTAAATTTGGCTCAGCTGATTTCTTCTTCTCTGTAGTCCGTCGAGATACTAAATTTGACTCAGCTGATTTCTTAGTCTCTGTAGTCCGTAGAGATACTAAATTTGGCTCAGCTGATTTCTTCATCTCTGTAGTCCGTGGAGATACTAAATTTGGCTCAGCCGATTTATTAGTCTCTGTAGTCCGGGGAGATACTAAATTGTGTTCAGCTGGTTTCATCTCCTCTGAAGTCGGAGGAGATACTATATTTTGTTCAGCAGATTTCATCTTCTCTGAAGTCCGAGGAGATGCTAAATTTTGCGTAGCTGCTACGCTTGATGAAGGTTTTTCATCACCTGCTTTTGGAGACATTGCCTTCTCTTGGTTGGCCAAAAATTTGAGTCTTTGGATCTTGCTCATCGATGAAATGATCTTTTTCTCTAGTGTGTCAATGCGTGGTGACCTATTAACTATTGGTGATGATACTGCTCCTTTCCTGTCTGGACTATCAGCAAAGAAAAGTGTTTCATCTGCTGCTGCCACAGACGAGAATCTCCTCTCCGGACTCTCAGAACCAACTGATGTTTGATCAAATAAGTGAAGCCTTCTATGTGGCATCTCGGAGATAGCTGACCTCTGATCAAACAATCTTGAATCTTTCCTGTCAATTATCTCGGAGCAAACTGACCTTCCATCACTCGGTGCAAGAAAGAGATCATCCATCGCAGAAAATTGCCCGTCATCACTCAGCATTGATGCTCTCCTATGGACCGAAAAACCATCATTTGATGGATCCCAGTTCTTTCCAAATATCTTCTCTTTCTCAATGAGCCGGTAAGCAAACATTTGAAAAGGAATCTGTGATACCGGGGTCAAACTCGTGCTCTCTTCTTCAGCAAACTTCTTCGAGTAGCTAGCCTCAATATCACAGTAGTCTACAAGTGGAGGGGCAGTTTCAGGCTGTCCATGTTCCGGATTTATGACAAGGACCTTCTTGATGTAACGTAAAATCCTGCATAGAGACGAAAAACGTGGACGGAGATTTGGATTTGTGTGCCAACATCTTCGTGTTAAGTTCACAAGGTATTTAGGTGAAGGATATGGGAAGAGAGGCCTCTCCCCTGCTCTGATATTCCGCATGACTTTCTCCCCTTGCAAATGTCCTTCATCAAACGGAACTTTCCCAGTCAAAATTTGAAAACAAATCATTCCGAAGCTATAAACATCAGCTTTCTCTGTGTACTTGTATACACACTTGCTTCCTGATTTTTCTTGTTCAGCAAAAACTTCCGGGGCATACCATATGATGGAATCAGCTGCATTGTGGCTGGCAGTCTTATAAGTACTTTTGATTGAAGTTAAGCCTAAGCCTTTGAGTTTCGCGTGAAAATAGCTCTCTGCTGAGGAATTCCTTGCTCTAAGAAGTACATGAGACGGGTTCAATTCTCCGTGATAAATCTTTCTCGAATGCAGATACTCCATCCCTTTTGCAATCTGAAGCATAATATCAACTGCAGCAGACGTTGAAAAAGGCGGTCTCTTCCTCTGACCGGAATGATCTTTTATGTACGTCGCAAGAGTATCATTCATCAGCTCCATAACAAGGTACCCTTCTTTCCTCTCTTCATCATAAAAACCACAGTGATATTGCAGAATGTTGGGATGGGATAAAGAGAAAACCAAAGAAATCTCATCATGTAACGGTTCAACCTCTCCGAAAAAGTTCCTCAGAGCAAAACTCTCTCCTAACCATTGGATCTCCTTCACATGTCCGCCCCACGACCCTAAACGTCTCTTTACATTATAATCGTTTGATCCAACTAAGATTGAACTAGGCAACAATATCTTGTTAATTGGTTCAACACCATCTAATTTCCTTAACAATAAGTCACCAAGCCTTTGTTCATACTTCAACAAAGTTTCTGTTTTCTTTTGTCTTATCATATCGATAAGCAACCATCTATCCTCTTTCCAACAACTCTCCAACCGACTACATATTTCGCGAGTTACCAAATACTGCTTCCCAGACATCCACTGGAAAAACCTCGGATCAATCAATTCCCTATCGTATTTCCTCATTAACGCGGTTCTCCTCTGTTGCATTTCCTCCTCATCGAACCCCGAGATTTCTGCAGCAGTCTCAATAGCTTCAATAACAACAGGGAAGCAACACAGCAAGTTATGAATATGAAACTCAACACAATCTCTGTTCATATGAAGACTTATGGCTTTCCCCCACAAATCTTTAACATCCAAACAATATTTTACGTACGATTCGCCTTCTTTAAAGATCCTATGAAGCTCTCTCATAGGCAGCTCAAGAGCTTTCCACTTTATATTACTCTCATTTAACCTTAAATTATGTTTGATTTCTTCAGAAATGGTATCAAAAGAATGAACAAACATATCAAATAGAAAACAACATTGCCTTTGATTGATTTGGATATCATTTTTCAACACCATTAGAGCCTTCAAACTCCCAACTACTTCACCTATTTGCCTAAATTGATCCATTTACTTTTTATGAGTTACAAAAATCTTCAATACAAAAAAGACCTACAATAGAAAAAAAGCCACAAAAATTACATAAAGCTCAACTCTAAATTACTAATAAAGTGAAAATATGCAATGGAATTCTACAATTGCACCAAATCATGGAAGGTCAAGATTCAAATCCCAAAAATGCTTTAAAAAAAATGTTGTTTTCATAACCATGGTGTCCGGACCAGCCAGCTTTCACGCTTGTCGACTAATTCATGAGGTACCTGTTACCTCCTACCCGCATATGTATCATGTAACTACGTCCATCAAGGCTTGAATAGATTGAAAGAAATCACTTAATGTTTTTGTCTCGTTGGGATTTGACCAAACCTTGTTGGACAAAGTCGCTCGTAGCAGGTACCTGATGAAATATTTGAGGTGCACGCAAGCTGACTTGGACACCACCTTTATTTTAAAACTTTTAAAAAAACAAGGAATTCTACAATTGCAATGCATAAAAGTTGTGCTTCTCCCCATAATTGATACTCTATCTCTATTTTATCAAACATGAATATCAACCTATTGAACATTAAAACTATATATTAAAAGCAAGAAATTGCATCAAATGAGGATCCTTAATATCAATTTATAGATTATCATGAAATGGACATATCCCTAACAATATTTGCCCAAAAATAAGTCACTTACAAATTAAAATGGGGCTTGAACCTTTTTCAAACAAGAAAAATACTGAATTTCTATTAGGTTTTTTTAGAATAAACCCAATAAAAATTCAGCAAGAACCCATTCTTGATCAGATCAAATCACCAACTTCTGGATAATAATAATAACCTCCAGAAAATTTTTTTAAAAAAATGCTAGAAAAAAACTAACCCCATCATTTGTATATAATAAATGATAAAGGGGTAGTTTAAACAAAAACAAAAAAAGTTTTTAGGCCAAAAAAAAATGAGAAATTTGATCAAACTTTTTGGAAATTGTAATGATCAAAGTTGAAAGTATGAGGTTGGCAATAAAAGTGACAAAAAAAAGGTTGTAATTATCTTGTATTTTGCATTTCTTTTCTCAATCATTTTTGACCAACCTGAAAAATAATTTTGGAATGGATCAATTCTTTTTGAAATCTATGTTGTCATGGCCATTGAAACTTCCGTTTATTTGGTGGTGAGATTTAAATATTATATCGAAAAAATTGGATAAAGTATTTCTCAAATTATTCTACATTTTATTTATATATAATAATCATATCATATCATCATATCATATATTATATATCATATATTATATTAAAAGTGGAAAGAATTTTAGCAAAAGTTAGATTACGATTTTACCCCTACATTAAATTTAAATGTTATAAATTATTTAATAAATAAAATAATAAATAGTAAATCATCACATTAGTACATGAATCAACCACCATATATATATATATATATTGATGTGAAATATATTAAATAAAATTTATTACCACTAACTCTCCATTATGTGAATATATGTAATTTCCACTAATTATATTCATTATGATTTTTAATCACACCTCTTATCCTCATCCATGATTTCAAATGGATTAATGTCATATTCATGACAACTCTTTGTGTTCCTCAATCATATCCTATAAATATTAACATTTCACACAATATTATACACACTTAAAACAGTTTTTAAAAAAAGAAGAGAAAATCTCTATACTCTCTTCTCATATCTCTTTTTATTTGTTTTGTTTAGTGTTTATGTTTCTTATTTGTTGTTATTGTACAACTTTCTATAGTTTTGTCATTATTATTATTGAGAATTTACGGTGGTTTGTTGCTTTGTATACATTAGCCTAACATGTTGTCTTTTGGTATCCTCATTTGAATATTGTATTTGTACAATAGTGAGTTATTTTTACTGTATGCACTTTTTGTCAATTTTATAATTAAAGATGTATTCTTTTATTAGGATATATCTCACTTTTTGTACAATAGTGAGATATATGTACTTCCTATCATAAAAATGATGGATTCTTTTTAGTAAATGTCAATAGATCATTTGAAGGGGACAATATATATATATATATATATATATTTGATACCAATATAATAACACTTAGATCTGATACCAATATAATAACACTTACATAAAATTTTAACAGGTTGTGGCGTAAGTTTAGACAAAAGCAAAGGATTTTGATCAAATAAGTTGTAAAATCCTACTCAGTACTCCCTCTCTCTTTCTTCCTTAGTCATGCTTTAGCTTATCTCATGTAATTTTTCTCCCAATTTTTTTTAAAATTTTTTTATTTTTTTTCTTCTCTGTTCATATTTTCCCTGTTCATATCTTCCTAACAGTTCATATTTTTTAACAGTATTCTTCTCTAACCCCACCCCGGGATGACAACTAGTCCTTCGGCATCTGGCCATGGCGGACATTCAAATCCCTAGGAATTTACAGGTAAGTCAATCGATACTGGTAAAGAACTAGTTAGAGAACCATATACTTAGAGATTATATAAACAGAATTTCTTCATATATTCACAAAATATTAACAAACATTTTGATACTTAACATACATAGGATACTTAACATACATAGGGATATTATTTCATGAGAATTTTTAGCTACTTACATGATGTCTGGAATGAGAGAGGTTTCCCTTTCGGGAGTTCATGATGTACTGCTAAAAAACTTTGAAAATACTGGAAAATATCACTCTATACAAACTCACACTCTATTTTATTTTATTTTGAAATTTCTTAAACACAAACTTTCTTTCACTACTTCTTTCTTCGCTGTCTTTTTTCTCTTCTGATTTCGCTCTGCCTTCTTTGTCTTTGAATGAGGTATTTATAGCCACCTCCGGATTTCAAATGCGGATTTCAAATTGATAAAAGATTTTCTTAACCTGCCGGGTGCGCTGTGGGGCCCCATTGTCACATGGATATGTTTCTTTCTGTCAATTTATCTTTATTTGAATGCCTTCTTACCTCATTGCTTACGTCTGGCTTCTTCGAACGTCATTGCTTACATCAGTCTTCTTCGAACGCAATGACTTACGTCTGTCCTTCTTTCTTTAGGTCTCTAGATTGTGTAAGGCGATTGAATCGAAACTCATACCCGAATCATCGTCTTCATTTGGGTCTTGGGCAAATTGTTCCATTGCTTGGTTATATTCATTGTTTTCGGAGCTTTCCGATTCTGGTCTTGGATGTTCCAAAATAACTTCTTTTGTTTTTTCTTTTAACAATTTTTTAACTGTCTTATTTATCAAGTCTTCTATCTTTTTTTGTTTATTTTTTCTCAAACAAACTCCTTTTTTCTGAATCTTTGTATTTTGTCTTGAAGAGGATTCTTCTCAGAAGAATTTCAAGGAATGGTAAACATGGGATTATACATGGTTTATAGGCTTCCCATAATCCTTTTGTGGATTCTCCTAAGAAAGTTTCCATGTATCTATACATGGTTTCTACATTTGTATCTTGATTTGTTTGTATATAGTCTGCTACTACTATTCCTTTCCATATGTCTATTACTGAATTCCATAGTTATTTTTAAGTCTAAGTATTCTAATTCTTTTAATTTAGCTATTGTATTTTATTCTTAATTCCTTTATATATTTTTCTTCTAGCTTAGATATACGCTTTATTAATTTATTGCAACCAATAAATTAATAAATCAGACATAAGTAACTACAATACCAATACAAAATAAATTTAGATACCTCAAAACAGGTGAGGAGAATAAGAAACAAGAAAAATGTAAAACAGGGAAAGATTGTACATGCAATACCTGCGAGAAAGTAAATGAAGAAATAGAAGAACTATTAGAAGAGAAAGAAACAGAAAAAGAATATACATTAATAGAAATAAATACAGAATTATACAACTTTAAAGAAGGCATACAACAAATAGGGGTAATAAAAGACCAAAAGGACCTAGAAAGAATAATACAAATCCCAGATGAATTAGAAATAATTGGAGAAAAACCCTTAAGACATTGGGAAGCAAATAAAATAAAATGTAAATTAGATATAATTAAACCAGAATATACGGTAAAAACAGTCTCTATAGAAGCAACGAATCAAGACTTATTAGATTTTGAAATACAAATAAAAGAATTATTAGAACTAGGAGTCATAAGAAGATCAAGGTCAAGACATAGATCAACAGCCTTTATGGTTAGGAACAATAGCGAAATAGTAAGAGGAAAGGCGAGAATGGTAATAAACTACAAGAGATTAAATGATAATACCAACATGGATGGTTATAAATTACCAGACAAAACGGAACTAATAAATAGAATACAGGGGAGAAATTTTTTTAGTAAATTTGATTGTAAATCAGGATACTGGCAGATTAAAATGGCGGAAGAAAGCATAGAATGGACAGCGTTTACCTGTCCAGAAGGACATTTTGAATGGTTAGTAATACCCTTTAGATTAAAAACAGCACCGCCAATTTTCAAGAGAAAGATGGATAATATATTTAGAGACTATAAAATTTTCGTTATAGTATATGTGGATGATATCCTAGTATTTAGTAATAATACAAAAGAACATTTAGGACATCTACAAAAGATTTTAAAATTATTTTTAGACCACGGAATAATAATTAGTAAAAAGAAAATGGAATTATGTAAAACCCATATTGGGTTTTTAGGAGTAATAATAGGAGAAGGAAAGATAAAGTTACAGCCTCATATAGCCAAAAAGATACTGGAAATGCCAGCAAACTAGACAAAACTAAATAATTACAGAAGTTCTTAGGAATACTAAATTATGCAAGACATTTTATAAAAGACTTAGGGAAAATAGCAGGACCATTATATTCTAAGATAGGATCAACCGGACAAAAGACATTCAATACGAAAGATATAAAACTAGTCAAAAAACTCAAAGACATGATAAAAAACATTCCAGACTTAGCTATGCCTTTAGAAACAGATTATTTGATAATAGAAACCGATGGTAGTTTAGAAGGATGGGAAGCGGTTTTAAAGACAAGAAATAACAGATACAGCGACAAAAAAGAAGAAAGAATCTGTGCTTACCAAAGTGGTAAGTATAGAGAAAAAGGAAATATGAGTAGTATAGAGGCAGAAATCTTAGCAGTAATCTATGGTTTAGATAGTTTTAGATTACACATTTTAAATAAACCAGAAATATTAATAAGAACAGATTGTGAGGCCACAGTAAAATTTCATCAGAAAATAAATGAGAAAAAAGTAGTAAAAGAAGATGGTTAAATTTTTTAGACGCTACCTCAGTATATAATATAAAAATAGAACATATTAAGGGGAAAGATAATAATCTAGCGGATCAATTAAGTAGACTTTTTACCAATTAGCATGATATTTATAGTATGAATACAGGAAAGGGAAAGATGGAAGAATCCTCCTCCTAAGACAAAAACAGGTATTTACAGACTCTTTTAAATAATACTCAATACAAACCCTTAACTATGATGGACAGCCCAAAGTTAGAAAGAATATATTTTGGAAGCCAAAATTTAATATGTTACCCTCAATGTAACATGAGTTTCAGATTAAAAGCAGAATGTAAGATAAACAAACAACAAAAATGCTTAATAGATAATTTATGGATTGCTTATAATAAGAATCCTAGAAACAATAGCTATTTTATCTCACTTTTAAATGCATTGAGCTATTATTTTACAGACAAAAACTAAGACAAAAAATTTAAATTATATGTTGTAATAAACGGCAGAATTCCAGGGGTTTTTCAGACATGGATAGAAGTAGTGGATGCTATAAAAAATTATCCTACTCCTCTTTTCAAAGGATTTAATGATTTTAATGAAGCTTTAGACTATGCCAGAGGAAACCTCGGGCAAAACTATTTTATCACTCCAGCTCTCAGACAGATTAATACAAAAGTTCCCCAATACAATATACAGAAAGACACAGACAAAATAATATTTTGTGACCATTGTTCCACTATGACTGAAGCTTTCAAAAGACTAAACCAAGAGAATGAAAGGCTCAGGACAGAAAAAGAGAAACTAGTAGAAAAAATCTAGATATTACAAGACAAAGAAAAAGCCCTTTACTTTGAATTATACCAAATAAATAAAAAAATTCAAGACCAAAGTTCTCCATCTCCTTCAAAAATGGATAAGAAGGGTGTGCATTCCCCAAAGAATGCAGAAAGATCTATTGTATCGGATAAAGATACAGCTAGTCCAGTACAAACGGTAACTGGTAAAGACGAAACAAATCCGTTTATGGCTGACACTTTGCCAAAAAATGTAAGGATACTCCCTGCGAGTTTCCAGATAGAAAGAGAAGAATCCTCTTCAAGACAAAATACAAAGATTCAGAAAAAAGGAGTTTGTTTGAGAAAAAATAAACAAAAAAAGATTGAAGACTTGATAAATAAGACAGTTAAAAAATTGTTAAAAGAAAAAACAAAAAAAGTTATTTTGGAACATCCAAGACCAGTATCGGAAAGCTCCAAAAACAATGAATATAACCCAGCAATGGAACAATTTGCCCAAGACCCAAATGAAGACGATGATTCGGGTATGAGTTTCGATTCAATCGCCTTACACAATCTAGAGACCTAAAGGAAGAAGGACACACGTAAGTCATTACGTTCGAAGAAGACTGATGTAAGCAATGACGTTCGAAGAAGCCAGACGTAAGCAATGAGGTAAGAAGGCATTCAAATAAAGATACGATGGGGCCCCACAGCGCACCCGGCAGGTTAAGAAAATCTTTTATCAATTTGAAATCCGCATTTGAAATCCGGAGGTGGCTATAAATACCTCATTCAAAGACAAAGAAGGCAGAGCAAAATCAGAAGAGAAAAAAGACAGCGAAGAAAGAAGTAGTGAAAGAAAGTTTGTGTTTAAGAAATTTCAAAATAAAATAAAATAGAGTGTGAGTTTGTATAGAGTGATATTTTCCAGTATTTTCAAAGTTTTTTAGCAGTACATCATGGACTCCCGAAAGGGAAACCTCTCTCATTCCAGACATCATGTAAGTAGCTAAAAATTCTCATGAAATAATCTCCCTATGTATGTTAAATATCCTATGTATGTTAAGTATCAAAATGTTTGTTAATATTTTGTGAATATATGAAGAAATTCTGTTTATATAATCTCTAAGTATATGGTTCTCTAACTAGTTCTTTACCAGTATCGATTGACTTACCTGTAAATTCCTAGGGATTTGAATGTCCGCCATGGCCAGATGCCGAAGGACTAGTTGTCATCCCGGGGTGGGGTTAGAGAAGAATACTGTTAAAAAATATGAACTGTTAGGAAGATATGAACAGGGAAAATATGAACAGAGAAGAAAAAAAAAAAAAATTGGGAGAAAAATTACATGAGATAAGCTAAAGCATGACTAAGGAAGAAAGAGAGAGGGAGTACTGAGTAGGATTTTACAACTTATTTGATCAAAATCCTTTGCTTTTGTCTAAACTTACGCCACAACCTCTTAAAATTTTATGTAACTGTTAATTTATCTAAGTGTTATTATATTGGTATCAAAGCCTTAAGATTCAAGTTGGACCAACAGGCCATAAAACGAGACTATTTATGAAACTACATAGATATAGTAAATAATATATATATATATATGGTGGGACTTGGGAAAATGGTTGCAACTTGCAAGGGTAGGATTGTAATAAAAGAAAACGTAAAAAGTTGTCAAATTTGCAAAGACACCATTAATAAGAGAATGAAATAAAGAAAATATTCTCTCATTCACTTTTACTTGTCACAGTTTGACATGGCACACCCATTAATTAAATAATTAATGATATAGGTATTTTACCAAATTATCTCCTATTAAATGATGTCTTGAAAAATGATTTGAAAAATAAGTATTTGATACTGAGGGTAAAACTGTTTGCAATAAATTTTAAAGTGACAAAAAATAAATTGCAATCACAAATAAAATATGAAGTAACATAAGTTTATTGATCAAGATTGTGAGTACAATTTTGTTCCTCCTTTGATTCTTCTCTCTCTTTAGATTTCTCTGTAATTCGAGGGGCATTAGTGGCGTATTTTCTGATTCTGAACTAGGATGATTTGGACTTGATTTCCATAATTCGAGGGCCGTTAGTGGCACATTTCTCGAATTAAGATGATTTGGATTTGATCTCTTTATAAATATTCCATGAATTTGCAGAATATTCAAGATATTGATCTTTATGAATACTCAAGATTTTATAATGAGATATTCGAGATGGCTTTTTAAGAGAATATAATACCCTTTATATATGCATGAATTAGGATTTAGGGTTGAGGGTTGATTAGCCTCCAAGAATTCAAATTGAAATTGAACACACCTTGTAGAGTCCCAGCTCGAATTGAACACGTCTTGTAGAGTCCCACAAAATTTCAATATCTACAAAAACATGGAAAAAATTTATTGTATTTTCTTGATTTGTCAAAAGTGACAACTAAAAATGAAAATCTATTTTAGGAATAAGTGACTAGTAAAAGTGAACGAAGGGAGTATATATTTTGTCATTAGATAATGACTTTCTTACCAACAATAATAAGATTACTCCTTCCTTTTAATTAAATGATACTATAATTTAAAAAAATTATAATATATACCAATAATTGCAAAATGAAAGCATTTTCAAGAAAATGCAATTCTCATTATGCACATTAGGGAAGGAGTTGTATGAGATAAAAATTTCTAACATAAGATTCTTTCAATTGAATGACGGTGATTAATTAATGATTTTTTTATAAGTACATGGAATATATATGAACTACATGCCAATGACTTTCCATTTAATTAATTCATTTATTATTACAGAAGTGATATTTAGATGAGGAGGGAAAAAAATGGTTCAATATTTAAGAAATATTTTGATAATTTAACTTCGCATTGAGAGTTTTTTCATTTTTAATATAATACAATAATCGTTATTATTATTATTTTTTCATTTTTTAATGCTTTACAACCAATGTTATCGACCATTGTATTTCACTGACTTTTTTTTATGCTTTATGTAATTTTAGCATATAATATATGAAAGTAAGAGTGGGATCGCCACCAAGAGAATACAATCTGTTGATAGATACTGAGGGTGAGGTCTCGTGGATTTCATGTAATTCTTGCAACAATTGTCCTCGAACAAGTGGACTTGGGGTAAAAAATAACAATTCATTCTCTTGTTATTTTTTTTAGTTTCTTGTATAAATTATAATATAGAAAAGCTACTTATTTTATAATTTTCTAACGTCATTATTATGTTCTTGAAGGTTAAGTTGATGAACTTCTATGACATTGGTAACTCAACAACTGCAGCGGTTATTTCTTGTTCAGTCCCAGTGTGTGAATGCACTAGGACAAAGCAATGTGGTTATACCTTGAATTATGTGGATCGGAGTTGTAGAACTAGGTATTTTGTGTCTGACGTATTGCATTTGGACACAATCTTAAGGACTTCGTTGATCGCTAGCTCTTTAGTACCAATAACTATAAATAGTACGATTTATAGTAATATTTAGTCGTTGCAATTAGGGTTATACAGTGATCTTGTCTTGCCATAAGTACTTTCTTAGTTTTTATGATGCATGTTTTTTAAATTTGCTTTCAGATGCTGCGAGAATATTGTACCTGAAGAGTCTGTTACAAGCAAATCACATCACTAGAATTGACGAATTAGTGGCTAAAGACCGAGCTAGACACGCTCGGATTCTACGAACAACCATTAGTGGAGTCATCAATTTTCCACTGAACAGTTCCTTCGACCTCAATCTCATCGTGTTTATCTTACATACATATACCATCAACTTCTTAAAAATTCATTACTACTAGAGTACTATTTTTTTTATATTGCTTCATGCATGCAATTAGTACAAAATTATATGAAGCATGTTCATCATATATGTTACACGTGCATCTTATGCGCTTTATGTGCATTACATGTGTATTTCTTGTCAATTATGTAGTATTTTTTTCTTAAAATATCACATATATATTGAATGAAATTAATCGATAGCTTATAAAGTCAAACTTTAGTAAAGAGTGCAAGCATATTCAACAAAACTAGTATCGTACGTCCAGGGGCGGAGCCAGCCTTCTATCAAGCAGTTCATCCGAACTCCTTCGGCGAAAAATATTATTATTTATACATGGTTAAAATTATTTTTTATGTATGTATAGTAGATATCGAACCCCCTTCAATTAGTTCGTGTGTTTACTTCTTCAAATTTTGAACCCTCTTATTAAAAATCTTAGCTTCGCCACTGCGTACGTCACACGTGCATCTCATGTGCATTACACGTGCATCTTTATATTTAATTACTATCCCCTATTTATATTTAACTTTGCATGAAATGTCTACTCTATTTATATGTCATCTTCATTAATGACAAACATCTATTAATAATATATAAAATAAAGAAATTATTATTATGCCTTAGATTAAAAAATAATAAATAATTTGAGAAAACTAATTTTAGAAATTAGACATATAATTTAAGATGAAGACAATATTTACTTAACATTTGCATAAAATAGGATTTTTCACAAAAAAAAAAAAAAACTATCTAACTAAACAGACTTTCCTACCATAAATACTAATTCGCTCTATAATTTAAAATAATTACTTATTGTCAGTTTGTCACACTAATTAACAATTTCATATCAGATTTCAAGTTAGATATATTATTCCTTCAAATTTCTCCTGTCTCCCCCTCTTTCTTCTCTCCCTCTCTTTCCCTCTCCTTGTACTCTCCCCTCCCCTCTATCTTTATGTACGAATACACTGATGAATATATTAGTGCATTTTTTAATACTAGATACATGTATCTTTGATTCTAAATACATTTTAAAATGTATATACATAGAGAGAGAGGCGAGCGAGACAGCCAATATGTATCTTTGATACCAAATATATTTTGAAATACAAATATATAAAGAGAGAGGCAAGCGAGAGAGTTAGTGTACCCCAATGACATGCGAATTACGTTTGAATACGGTGCATCTGAAACAAATTACATCTAATTTGATCCACATGCATTTGAGATACAAGTATCTGAGTATCTGGCGGAAAAAAGTGATACAAAAAGTATTTCTCTAAAGTAATATGAACACACGTAACTAAAACCTACACTAGTGAGATTTGTGTTGTTTGCTAATTTTTCATTGGGAAAACTACATAATTAGACAAACATTCTTATCATATTTACTAATTCTCCCTATAATTTGAAATAATTACATATTATCTCACTAATTAATAATTTCAAGTCAGATACACTTAAAGAAGGAGAGACACGAGCGAAATCTCGAGATACATGCGAATCATTTTCACATGTACATGTGAATCACCCTTGATATAGGAAAAGAGATGAACGAGATAGGGGAGAGACGAGTGAGAGAATCAGATAAATGTGAATTCACTTGGATATAGTGTATATTTAGAATAAATTACATCTAATTTTGATCTCGTATATCCAAAATACATATATGTCAATAAACTAAATACTCTCTCGTCCAACAATAATCATCCATTATATTAAAAATAGTTATCCAATAATACTTGTCCATTTAGAAAATCAAGCTCGAAATATATGCATCCAAAATTTCATTTATCTGATTTAAACGGAAACTTTTCTCAATCTTCTCTCTATAATCTCTCTCTGCTTAGGGCCCTCTTTCGAGATCTTCGTCGGAGGCTGTTCGCAGGAGAATAAGAAGAAGAAGAAGAAAGGAATTGATTGAAAGAGAGATAAGCAAAATATACAAAAATGACAATGGGATCTGGAAAGTTGCTTTTCAGTTTCGTTGTAGCATTTGCTCTGGTTTTCTCGGTCTTTTTTCCGGCCGTTCAGGCACAAGAGGGTTTAGCTCCGGAACCTGCTCCGGCCAGCGACGGTAAGGTTTTTTTTTTTTTTCATTTTCATTTATTTTTTGCTTTATTAACATGGGTGAGATTCATGAGTCAAAAGCAATTAATGGGTAGTAATGTGTATGTTTTGAATTTGAGACAGCTATTGTACTGGATCCTTTAAATTCATGACTGCTTGAATTTGTTTGTTTGATTAATTTGGACCCAAAATAAATCTACCAATACCTGAAAAAATATATGTTTTTTTTAAAAAAAATTGTATACATAGATTTGGATTAAGTTTTAGTCATGTCAAAAGGGGAGCCTTGGTGGTTTGAGATGTGGAAATAGTTTCTTGCAGAAATGTAGTGTAAGGTGGCTTATAATAGACCCTTGTGTCCGGTTCTTCCCCGAATCTCATGCATAGCGGGAGCTTGTGGAAATAGCCTCTTGCAGAAATGTAGGGTAAGGCGGCTTAGAATAGACCCTTGTGCCCAGTCCTTCCCCGAATCTCACGCATAGCGGGAGCTTGTTGAAATAGCCTCTTGTAGAAATGTAAGGCGGCTTAGTGTCCGGTCCTTCCCCGAATCTTATGCATAGCGGGGGCTTCTTGAAATAGCCTCTTGTAGAAATGTAAGGCAGCTTAGTGTCCGGTCCTTCCCCAAATCTCATGCATAGGGGGAGCTTGTGGAAATAGCCTCTTGCATACTAGACCCTTGTGTTTGGTCCTTCCCCGAATCTCACACATAGCGGGAGCTTAATGCACCAAGTTGCCCCTCTGTTAGTATGTTTACATTGGATATTTCATCATAGCTTTCTTAGGTCTATCAAAATTAACCTCAACCTTTCGCCCTACAATGTTAGGATTACAGCCTGCCTATACTCCACCCTCCTCAGACCCACTTATGGGATCACACTGAGTTTATTATTGTTGTTATTAGTATGTTCACATCAGATTCAATCGGTGGCGGAGTGGGGATTTCTAAAAAGAGGTTATACTTGGGATTTAAACTTGTATTTCTTTTATGTTAAGGTGGATTCGAAATTCCACCTATGTATAAAAAGTTCATCTTCATAACTTTTTGATATTGAATCCCCTTGTTTGCATGCGGCTCTACTGCTAGGTCCAATGTTTGTTAGGAATCTTTTAATCTTAACGCTAGGGAAATTAATCTTATTTGTAATATTGAATTAGAATGGGTATGAATGGAACAATACGGACGGTAAGGATCCATATAAACAACTCTAACTTGTTCGTGATTAACTCTTAGTTAGTTGTTGGAAGTTGTGTGTGTGAACTGTGAAGACAATAGGTGAAGGTGAATCCAATGCTTGGATGCTGGAGTTTATTACTCAAATAGTCACTCACTCAACCGAGTTTCTAGTTTGCCGTTTGTTTGCATTCAGAAATTGTACATTTCTTGGTGTGATTTTGATTATGGTCGTGGATAGATCTCGGTATACAATAGCTTTGTGATGTGAATATTTTAGCCTTCTTTTTACTTCAACATCAACTTCGTTAGCTAACTAATTGATCCTCACCTATCTGTGCTTGCCTATTAGGAGGTTATGTTGGACTTATGTGATGTTTTACAAACCATTTTCATTATTTGCTATATCTAACTTAAATTTGGAAGCTTGGATGGGATCTCAAAGTACATAACATGGACTTATTTATTGTTTGAGATTCTAAGTTCTGTCTAATGAATAATTATCTTCTTTGTATGGTAAGGAAATATCAAATCCCATAATTGTTTTGCAATTTTTCTCATTGAAATAGATAGCAATGTTTTTATGTTTCTATCTAAGTTTTGTTTTGTGTCCAGCATATATGTTGCTATTTGTCCACCCTATTAGTGTGCATTAAAAGGTGTCAACGTACACTTTTGTTGCTCGGACTCTCTAAAAATGTTTCTGCATCCTAAAACTGCTTTATTTTTGAAGAGTTTGAGCAACATAGATTTACACCGGTTTGTACAGTATAATGGCCGCAAAATGCAAATATCTTCTTATAGTACTACTTAGGGTTTCACGTGAATTAGTAGTTTTTGCTCAGACTCTTTATTTGTATTACAGTGTATGTTAATTTGAAGTCATTATAGAATCTCATAAGTTTCAAATTCTGCATCCGTCTCTGTACGAAAGTATTTTAATTGATGTGTTGTAACTGTTTTGCAGGTACAACAATTGACCAGGGGATTGCATGTGTATTAATGTTGTTGGCCTTGGCAGTGACATACCTTGTTCATGCTGCTGATGTTCCTTTTTAATTAGCTTCTAAAAATAATGGATTTGTTGAACATCATTGGTGTTGTGAGTGTCTAGGTTTATGGAAAATTTTACAAGGGTTTTTCTTGAAATTGTATTGTTATCATACCTAGGACACTTATATTTAGTCATCTGTATTTAGGAACAATTTAACTCTGACTAGCAAATCTTTTTTGAGGTTCCAACAATATTTATATAACACTCTTGGTTAAGCTTTTCATTATACTTTGTATGAATAAAATTATCCAATACGTTATGAAATCAATTGAGATGCAATCTTATGAAATTAACCGGGATGCATGTAGACACACGTACCACGTTTAAGTGTACATGAAGATATAACAAGAAATGACATAACTTTAGATGATTAGACAAGAGTGGCACATTCAAAGATGTATATTCATAGGGTAAGTGTCACATCATTTTGGCTGAAAAAAGAAATTAGCTAAAGTTGGAACAACATAAACTATAAAGCGTTACTTGTTTCAATTTATCTTTACTTTCTGTGTTAAAAGATTTTTTTTTTTTATATTTATAACTTGTAAATTTTAATACACTTCTTTTTCCCTTTATTTATCCCCTTATATGAATGACATATTACTTCGTATTCAATCAAACTACAACGTATAAAATAACACCAAAAGAAAATGGATGTATCAACTATGGGTCTAATGTTCAAATCTCAAGTACAGACAAAAACACTAGGTAATCCAAAACCTTGCCTAGTGCAAGCAAGTTGATTCAAACATTACGATTATTAAAACAGAAAAGAGAAAAAAATGTACAGGATGACTCCTTGTGGTGTGTTCAATTGGTCAAAAATTCTAAAAAAATATTTTCTTAAAAAAAACAAGCTCCCTGAAAATAAGGCAGGCTGTTGTATCATCTCCTCCAACCCTCACAATCATCCACCCTCCATCTTCATAGTTGTCTTAAATATATAAAAATGATTTTAGGACATTCTACTAACATACCGAACACAAGAAAACAAGTAAAAAATCACTTATTTCCTAGAAAATATTTTCCATAGAAAACATTTTCATCTGGACCAAACACACCCACCATCACCTGGGAAATTGTAGCTTTTTCTAAAAATTTAACCAGAAAAGTATTCAAGCATTAAGGCTTTGAACTGCCTTTATGTGTAAGAGAGATCACTTACTTCAGTTGCCAAGGGTCAAATGTCTACTACTTTGAACCCATCCACAGGATTTAAAAGCCATTAAAGTTTTACAGACACAGCAAATTCGATGTTTCACAGCCAGGCCACAATTCAAGTTTTCCTCTCGAGTTGATTATACATGAAGAAACAAACACTTCTTAATATGTCATAGACAATGACCACAAACTCACAGAGGGAAAGGAGCCCCCTCCGGACACAGGTCTAAGCAGCAACTAACCCATTGCATACTTCTGGGTCCAGCTCCGAGCAGTTGCTTCGTACTTGCTTTTATCAGTCTTGTACATATGAGCAATCTCGGGCACCAAAGGATCATCAGGATTAGGGTCCGTTAGCAGAGAGCAGATTGACAGCAGCACCTGCAAGTAATAGATAACAAAATAAGCCACCACCATAATCTGTTTTCTTTCCTGACTGCACTTTGATAGATCAATTTATGGTTAATGTACTTGAAATGAACAAGGTATGATTTGATCCGTCCACATGTTTCCCTCTTTTATCTTTCCCGAGAACAACTTAAACTGGGAACAGAGACACTACTGGCAACTCTCAACAGAAGGAAAATATTACTGCATTCCTTTAAGATTGAATGAATGGGAGGAGGATTAGATATATAGCAATACTGATTGAGTACATTCACATTCTTTGTTCATTTCATCCAATTAGGCAGAGAGTAATAGTCCTTGAAACTTTTGAAATGTAAAAAAGCAAAATAAAAAGATCAACAAATGTGTCTGAAACTATAATAGAAATAACCTTGGAAATTGTAAGTGCCGGGCTCCATTGTTCCTTCAGAATGTCGAGGCAAATGCTGCCATTGCTGTTGATGTTTGGGTGAAAAACCTTTGTCCTAAAAGCTACCTGCACATTGTTCCATAAATGATGTGTGAAATTTTCACAGGGAAAAGAGTAAAAGAAAAGAAAAGGCTATACTATACATTGCAGAACATTGCCTAGGGAGACAGCCAATACTTATGTACTTTGGCAAATGAATCTAAGAGCACGCCAAGTCAATTCTAAGAAAATACATGAAGAAAGTCGATCCATTGTTGGATGCTCTATGGAATAAAACAAAATTATTCACTAGGATACCAACAAGAAAAATAGACTTTCCCTCTATTTAAGTTTTCAACATAGTACTCATGAGGGGAATATTTTTAGATGAAATTAACAAGATGCATGTTCTCAAACCTGAGGAACTGAAAGCAATTGCCTATGTGATTCATGCACCAACACTGAAAAGTATAGAGAATTCTAAGATCTCACAATATAGCTAGTTACGCAACATGAACTCAACAAAAAGTGAAATCCAAGTCGTCCTTTTTATTCTTTTTGGATGACGATGGTGTCAAGATCAACTTGTGCATGCACTTCCACTAATCAACCAACAGCCTGCAACTAGCACACAAACCACAATGCCAAGTAAACCTGCTTACCAAGGTTGGAGCAGATAGACTCATAGAGAGTGGTATAGCAAGAAATTAATCCTAGGATCTCCCAGTTATTACTCCTAAGCATCAAGCACTCACCAAACTCTTTGAGCCAAATCCAAGTCATTCTTCTTAGATTGAAAAACATGCTGTATCGTTCTCCCACACAGTTCATGACTTCAGTGGATTCCACGCAAGCAAAGCAAGGGTAAAGACAATTGGAAAACCACTTGACTTAATAATCAAGCTAGCAACCAAACTCTTTCTTGTCACTACTACAGGAAGTAGTGCATACTTCAGCAGCTTGTGAGTAAATTATATCGAATCTGTCTCAAAATTTCAGTAAGTCCTGGAGTTTAGGTTCTCAAATAAGGACACAAGAAAACTCACAGGCAGCTATACCATCATTACCATGTTAGCAAAATGCAGATCTCAAAATTTCAGCAAGTCCTGGAGTTTAGGTTCTCAAATAAGGACACAAGAAAACTCACAGGCAGCTATACCATCATTACCATGTTAGCAAAATGCAGATACTTAGAAAAAAGTTGGGCTTTCTTGATACCAGTTTGATTGACCAGTCTATATAGATTTTACAATCAATTAACTTAAATTTAAGGCATGACTGATAGCAATAAATTTGAGCTTTATAGAAGGCCTATTCACACAATAGTTCTGAATTGATATAGGGGAAGAAATCAGCTCTCTCCCTAGCAAATGAGCTCTAACGTCTGTACTTGGCTTAAGATATTGTTGTAAAAAAAAGACTTTGCAACCAATTGACATATTTTATAGCAAGTCTGAAAACAATAGCATACTGAGAAAAGATCCCAGCAAGATATAGGAGTAATGCATTGATAAGCAAGCAAACACCTATGTAACCCACATGATGTGGATGGAATACCTTTGGAGGCTTAAATGGATAATCGGGTGGAAAATGAATGGTCACAAGAAACACTCCGCCAGCATAAGGACTGTCAGATGGACCCATAAGTGTCGCTTGCCAGTGAAACATATCTTCCGCAACTGGGCCTGATACAAGCAACAGACAATAATCAGAGAACAACATTCCACACGGAGATCTTTAACAGGTTACACGAAGCTACCTCCCTAATACAAACAGCAAAAGAAAATGGCAAAAAAGCAGAAATAATCAAATAACTTTCTAGATGCAGATTGTAAACACATTAAAAGAATAAACACAGACATCGTATGCACAAGCCACCTTTACCTCATGCAGGTCTTTCAAAATTATGTATCATATGCAATTTGTAACCTTAAAATGTATCATTTGATAATGTTAGTAAAAACCGGAAAAGCAATCATCTGGCCTTTTCTTATTATTGTTCCTCCTGCATTTAGCTCCATTAGGTACGAAGGGAGCAAAGCTGTATTAAACTAAAGAATACCAGGATCCAACCTCCACAAATAACATCATTGAACGAAGAATGCCATGACCTTCACAAGTAACATGATGTAACACAACAGACGAACGGTAAACATAAGAGTCTTATCTAAATGCCAAACCTAATTCCTCCCCATCCTTCAGAAGACTAAAGAATACTTTCTTCTATGAGGCAGAAGCCTAGATGCGGGTTTAGGCCGAACCCAATAGCTTCTGCTCAAACAGTGAACACATTAAATTAAGAACCCCATTATGAGCATGTGATATCATCATTCTAAAATCTAGAATCCATTAAGTTGAAATCCTGGCTCCACCTCTACTTATCCTCATATACGAGGCACATCATCTCAGACTACGGGAAGTCATATTGACAGACTAAATGGAAAATTCAACATTTCAAGCCAACTTATAGAGCAATATGAGAACTTCTTCGTCTGGTTCCATTCTTTCCTTCTTTTACCCCTTCGTTATTTGCCCTTTTCTTTCTTTGGCGGAGGAGGGCTATCTGTTAAACACACTCTCACATGAGCTGAATGGTTACCTGAAAAAAGAAATTAATAAAACACGAGCTCGTCGTTGTCCACTAAATGAGACAACGCTGAATGATTGTGTAAGGGCTCTGTATCAGGTAACTTGTAGTAATGAACGAAATTAAGGCCCAAGAGGACTTGCAGGTACTTAATTCCTCAAGCTTGAATCATTTGAACTCTACTGTTTCCCCAAAGACACTCTCTCTTTTTCCCATTACCACAGGATCCCAAAATCAAACAGTAACAGCCTAGCTGTTATTCTTGTATCTAAAGAGTTTAACAAGACTACAAATAGACTTATGTTTATGCTTTTTGCATTGTTTAGAAAGAAAACATGGTATTTCATATTCTTCCTTATATTTTTCTTCCAATAAAGAATCTTTCTTAACTCATATGTCTTCAGTGGAGCGGAGATACTTCTTTCCTGCTTCAGAAGCAGCATTCACATCCCTACTACTATTCCCAGAAAAAGGTTGCAAAAGAGTTAAGTTTAACCTAAAACTAGAATATTCCTAGTTGTTTCGAAATTCCCATCTAGGTCTCGAAGTTTGATCACTACCAAGTTCAAGATTGCTCCTTTCATTAAAACCTGTTCATATAAGGTCCAAGTCCAGATAACCTGAGCTCCAGCACGATACCTTTTGCAGACCAAACAAATTCATAGTGTGCAAACCACACTCACGGACCATTTTTCATTATTCTCTTCCCTCCATCAAAACCATAATAACAGAAAAACGTGCGAGAATGAAAAACAACAACACCACTTCGTGGTGAAAAAATGTGTGATCAAGCCCAAAAGAACAACCTGAATTCTTCACACTTCCCACAACCAAGGAATCATGTAGGAAAGCAACTAAAAAGATTATCTTTAAAAACAACCAGCCAAGGTTATTTTTTTTACCCACCCCACCTAGAAGGATCGTTAAACTAAAAAGAATTATATACAAGCCTGTGTTTGCAGCAAGAACAAATGCATCACATACCCTTTACAACTTCATCACTTAACAACAGTTGGTTAATACATCAATTTATCACTCAGTGCTTCTTTCGAAAGTTAAATTAACTTTTGGTACAAAAGATAATTTTTTTCATCAACAGTATTCTCACACAAACTTATTTGTCAAAACATCAGCCAATTTCAGGAAAAAGGAAAGAATCGCCAAAAAAATAATCATTTCAAATACAAAAACTACAAAACTAAAAAAATAAATATAAGGCACTAAGAGATCTAGAGACGGTAACAACACTGCAAGAACTCACCCGGAGATTCAATAGACCGAAAAAAATTTTACCCACTCACTTGTTTGCAGCAAGAACAAATGCATGATATGTCCTTCAAATTTTTTCTCACCAAACTTTACTTAGTTAATACATCAATTTAGTTAATAACTGCTTCTTTTGAAAGTCAAATTAACTTTCGGTACAAAAGACAAGTTTTTTCATCAACAGTATTCTCACACAACTTTACCCGTCAAAACATCAGCCAATTTCGGGAAAAAAGGGAAAGAACAACCATCAAAAAATCATTACAACAAATAAGCACAAGTGGGGTGGGAGCTAGTGAGGATAGACTGTATTCAGACCTTACCCCTACCTTTACCTTGAGAGGTAGAGAGTCTATTTCCGATATACCCTCGTATCAAGTAACAATAACCAAAAAATAATCACTCAAACACAAAAACTACATAACTTTAAAAAAAAAAAAATGGTACCAGCACTGCAAGAGGTAGGAGGATCTTTCTGGAGATCCTTGAGCTCTTTCAGAATCCTCTTGGATGCCATTTCCGTACAAATCCCTAATTACAACAACAATAACAAAACCCTAAATCAGTTCGAGTATATAACGAAATTTTTTACATATATAGCAACACATATACAAATATATATACATACATACAAAAAAGCGATCGAAATTGAAAAACGAGAACAGAATTGCTTCATACCTCAGAAATCCTCCTACTCAATTTTGGTTATTTTTTCTTTTTTTCTGGAAATGGTAGAGTTTGTTTTAGGTGAAACGAACAAGGGTTTTATAGGGCACAAAGAAGAAGAAAATTTTAGGTACAGTGAACTCGTTTAGTAACTTTATTTTTTATGTTCATATATAACCCTAATGTTCTGTAAATATTGCAATTTGATCCCTTTGAACTTGTATTCCTGTTTTTTTAGAAGTTCAAAAATTTTGGGTTCGAGGTTTATGGATTCGGAAGTTTATTATATATGTATGTATTTTGTGTATTTTTTCATAAATATATAATGTTCTAATCAAAATTATTGAATTATGTACAGTGAATTTGTTTGGTACAGTGAACTCGTTTATTAATTTTATTTTTTATATTCATTTATAACCCTGTAAATGATTAATTCATGTTCATTGGTCAATTTAATTAATCAAATATAAACTAATTTATGTTTATTTATTGAAAATTTAACTTCAAGAGAACACTAAATAGGAATACAATGGTAAACTTAAATAATTTCTTAAGGGACGTGAAATCTAAAATAATGACATATAAATAGGAAGGAAGAGAGTATTCTCACACTAAAGGTAGTGGAATAAGAAATGTGGGATAACTAACTACGAGATAATTAATTCCGAGATAATCTGCTTCTCAACCAACCGAGCCCTAAAAGACAGACAAAAAATGTACCTAAATGTATTTAAAAGAACTTTTGGGGTGGCTAATGGAATTTCTGATAAAAGACGGGGTAGATAGATTGGATAATACAAATTTGTGAACTGTCAACTCTGCTTCTCTTACCTGTCGTCTTCTTCTTCTCTCCCAAAACCCCTCTCTCTGCTAGAAAAACCCGAATTGCCTTAATCGGATCACATCGTTGACCCGATTTCGACCCGAATTCAAGTTCCGACAATGAACGACGCCGATGTCTCCAAGCAGATCCAGCAAATGGTTCGATTCATCCGCCAGGAAGCGGAAGAAAAAGCTAATGAGATTTGCGTATCTGCTGAAGAAGTAAGACCTATATTGAATTTCAATTTTATTATTTCTGTATTGAGCATTGTTCCGATTCGTAATCGGATCCAAAATTTGAAGTCAGGCAAGTGTGAATAGTGTTGTAGTCACTAATTTTTGTGATAAATTATATGATAATATTAGTTAATTTTGAGTTATATATGTTGTTCGAGTCTAAAAAACCTTTAAATGTGTACTTTTTGGAAAGTTTTGATTATTTGAGTTCTGCATCTAGCATTGTTTGGTGTCAAAAGGCAGATCTAAAATTTGAAGTCAGAGTGTTATTTGTGATAATAAGGGTAGAAGTATAGTACTTTTCGAAATTTTCGAATTATATATGTTATTCGACTCTAAAGGGCATAATGTGTACTTTTCAGAATGTTTTGACTAACTATTTTCTGCGTCTAGCATTGTTTTTTTTGTCAGAAATGGATCCAAAATTTAAAGCCGCCAGTGTGAGTAGTGCTGCAGTCGTTATGATTTGTGATAAGACTTGTGTAAAAATACACCTACTTTTCAAAAATTTCAAATTATATATGCAGTTCAAGTCTAAAAAGTTTTAGATGTGTACTTTTCTGAAAGTTTTGACAATCTATATTCTGCATCAAGCATTGTTTGGAGTTAGAGGTGGATCCAAAATTTAAAGTAGTGTGAATAGTGCAGCAGACACAATTATTTGTGATAATAAGTGTAAAAGTATATGCTTTTTAGAATCGTAATATGAAATATTTTTGCGCGCTATTACATAGGAGTGGGGGTTTTACCTTGTGCGCACCCAAAGGGTAGCGACTGCGGGTTTCCCTTGTCATCAAAAAAGTATATGCTTTTTAGAAAATTTCGAATTAAATATGTTATTCGAGTCTAAAAAGTTTTAAATGACATTGTTTGGAAAGTGGCGAGTGTGAATAATGTTGCAGTCACTAATTTTTGTGATAATAAATGTAAATATATGGTACTTCTTAGATCTCCAATTATATATGTGATTCATCTAAAAAGCCTTAAAATTTGGATCTTTTTGTGATTATAATTGTAAATGTGTGGTATTTTATAAAATATCCAATTATATATGTGATTTGTCTAAAAAGTTTTAAATATGTACTTTTCAAAAGGTTTTGACTATCTATTTTCTGTAACCAGTTCTGAGTAAGAGACGGGTTTAAAATTTAAAATCGCCAAAATGTGTCATGTGATAATAAGTGTAAAAATATACATACTATTTGGAGATTATGAATTATATATGTAGTTCGAGTGTAAAAAGTTCTAAATGTGTTTATGTCAGAAAAAGTTTTGACTTTTTTGTATATAATTGGACTTCAAAAGTTTTAATTATATATATAGTTTCAGCTAAAAGTAGTGGTGCTTCTAAATTCACAGAGAGATAGTTGGGTCTGCCTATTTTTGGAGTCCCTTTTAAGGTAATTAGAGAAATAATGGTCTTTGGTTGTGGTTATTTCTTAGGAATTCAACATCGAGAAGTTGCAGCTAGTGGAAGCGGAGAAGAAGAAGATCAGACAAGAGTATGAACGCAAAGAGAAACAAGTGGATGTTCGCAAGAAGATGTAATTTTGCTCATTTGTTTTGGTTTGTTGTTGTGCTTTACGTCAAATTGGATTAAAGAAAATGTTCTTTGATTTTATGTTTGGGAATTCATATTGCTGGTCAAATCCTACAATTTGATTTCTGTTAGCCATCAAAATGCCGCTGTGCTCTAACCGTGAAGAGAAGATATACAGTAATACTGTGACTGTAACAGCAATTTGAATTGTTGTTTCGTAACAATAATAGCTGTCACTTGATTTTGGATGAAAATGATTATTTTTGTTTGTTGTCTTAGCTTAAGATTTTAGTTTGCAGCTTGAGAATACCTCTTTCTCTTTTAGTATATCCAGGTTTCTTCTTGTGTTGTTCATGCTTAGTCTGGAACATCATGGATGTACTTTTTCAGTCGGTTTTGCTGGGTATTTCTGAAGTAAAAGAATTGTGTATAATGTTACTGTAAAAGAAAGAAAAAAAAGCTTACTCGTGGCATCTTAGGAGCTTTTGTAGTGTTGTACTCTGCTACCATTAATACCTTTTTTAGTACTTCTTGTTAGTTAGAATATAGTAGTTCTTTTCGGAACAAGCCACCTGGTTAAATTTGGTCTGAACTTGATTTCCTAGCGACGTTCTTTTGTAAGGCTGTAGCAAGCCAGATCATGCTGAACTAGGTCTGAAGTTTAAAGTTTAAATTGCTATTGTTTTGCGAAAATTACATTCTATGTGATTCAACTTAATTATCTAATTTGAACTGCAATTGGCCGACATGGTCTTTAAAGTTTCTCTTTGATGTACTTCTTGCAGAGAGTACTCCATGCAACTCAATGCCTCTCGAATCAAAGTTCTTCAAGCTCAGGATGACTTGGTTAACACCATGAGGGAGGCAGCAGCAAAGGAGCTCTTAAATGTTAGCCATCATGAGCACGGCATCATAGATTCTATTCTTCATCACCACCACGGCGGTTATAAGAAGCTTCTGCATGATCTTATTGTTCAGGTATGATGGATGTTAATCTAAATGATGTTCTCTTCTTTTTTTTCTGGACTTCATGAATTAAACTATGAGATCTTAGAAACTGAGTAGGAATATTTTATGGAAGATATAATATGTGTAAGTTGACCAATACTATTCTTCTATTGATGTGGTTATATGCATCATATTATCTGAACTCTTAGGCTCTAGATTGTGAATCCCTTATTTGGTTTTTATGGCATTTACAGTATTTTACAATAGAATGAGGACATGAAAATTGTGAATATCTCTTGTTTCAAGTTCAGACTGGGTCTCAAGTCTAACACTCTACTAGAATCATGTTATAGTTTTAGATACCAAAATATAATTGGATAGTATTACCAGGAACTTTTACTGGTACCTTACCTTCATGCTGGATACTTCTAAAATTGAGGCTCAACTTTAACAGAATCTAAAATTGGTGCACTTACTCTCATGGTAATATGAAGCGTTCAATTTCTTCTTTGCAAGTATTTAAATGTCTAGAGTGCTATGACCAAAGGCAATACAATGATTAACAACAAAACTATTGTCTTTTATGTTGTTTGTGACCGTAATTGGCTTGACTGTTCATGGCGTCTGGATGGCTTACTGAATTTATTATTTCTTAGTCTTTAGGCATGATTTGAAACCAACTCTTTCTGTTGCAGAGTTTGCTTAGGCTTAAAGAGCCTTGTGTCCTTCTGCGTTGTCGGAAACATGATGTACACCTGGTTGAACATGTACTGGAAGCAGTAAAGGAAGAATACGCAGAGAAGGCAAACGTCCATCAACCTGAGATCATAGTTGATGAAATCCACCTTCCTCCTGCTCCATCACATCATAATATGCATGGTCCATCTTGGTAAGCTGCTCTATTACAACCTTACTTTCATGAGTATCTGTTGGTTGGACTCCTTTCTTTCTCTTGTTTTGCATGCTATTGCTTTTGGGAGAAATTAGCTTTCTGAAAAATCACGCAACTCCTCTTACCTACCTCTCTCTCTCTCTATCTCCCCACAGCTCCGGAGGAGTGGTGTTGGCTTCTCGAGATGGGAAAATTGTGTGTGAAAACACTCTTGATGCCAGATTGGAAGTTGTGTTCCGTAAAAAACTACCAGAGGTACTTTCTTCTGCCCTGCCTTTCATACTTCTCAGATTTCTGTGGTCTGGTTTTGCCAATTCTTTTGATTTTCGTTCCTCCAGTGTATGTGATCTACTGCTCGAGTTTTAGCTGTCTATACATCTCTTATTACTTAAAATATTATTCAGATGAGTTACAAAGTGTCTAAGTTCATTGTTTAACTTTATATGCATTTTAGAGGATTACTGTTTCTTAGTTGTGATTGATCTCTGTGGAATAGCTTTTTGCAGCTCAATTCATTGACATGTTGTACCTCTTAGCTATGTGGTTTAATATTTGTACTGTCATCTCCTTATCATTTTCGTCCACTAATTAGTTAATCTGGGTCGAGGGCAGGTCAGTTTAATAATATTTGTTCAGACTTTCTGAAAACTTGAATATTAAAATAAAATGTCTGTAAGGTAATATTGGTGCTTGACCCGTTTAAGGTCACAAGCTAATTGAGACTTGATACTACGAATGTGTTAATAAACAGCAACAGAACCAGTCAGGTTGGATTGAATGTACAATTAAAGGAAGATGAATCGAAGGAAATGAATGAATGACGAGTATACTAACCAGTAAAATGAGATGAATACTTAGTCCATATAATGGATGGGATGACAACAAGAGAGAACTTCAAAATTTACCCATTTTTTCGGGGTGTGGGGGCTGTAAGAGATTGCTTTAGAGTTTTATCCTTGTTTTTGTATGCTGAACAAGTATGCTCCTCCATTTGTTCCGCGGTGGGAAAGGGGGGTTGTGAAACATTGCTTTAGAGGTTTGTCCTTGTGTTTGTACACTGAGAGTCTTGTTCGATCAGTTACTTATATATTATTTACACTTAATTAGTTGTTAATTTTTTTGTTGCTGTCCTGAATACTGCAGATCCGCAAGTGCCTATTCGGTCAGGTTACTGCTTGAGCAGTTGGAACCTTTTCCTGTATTTATCACTCTTCATTCATCGCTGTGTGGATTTTGAATTGGCGAATGACCGGATTCAAATCATCATCCATCACTTTGCTTGTGTACTATTATTTCATTTTCTCCGAAAAGACTTGTTTTGCATTTCTGAAACTGTCTTGTTTTCTTGTGATTATTTCATTTGGGGGCATTGTAACAAAACTTGTGTTAAGTGATAATTCTGTACTCTAGCACTGGGCTTGGGAAATTTTTTGCAGTATAATGTATGGCAATAAGGTTGATTTACCGGTGGACATTAAGTTATTGTGAGTAATATCCCTCTGTGTATCTTTACTTAAATGAATGAAATCTGTGCTACTCAAGGAATTGTAACAATTCTTTGATAATAAAGTTGCCGAGTTGGTTAAGCAGAGATTTAAGATTCGGAACCCCTGCATACTTTCTTGGTCAATCTTGTCGTACAGGGTTTGCCTAGTTCAGTTTACTGCAATTTGCAGACTATTACACTGTGCACCCGAAGGATACTGACTGTGGGTTTCTTTGTATCACAAGAAAAAAAGTTGTTCATAAATGGGGGCTAGTCATAGTAGTAGCTACGGGTTCAGCTGAACGCATTTCTTAGGTTAAAATAATTATTTAATATATCTAATAATTAACGACAACCTCCGTGTATAGGCGAAGGGATGGACGCCCGATGAAGGCCTATGCTACAGTAAGAAAAAAGTAGATTGAGATTATGAAGTCACTTAGCCGCATACATATGAAGGGGAAAGGCGTCGGAAAGTAGATAGAGGTTATGAAGACACTTAGCCGTATATTATATGAAGGGGAAAGACGTTGGTATGGAGTCGCGTCAACTGTGGATATAAATTAGGCTCTAAGGAATGGAGTTGTGTCAACTATGGATATAAATTAGGCTATAAGGAATGGAGTCTTAAACTATGGACTGAGACTACACTAATGAACAAGGAAGCTTGACTAATAAAAGTCTGAAAGATTGATACAATAAAGAAAGTCCCTATAAGCAAGGTCAATCCCACAAACGATCAGACAAACTCAAGCTCACTTCAAAGTTTCATTTTATGTAATGACGTGTTTGATATGGTCGCGTTATTACCTTTTTTTCCTATCATTTTGATGTCATTACTTATTATTTAATAATTTTATTTTATCTTTTGTCCTACCTTTTCTTTTTTATAATAACTTTACCATGCATTCTATTTTTCTTTATAATATTAAAGTTTATTCTTCATATTAGACAAATTAATTCATATCAGACCCTTCAAAAGTAGTGCATTTTTTAAGAGTTCGATATGGATGAGACAATATTTTTTGAACTTCCGAACAACATATATAACACAAAGAACAGAAGGAAAAACAGGAGAAATGAACAAACTCTAATAATATGTTGAGAGTACAAACTAATTGTGACTACTTCTTTTTCCTATTTTTCGTGTTACATTTAAGGGTATTCTCACTTACTAGTTACACAACTCGAACATTTGAACCTACTTAGTAATTTTTAGTTTGAATCACTATCTCCTTCTGTTAACTCGCCATCCTTCAAGGAATTGATTGAATCTTGAGATAACTCGTTTCAATGCTGTTGCACCACCAAAACCGATGCTGTAGTTGAAAATTCTGGACAAGTTAACAAGTTACCTAAAGGACCTAATCCTGGACAATCACTCTTTTTATCCAATGCTGCTGCTACTTCACCCTCAGACATTCTTCCCACAAGAAATAGATTGCATCGGTTATATGCACGAATTAATTCTGTAGTCCCTGGAACGCCATTTACTAACTTCTCTTCATATTTGATGGAGTTGCTCATGGAAACTTTGTGTTTTAAGTCGGTAAGCAACTCTTCATCTTTGGATTGATCCTCGGGGCTATAAGTTTGGTCCATATCTAATGTGACACTCCCTCCAGCAACCTCGGGGTTCACTAGGAAACGAACCACGAGTAAGTTAATGCCAAGGTGCTCTGCCATACGCATACCGTAAGCAAGTGCTTCGCGATCATCATGACCCCCGAAGAACAAGATGGTTACTTTGAAATCAACATTGCTAGCAGATACATGAGATGCACCACCGAGTCCTCGGTCTACCAAGATACCAACTGAACAAGGTGCGTGCTGAAGAACTCTCCGGTTCACATGCCTAAGATCACCTCTCGTTGTTTCCAAATGTCCATCGATCCTCTGATGCTTATGGAATGGGAGGATTATCATGTTGACCCTCTTTCTCTCAGCACCAGCGATAATGTCCTCGTGCATGGTATTCATCGGAGAGATTGCAGTTGTAGGTCGGATAGACACCTTACTGAGAAGCTCAAACATCTCGAAAGCAACAACAATTTGATTAGAATCTGAAACCCCTCCCTTTGTCCAAAAGGGCATTCCGTTTTTTCTAGCCTTGTGGACCATCAGAATTGCTGAAGATCTTTCAGACAACTCCATAAGGTGCATTGCACAGACGCGGAGTCCTTCTTTCATTGCAGTACCACGAGAAGCCTCGATGAGATTGATCATTGTGGGAATGTTCTTCTTGCTGTGGAAACAGGTCATGATTCGGAGTGGTTTGCTCGTGTCTTTCCTCTCAATCGTTCTGTTCTTGTACTTGGTTATAGCCAGTTTAGCTGGCTTATACACGGATACCACTATAGGGCTCGTGATGAACGTTGTGAAGAATGCCATCAGAACCATGATGGCAAATGTTTGATCATTCAGTACCTGCAAGATTGAACATTCGAAACAATGTAAGCTTACAAGAAGTAAATTCAAAACCGATTAAAGTACTTTAGTCGATCTAAATGAAACGTACCCCTCTATCTTTTCCGATGTCGAGGACAATGAGCTCCACTAGACCTTTAGTGTTCATCAAGAAACCAAGCGTAACAGCCTCCTGAACGGGCATTTTGCACAATAGTGAGACCAAAGTAGTGCCAACGATCTTCCCCAAACACGATGTAAATATGACTAAACCAAGAAGACCCCATCATTGTGCCCCTTGAATAGTAGCTACATTAGTCTTCAGTCCACTGGAGACGAAGTACAACGGAAGGAATAGACCAGAAACAAGATCCTCAACTTTTTCCACCAGAGCAGCAGAAAAAGGCCCTTCCTTTGGTACAAGAATTCCAAGCACAAAAGCCCCGAATAAGGCATGAATACCAATTGCATCAGTAACGAATCCTGCAACCAGCACGGCTCAAGTATTAAACGAGTGTAAAGTTAATGGAAGGCTTGTGTTATATCACAGTCCTTAACACACATTCCCCATATTTCTCTCTCGGTATATATATATATATCTCTTTCTCTCTCTAAAACTGTCATTTTGTATATATATATGGAAAAGTTTCACTCTCTCCGTTTTTTCTTCTCCAAATTTCTGGGCCTGCAATTTTTTGCAGAATTTTTATTTTCGAAATGCGGATTTTCTCCCCTTTTAACTTTTTCCAAACTCTCCGGCATTCAGGTTTCTCTCTCTTCCCCTTTCTCTCTCTCTATATATATATGTGAAGGAAATGAGCGCAACGATTTCGTTGGGGGTGGGTGGGGTGGTGGCGTTGTGCGGATGATGAATCATTTCACCGGAAAATTATACACTATTGACGTGTTTGACCATAAAAATTATTCATTTTTTTTCGAAATAAGTTTTGACTATTTTGAAATTAGTACGCCTCGGCCATATTTCATCATGAAATTTGAAAAAAACAAAAACAAATAGACACACGTCCTGTGTGGCAATTTGTGCAACTTATGTAACATCTGTATTATGCCGTATAGAACGTGTGTGACTACTCATTTAACTTTATACGACTTTAAGTGTTTTACCTGTGCATACTAAAAATTGGAAGACACAGATGCAAGCTGAGGCCAAGTTAAATGGCATGTTTATGTATTATGCCAAAAGAAAAGGCAACTCATAATCTAAATTTTGGATTCTACATGATTTTGGTGTGCAGATATTGACAAATGATATAGATTATGATGTTTTCCGATTGATCTGAGTTTGTCTTATTCAAGCTCAAACATGGCTTCAACTACAACAATGAAATGTCCATCACCTATGAAAGCTACATCTAATGGAGTATTCCAAGGGGATAGTCCATTGGACTATGCACTTCCACTTGCCATTGTACAAATATGTTTGGTGCTTGTACTCACTCGAGTCCTCGCCTATCTTCTCAGTCCTCTAAGACAGCCTCACGTCATTACTGAGATTATCGTAAGTCTTTCTCCCATTTTACACTATCAGTGTACTTTAACTTGTCGTAGAAAACCTCCCTTTCCTTTTTAGATTATTAATGTCACTTTTGTAAGAACGGTTTTAGAACATTTAGTGTCACAACCCAAGGTACCCCCTAGATGTGACATGGCGTACAAGACCTCGAGAGACCTCATGAAAGCCCTCAGTATACATTACATACAAGATAATAGAGAATAAAAGTTCGAAAGAGAATTTCATATCAAAGCTTTTAAAAGAAACAGTGGAAGTCTACAACTCATGTCTCAAAGCCTTATAATATCATAGAATACGAATAAAAGTGATAGGGACGCAGCCCAATACAATATCCAACATAAGGAAAGACATAAAATGTAAAATCCAACAAGGCTATGTCCTCGGATGGATGAGGACTCACCAAGTCTTCTTCTCAACTCTAAGTCAATGCTCTAGCCACGAGTGGAAGGTGAATCGCCACGTCCTATACCGAAGAAGTTAATGTAGGCAAGAGTATGCGTTAGCACAATTAAGTACTAAGTATGATAGCAATGCACATAAACACATAAGTCATGCTAGAGAGAGACATAATCATGACATGTGATGGCCAAGCTAAAAACATGATAAACATGAGAAATGAGAAACATGAAACATAAAGCATATATCAAGGCCAAAGCAAGCTAAATCATCTTTCCTTTTTTTCTTTAATTCATTATGAGAACACTTGTTTAATAACTTGTGGGGGGAAAGCCTTAACCGACATGTAAGACCATGTGAGCTATTAACACGAAATCCGGTGTCTACCCCACACCGAAAAGGGGTGTCCTACTTGCCAAGGTAAGACCATGAACTTCTTAGCTTAGGTGGATCCACTAGCTAATGTCTACATAAAGACAACATCCTATGGTGGCAACATAGTTTATAGGATAGAGATTGTTTTAGGAGACTGAGCCTCAACTAACGGGAGAGCTCCATCTAGAAAACCCGGCCTCTACTAACGGGAGAGCTTCCATCTCAATATCCACTCGGTGCTAAGCATAATTTCCACGGATTAGTCATTAACATATTATATCATTAAACATGAAAAGGTACAACTAGGGTTACCAATTCAAGCTAAAATCATGCTTATAGACGTTTCATCTTCCATAGTCCTTGTCTAAGCTTACGTCAATAGAATAGCTCCTTAAGAACATGGGTAATCGCCTCTTTGTTCTTTTAAGTCATATTGGGAGTATCATGTGCGAAAACCTTTCACAACTCAACCATAGCATCATCATATCATAACTTTGGTACTTTACTCTCAAGCACTCTTAATTCATCATGCTCATATTTCATAGTTCATATGGGTTCATGCAAGTTCAACTCATATCATGCAATTCAATGCAATCTCATGCTTAGAAAGCCATAATTAAGACAATTTACACATACTTGAAGGAACTCACATAATAGAGGAAAATCATGCTTTTGACTTGATCATGCTAAATTCATAAGATTATCCTCAATTCATTCATAATTCATGCTTGATTTCATAGAGAATTCATAAACTTCATCAAATCATAACTCAACCCAACAATCAAAGCATAGATTATCAAATTGGGGAGAATTAGCTTGAGATCATGGGGGTTCATGCAATCTTTACATCAAATCATGTAATTCACGCTAATTCGTGCACTAAGTTACTTTATCACGCTAGATCGTGCACTAGGAATCATAAAATCAATAATTGGAATCATAATTGAAGAATCCACAATGATTGATCACAAACCCTAATTCAATTGGGTTGGAGTAAACCTTTGAAAATCATGAAGAAGAGGAAGGGCCCATTGGAGGAAAAGACTCCTAATGGTGAACACTATCATATCTCAAAGCAATCCACAAGAAATTGGAGAAGATTGATGGTCTTCAATAGGGGATTCAAGCTTCTTCTTCTTCCTTGAGAGTTGAGAGAGTTTCTTTTTAGAGAGAGAAATATTCGAGAGATGAGAGTTTTGGAATGAATTAGAATGAAAGGAATTAGGCTTAAAAAGTATTTATAGGTCTTAGATTAAGAGTATAACCGACTTAGCTTAATAGGTAAATAATTAGGGAAAAGACCAAAAAGCCCTTAATTAAAAACTGTCGGGGCCAATCGACGGACAAGATTCCATCTACGGCCCGTTGGTGGCCTCCATAGGTCACTGTCTTCAGGTGAGTTCTGCATTTAAAAATCCTTTGGAAGCTTGGGGTGTTACAGTTAGTGTATAGAAGTTAAACTCTTTGCTTTATGTATATATAGTTCGAGTTAAAGGGAATGCACATATCCGCGCCTGTTCCCAGAGAAAATGATTCTTAGAGAATGTGATGTGATATAGTAATGATTTTTATTATGTTCATGTGATGAAAGTTTTAGCTTTCTTGATCCTATTCCTTATTAAGTTTAATTCAAGCACATGGTCACCATTATTATATAATGAATTGTTAATGACAATACTACAACACAAGTACTAGTCATTCTGGTTTAAGCTATGCTGCTCGGACTCTTCAAAAATGTCGATGGGTGCGTGTCGGGTCCTCCAAAAGAAATTCATCTTTTGAGGATCTGATATGGATGCTGCAGCATTTCTGAGAGTCCGAGTAACATAGAGTTTAAAGTATCATGCATCTATATGATTCGTTGGAGATCTTCTGTAAACCAACATAGAGTTAATGGTTAATGGATTCTTGTTCCTATCTGCCTTTTATCTGATCAAAGCTTGAGAAAGAAATGTGTCTACAACTTTTCAATGAACTTATTAAGAGATGAATATAACTATATTGATTTTCATGATATCAATAAATATAACTGGTTACATAGCTGCAATTTTCTTCTTAATGATCTTGATTTCATGAAGAAGATCTTTGTATTGCACTGTTACAGATCAGAGAAAACATCGCTCTGTAACATTACTTGCTAGAGCAACAAATAGGTGATACACTCAAACCTCTTTATAACAGTGTCGAGTGTCGTTTGTCTGGATATGTTGTGGCTGCTATAGCGAGATGGTGTTATAGAGAACATATAAAATAACATAAAATGAAAGTCGATTCCAAAAGAAAACTAGGCCGTTATAGTGAAATGTTGTTATAGAGAGGTCTGGCTGTAAATTGATTCTACTTTTGGCAGGGAGGAATTCTACTCGGTCCATCTGCACTTGGCCGGAACCAGAAGTATCTGGATGCAATATTTCCACCAAGGAGCCTCACAGTATTAGATACTTTGGCAAACTTTGGCCTCCTCTTCTTTCTTTTCCTTGTTGGGATCGAGTTAGATCCCGGGTGTCTTCGTCGTACTGGAAAGAAAGCTCTTATTATTGCCCTTGCTGGAATCTGTCTCCCTTTCACATTAGGAATAGGCACATCATGTGTTCTCAGAGGAACTATTGCTAAAGGAGTTAGCCAAGGCCCTTTTCTAATCTTTATGGGAATATCCCTTTCCATCACCGCCTTCCCTGTCTTGGCTCGGATCCTGGCTGAACTCAAGCTTCTAACGACTGATGTTGGTCAAATGGCCATGTCTGCTGCAGCAATCAATGATGTGGTTGCTTGGATTCTGCTTGCACTTGCTATTTCCCTTTCAGGTGCTAGTAATTCACCCCTTATTTCAGTGTGGGTACTTTTGTGTGGAACTGGATTCGTCTTGCTTTGCATAGTCATTGGTCCTCCGATATTCAACTGGATGGATAAACGTTGTGCTGAGGGTGAGCCGGTTGATGAATTATACATATGCGCTACACTTGGAGCCGTGTTGGCTGCAGGATTCGTTACTGACACTATTGGTATTCATGCCCTATTCGGGGTTTTTGTGCTTGGAGTTCTTGTACCAAAGGAAGGGCCACTTTCTGGTGCTCTGGTGGTAAAAGTTGAGGATCTTGTTTCCGGTCTATTCCTTCCGTTGTACTTCGTCTCGAGTGGACTAAAAACAAATATAGCTACTATTCAAGGGGCACAATCATGGGGTCTTCTTGTTTTAGTCATATTTACATCGTGTTTTGGGAAGATCGTTGGCACTACTTTAGTCTCACTTTTATGCAAAATGCCTGTTCAGGAGGCCGTGATGCTTGGTTTCTTAATGAACACTAAAGGTCTAGTTGAGCTCATTGTCCTTAACATTGGAAAAGGCAGAGGGGTATGTTTAATTTAGACCGACTAAACATTTATCGATTTAGAATTTACTTCGCGTAAATTTACTTTGTTTGTTCAATTTTTCAGGTATTGAATGATCAAAGATTTGCCATTATTGTTCTGATGGCACTCTTCACAACATTCATTACAACACCTATAGTTGTATCAGTGTACAAGCCTGCTAAACTGGCTATAACTGAATACAAGCACAGAACGATTGAGAGGAAAGACACGAGCAAACAACTCCGAATCTTGACCTGTTTCCACAGCACAAGGAGTATTCCCACGATGATCAATCTCATTGAGGCTTCTCGTGGTACTGCAAAGAAAGGACTCCGCATCTATGCAATGCATCTCATGGAGCTTTCTGAAAGGTCTTCAGCAATTCTAATGGTCCACAAGGCTAGAAAGAATGGACTGCCCTTTTGGAAAAAAAGAGAGGTTTCGGATTCTAACCATATTGTTGTTGCTTTTGAGACTTTTGAGCATCTCAGTAAGGTTTCTATCCTACCTACAACTGCAATCTCTCCCATGAATAGCATGCACGAGGACACCATCGCTGGTGCTGAGGGAAAGAGGGTCGCCATGATAATTCTCCCCTTCCATAAACGTCAGAGGATCGATGGACATTTGGAAACCACGAGAGATGATCTTAGGCATGTGAACCGGAGAGTTCTTCAGCATGCACCTTGTTCAGTTGGTATCTTGGTAGACCGAGGACTTGGTGGTGCATCTCATGTATCTGCTAGCAATGTTGATTTTCAAGTAACCATCTTGTTCTTCGGGGGTCATGATGATCGTGAAGCACTTGCTTATGGTATGCATATGGCAGAGCACCCTGGCATTAACTTACTCGTGGTTCGTATCCTTGTGGACCCCGTGGTTGCTGGAGGGAGTGTCACGTTAGATATGGACCAAACTTATAGTCCTGAGGTTCAATCGAAGGATGAAGAGTTGCTTACCGACTTAAAACACAAAATTTCCAAGAATGATTCAATCAAATATGAAGAGAAGTTAGTAAAGGATGCAGCAGGGACTACAGAACTAATTCGTGCATATCAGCGATGTAATCTGTTTCTTGTTAGAAGAATGTATGAGGGTCAAGTAGTATTAGCTTTGGATAAAAAAAGTGATTGTCCAAAATTAGGTCCTTTAGGTAGCTTGTTAACTTGTCCCGAATTTTCAACTACAGCATCGGTTTTGGTGGTGCAACAGTATCAAAACGAGTTATCACAAGATTCAATCAATTCCTTGAAGGATGGAGAGTCAACAGAAGGAAATAGTGATTCAGACTAAAAAATACTAGGTAGGTTCAAATGTTCGAGTTATGTAGATAGTAAGTGAGAATACCGTTGATCCTCCTAACGAGTGATGGGAGGTAACACGAAAAATAGGATAAAGTTTTAGTCACAGTTAGTTTGTACAGTAACAGATAACTAAGGGATTATTAGAGTTTGTTCATTTCTCTTGTTTTTCCTTCTGCCCTTTGTGTTGTAATTAAAGCTGTAAAATCTTCATGCTTCTTTGAAGTTGTGTTGCTCTGACTCTTCAAAAATGTTGCGGTATTCGTACCAAATTCTCCAAAAATGCACTATTTTTGGAGGGTTTAACATGTACCCGACGTTTTTGAAGAGTCTGAGCAACATAGCTTTGGAGGATTAGAAGTAATTCCTATTAGTAAAAATATCTTTTGGGCCTAATACACCCTTATTGTGAAATTCTTTGCATATTTTGAAGAGGATTTTCGGCGACTAGTAATTTCAGTCGTGGTTAATGCAGACGATTCGATTCCGCAAGGAGAAAAGCTTCACTCCTAAAGTAGTAATTCCCGGCACAGTCCGAACTAGTTGAGTTTTCAATACGAGTTTTGAACATTGGTTGAAAAATGAAAGTAAAAAAAGATGTAAATGGATACTTATCCATGTAGCTAGGTGCCCACCTAATAAAAATTTATACGCATTAGATGTATATTTGATATTCATCAATTCGTAATATTAAATCTCACAACAGTATATGATTTATGACGACTCAATTCCAAATAAATTGAGGAAGAGGACTCTGAAGTCTGAAATCAAATTATTTGGAAGTAAGGAAATTGATTATTCTTTATTTCACTCCACTTACTTACAGAAAATGGTTATAGTAGCCCCATAACTAATCGTTTAAAAAAATTAATCCATTACCAAATAGGATTAACGATATATTTTTTTTGCAATCCATCAAATAATGTCTATAGTAAGAAAAGAAAAGGAATAAAGTGTTTATAAAGTTTCTCTTATTATATAAGTGAGAGTTTCAAGTTAAAGCAGACAGTCGTCACGTCGATGTCTGCTTCAACAAGGGCATTTTTGAAAAAAAAAGTTAAAAAAATATTTTTTGGTTTTACTTTAATTTAATTAGTGTACAATTTTTCCAAAATTATGGAACCTGCTTTAGCTATCTTTAGTTGTAGCTTTATTATTTTGAATGTCAGTAAAAAATCAATGATCGATGATGAAAAATATTTTAATTATGGGCATCTCAATAGACCTCTACGCTAAAAAAATGAGATGATTTACTTCCACACAAATATATACCATAATTTATTTCAGAGTAAAAATTTAAAAATATTTAATCAATACCACTTAAAATTTATAAATATTAATAATATTTGTCAAGTATTTATTTTACACTTAATAAAATGATTTCATATCATTTAATTAATACCATTTTTTTTTAAAAATTGTGAACAAATATTAAGCCTATACACAACACAGGTTTTTCGTAACTAGTAATAATTAAATATGGAAGTTAATTTTAATATTGAACATGTGTATCATAGCAAAGAATATTTAGATGGCATGTTCTTGAAAATCTATGTTTTTCTTTCTAGAAGTATGGAAACCCAAGAAAAATGAATACAATAAATAAAGTTGCACATAAAAAAGTAAAGTATAAATGTCATAGCAGATCGGATTGCCATGATTAACAATTTGGGGGTTCTAAATATTAGGATAACGGTCAATTAATTTTGTTAGGGGGTTCACAAGCTAATATACATATATATATTTATTTAATTTTTTAATATAAATACAGAATCTATGGAAAAGCTAGTGGGTTCATCCGAACCCATAAACCCCCACCTAGCTCCGCCTCTTATTGGAGCTCTATACCAGAACCTTACCTAGTTGTATGTTTTTTCAGCTATCATGTTACTATTATATTAATTTTATTAAGACAAAAAAATTATTCTAATTGGATTTCAAACACCGTCCTTATGCTAAAAAAGAATGAACGAGTTCACGTATACATCTATTTTCGAAATCTCCACGAAGGACCGAATACGAAAGAGAGAATTTATTTTCTGAAATTCCAAAGCATGGTCATCGAAGAAAAAGAATACTGCAAATGTGCCAACATCGAGTGGTTCATAGATTGAAGGAACAAAAGAATAAACTCAAGGGTTCATCTTTTTTGCTCTGATTTTACCAAATTAAAAAATAAAAATCCCTCCTTTTGATTAAAGAAAGATACTCTTTTTTTTTTTTAATTTCCAAAATTAAGATATGGAAAAAAATGCACTAAATTTTGTCAATAAAGGATCTTTGACGAATAATTATAAATCGTTAAAAATGTCATTGACGAGCCGAATTCTTAGGGAAAACTCATCAGAATTTTTATCGAAAATTAATGGTTCTCTAATAGTGATAGTTCTTTAATTTTAAACAATTTATCTTTATTAGAAAATATTTTATTATTCAATTTGAGATTTGTCTACACAAATTTAAATTTAATTAAATTTCAATATAAACATCATAGGAAATTAAAAAAATAATATTCCCTCCGTTCACTTTTACTTGTCACTTTTTCCTAAAATAGATTTTCATTTTTACCTGTCACTTTTGACATATTAATAAAAGACAATTATATTTTTCCATGTTTACCCTCAGCATTAAATACTCTTTCTTGAAATAATTTTTTAAGACTTAATACTAAACATCATTTAATAGGAATCGTTTGGTAAAATATCTATATCAATAATTATTTTCTTAACAGATATGTCAAGTCAAAATGTGATAAGTAAAAGTGAACGGAGGGAGTAATAATAACCAAAGTCAAAGAGGGCACCACGAACGGTGTCGAGCCGCTGCCAACTTTTATTGAATATGATGAATTCGAACATTGATTAATAAATTGACTACATGAGTCTTTTCATTTTTTATTCACGTTTTGGGTTCGAGCGCCAAGTATGAAAAAATATTTGATAGGGAATGCTTTCTTTTGAATGGGACTATACATGGCGCGAATTTGAAATAGTTCAACTCCAATGCAAATTTCGAACACCAAGTAAAAAATCAAAAAAATATATATTAAAACTCGACGAAATTCCAAGTCCTGCCATATAATTTTGTGTAAGTGGTAAAATAATAAAAATTATATTCAAAATTCAAATTCAAAATCTCTAGTTAAAGATAAATTCGAGAAGAAAAAAACATTAAGTATTTGATTGATGGCTAGAAATAGAGTTATTCATGTATTAAAACTAACACTAGCATACCTTATATTATGCTTAGTAGCTCGTTTTCTTGCTTTATATAAAATTCAGCATTTCTGATACGAAGTTTGATTGTATTTTCCCAAATAATTAAATTAAAATATGTGCATGCAAATCAATTTATATATTTTTTATGCTTGATAGAAGAATATTGAATAACTAATACATGAATAACTAAAGGGTTTATTTAGTTCATCAACAATTAATACATTTAATAATAGTTTTTATAATATCTAATTAAGCACATTTAAAATATACACGTTAGTTTTGATTATTTTGTTTATGAATATTCACAATTTTAAAAAAATTATTAACTATTTCATCATTTAATAACTCATATGTTATATTAAATTTGTATTACTACTCTCTTTTTAAGATAAAATATAACATAATTTCTACATAAAATATTTACAAAAAAAATATTAATTGAATATTGAATATACGAATCATTTTTCATAAGAATTACAATTAAAATTTATCAATAATTAAAAATCTAAATATATTATTGTTTCATAACTAAATTTTTATATAATTAATTTTTGAATTATTAATAACACAAATGTGTCTTTTGTCTGCAACAGTATAAGTCCACTTGACCTTTCCACTCATCAAAAGGGAATCATATATTTAATTATTTGTATAATTTTGCTCTAAACTATGATCAATTAGTATAATTTAATATGAATCTAGGTAGATTTATAGTGTACTAATTATCTCCTCAATTCATTTTATTTCTAGTCTTTGTAACAATAGAATATATATTTGAAAATTATTTAATATTAAATTTTTTATTTTATTAGTAATTACATACTCTTATACAAATGACATATTAGAAGAGATAAAATCAAGAATGAATGTATTTGGGTTAAAGTGATAACAGTGGTAGAAAGGATGAGGAAAGTGAAACAGAAATGGTTCGAACATATAAAGAGGAGAAAAGCAAATATTCTAACAAGAAGGTGTAAGAGGTTGGTTGTCGCGAGCTTTGGGAGAGGTAGAGATACCTGGAGAAACATTGGGGACAGATGATTAGTTAGGACATAATCCATACATAACCTTATACTCCTTTTGTTTCAATTTATTTATCTTACTTTTCTTTTTAATCTGTTTCAAAAAGAATATTTTTTCTTTTTTGATAATTCTTTATTCCGATGAAAAATTATTCAACTTTTTACGTGATATATTTAAAATCACATAATTAAAAAGTATTTCAATATATTTTTCTTTACTTCTTTAAACTTTGATGTCAAATCAAAACTAGGCAAATTCAGTATTTAATAGTAATATAAGAGTAATTAATAGTAAGTCAACATTTGGATCCTAATGATAAGGTACTTTATAGGTACATGTCAGATTGCATAGTTAATAAATATGTATATATACCTACTATCCTTACAATGTGCTCATTTTCTGTCTCTCCCTTGTTGGCTGCTGAAATCACAAAAGCCCTAGTTCCTTCACTTTACACATACTTTCTGGGGTTTAAACAACTACCCCACCTGCAAAAATTATCAAAAATAAAATAAAATTACATATCAAAACAACAACAACAACAAGTTTCCTCCTAGAAAGGTACTTTCTTGAATTTGTTTGTTCTCTATATTTGATTTTTGGAACATGTTGTCATAGATATTGAATTTTGAATTTCTTGTTTCTGTTGTGTTATCTTGATTGGTTTTGCTTATTCAATAACTTGTTCACTTTGAAACTAGTTGGGGCCAGCCAATTGAGCCATGTTTGTAAGATTTTTTGTTTTAAGAAAGAAAAAGGTGAGATTTTTAATAGAATTCCCATCTGGGGTTTATAGAAAAAAAGCATTTGTATTTAAAGAAAGTATCCTAATGTAAAGGTACTTTCTTGAATCTATAATCTAACTTTTCGAAAGCAAGGGGTTTGCCTTCTGGGTCGAGCTCATCACACGGGGCTTGGGTTATCTCTGCTGTGTGGTTTGTGAGTGGCTACGGGTTTCCCTTGTCATAAAAAAAAATCTAACTTTCAAGTTTTTTGTTCTCTTTGTTTGATTTTAGGAACACGGTGTTCCAAATTTTGAATTTTGATTTTCTTTTTTATGTTGTATTGTTTTCATTGGTTTTCTTATTGAATAGCTTCTTCTTTTGAGCCATGCTGATTAATCTACCTACCTTAAATCAGAAACTAGTAGGGATTGTATAATTGAGCTATGTACTTGCAAGTTTTGAAGAAAAGAAAACAATTACTTGAGTCGAGGAGGGTTTATCGGAAACAACCTCTTTAGAAGGTAGGGGTAAGACTGCGTACACACCACCCTCCCCAGATCCCACTTGTGGGATTATACTGGGTTTGTTGTTGTTGTTGAAGAAAAGAAAAAAAAAGGTTTAACTTTTAGCTGAAGTCTAATCATCTTGAACTTTGCTAGTATACTTTAGCAAATTTTAATTGATTTGTTGGTTTTACTTGGATTTGGACATCTTTTAGTAGTTGTGTTTTCAAATCATCATCCTAATTAAGCTATGTACTTGCAAGTGTTTTTTTTAAAAAAAATTTTGAAGAAAGAAAAAGATGGGATTTTTAGGTGAAATCTGTAATCTTGAACTTCGAGAATATGGTTACTACTTACTAGCTAGTATATTTAAGCAACTTTTCATCATTTTGCTTGTTTTTACTTGGATTGGATATTTTTTTAGAAGTTATGCCTTCAAATCTTTATCCTGATGTTGTAAAATTTTCAGTTCAAGTTGTATTCTGTCTGTTTGAATTTTTTGCAATATTTTTTCACAGATATGATTTGCTTGTTTCAATATTTTGTACTCTCAGATCTGTTTTTTTTTTAGAAAGGAAAAGGTGGAAATTGTGGTTGAATTTGGAATCTTGAACTCTGATTGGGAGCTAGTTTGTTTAAACAATTACTCCTCGATTCGCTGTTTTAACTTGGATTTAAACATCTTTTACAACTTGGGTCTTCTCTTCAAATTGTTATCCTTATGTTGCAATTTTTCTTTCGATAAATTGTCTAAGTTTTACTACTACAACAACAACATACCCAGTTTAATCCCACAAGTGGGTTTTGGGGAGGATGGTGTTTACACATTCCTTACCCCTACCTTGTGAAGGCAGAGAGGTTGTTTTCCGAAAGACCCTCGGTTCAAGTAATGTCTAAGTTATACTAATCAAGAAAAAAATAGATGTTTTAGTTCTCTCTTGGTTATGTTTAATTTCCTTTTATAATATTTGTATGTGGGCATTTGAAATTCCTTTCATTTTCCCCTCATTTTTCAAGTCTTCTTTTATGCAGTCTTGAGGTGGGAAAGCAAAGACAAAATTGAATCTCGAGTGTTCTGCTCTGATTTCAAATAGTTTGGCTGAATTTTTTGGATTTGAAGAACAAGAAGGAAAGAGTACACGAAGCAACATGATTCTTCAGTATGGTAGACCATGAATTGATGTTTATTGAAGAATCCTATTTGTGTAAGTGGACAAATTCATATTTCTTCTTCATATCTTGCTTTGCTAAGTTTGTCTTAGTTGATATCCTTGTAGTTCTGTGCTTCTGTTATTTCGGAAAGCAAAGTTATCAAGCATTAATATGATCTAAATTCTTAATGCTAATGATTCAGTTCCTTGTGGGCTGTGGCATAGGGCAAAATCAAAGTTTTTTATTTTTTATATTTTTAGCTTAGGTCAATTTTTAGTTTGATTTATAGAAAGAAAGTTTTTTCATATTTACCCTAGTTTCCCATAATTTTTCAAGCTTTGTTACACCAAAAGTATAGATGAAATATACAATCATATACATGCTGCGTCTTTTTTCAGTAAAGCACATGCTTTAATTGCACTTTGCGTTTAAAAACCCAACAAGGAGCTTTTCAGTACTTTTTCACCTTTTGAGCTTTGACAATGCTGTTATATAGAGTCATAGACTGAAAAAAGAATTGATTGGTGTATAGATTTGGTAAAAGAAAATGTTGTGTCTGTTAACTTTTAGCTTCATATGTGTAGCTAGCTACTAATGTGGTTCTTCCTGAGGTTGCGAAGTTTGAAACTAGAATGGTCTGGGATTTCTTGTTTACATGAGAAGAACTGAAAGTGTTTGGAACTTTCCTCCAAGCATATGACCTCTGTCCGTACGAACTTTATAGCAGAAATAGGAAACAACAACATACCCAATTTAATCCCACAAGTGGAGTTTGGGGAAGGTGGTGTGTATTCAGCGTCACTCCTACCTAGTAAAGATAGAAAGATTGTGTCCGATAGACTGTCGGTTGAATAAAGCATTACAACAATTAGTAAGAAAGGGAAATACAATAGTAAAGGAGCCATGTAGAAAATAGTGGAGAAAAGAACAGTAACAACAACAGATAATAACAATAACCGAAACAAAGGAAACAATAGAAGAAATAGAAGGTTGAGGAAAATGAAAGAGGAAAGATGTTTTCTTTTGGTCAAATTAGCAAGAAGAATCGTGCATGGTTAGCAGGGGAAGGAGGGAGACAAGTCAAATTGTTCTACGTAATTTTCCCGAAAACATACTCTTTTTGCTTAAAAAATGATCTTGTTATTCTGGTTTATATCTGCTAAATCATTCCTTTTCATATTCTCTTGACCTTGTGTCTTCTGTGCGGTGGGTGAGTAACTTGAAATCTGCTTTTTAATGGAATTCAATGTGGTACAGGATGATTATTTATCATGATCTGTTGCTGAAGGTTTGACTAAGCGCAAAGTTTAATTCCATTGTTGCTGTTTACAGGAACTTGGTGTAAAGTTTGATATCTAATGGATAGAAAGGATACTTCTGGATTTGTAAGCGGGGGTGGGATGTGCTCTTTTTGACACATCTAACCTTAGTTTAGCCACTAACTAATTTTTAGGCCGGAAGGCAGGTGACTGTTCTTTTGCAAATTGCAATTGAGATTTGGTTCAATAGGAGTGTTGCATCCTAGCTATTAGGTCATGGATTCCAGATTCCACTATTTGGGGTTTGCTGCAAACCCTTCATTGAATACATCCAAGAGTCTGGGAGATTCCATCCGAGTTAACGGAGCTGGAGCTGAAGGTGCTGATACCACCCTGCAACTTGCAAACCCTTCATTGAATACATCCAAGAGTCTGGGAGATTCCATCCGAGTTAACGGAGCTGGAGCTGAAGGTGCTGATACCACCCTGCAACTTGATTCCATTGGGTCCTTAATGCCTTTATTCCCTGCCACAAAGGAAATAAAACACAATTGGAGCTTGATTCGTGGATCTGTTGATCAACAAATTGGTTCATCTTTGTGTCTAAGCTTAGGCCATTCATCAAGTGCCTCGGCAAGTAAGTGGAGTTCAGGCACTGTATGTACCTCAATATCTCCAGCGAAAGAAATTGGCGAGTCCTCGATGGACCTGGAGGTGGACTTCGGTCTTTATCTTGCCAATGATAAGAAACTAAGGCCAAAAAGTTCAATTAGCTCCGATCCAAAAGTACTTGATGAAGGGCCTGCAATTGATCTGGAATTGAGTCTTTTCAGTAGTGCTGCTGAATCTGATGTTACCAGTTTGCATCTGACCTCCACTTCACCACAAAGTGTCATAAAGGTACCACATGGTTTTGGTGGAGCTCTTCAGACTGGTGAAGTATCAACGGTTTCTCATTGGAAGACCAGTAGCATTTTTCATCCATTACATGTGCCACAGGACCAAGGGTCTAGTTACTTCTCGAAACAGGTGACAAAAGAAGTTGAGCCATCTTCAGTCTCTCCTGATCCTTCCTCAAGTGTAATAACAAATCCAAATAGCTCAGTCACTTGTACTTCCGGAACAAAGCAGCAGCAACGCAGCAGTGGCATCAAACAATGTCAGTTCAAGGATTGCGTTAAAGGAGCAAGAGGTGCTTCCGGCTTTTGCATTGCCCATGGTGGAGGACGTAGGTGTCAAAAACCAGGCTGCCATAAGGGAGCTGAAGGTCGAACTGCCTTCTGTAAAGCCCATGGCGGTGGTCGGCGGTGTGAATTCCTCGATTGTACCAAGAGTGCAGAAGGACGCACTGGTTTCTGCATTGCACATGGGGGTGGACGCCGTTGCAGTCATGAAGGCTGCACCCGTGCTGCCAGAGGGAAGTCCGGATTATGCATTAGACATGGTGGGGGCAAGAGATGCCAGGAAGAAAACTGCACAAAAAGTGCTGAAGGACTCTCTGGCTTTTGCATTTCACATGGAGGTGGCCGGCGGTGTCAGTACCCCCAGTGCTCTAAAGGGGCACAAGGAAGCACCATGTTTTGCAAAGGCCACGGTGGTGGGAAACGTTGCACGTTTGAAGGGTGCAATAGGGGCGCAGAAGGCAGCACACCTTTCTGTAAGGGTCATGGTGGAGGGAAAAGATGTTCATTTGAAGGAGGTGGTATTTGCCCAAAGAGTGTTCACGGGGGGACTCTCTTCTGTGTTAAGCATGGTGGTGGTAAGAGATGTGCCATACAAGAGTGCTCCAAGAGTGCTAGGGGCCGGACAGAATACTGTGTGCGTCATGGTGGTGGTAAAAGATGCAAGTTCATAGACTGTGGAAAAAGTGCTCAGGGAAGCACTGATTTCTGCAAGGCGCATGGCAGCGGAAAAAGATGTTCTTGGGGTCAACCTGGTTCTGGATTTGGCCAACGTGATAGTCCTTGTAACTCATTTGCAAAAGGGAAGAGTGGACTTGTTGAATTTCATGGTGCCCTGGAGCAAGACAAACGCGTTCATGGTGGTGGTGGCACTCTAGGGGCTGTGATCTTGGATTCAACACCCCAAAATCCCGGGAAGATGAAGGAGATTGATATCATGAACACAGGTAGTAATGTTTTGACATCTACCGGTTGGAAATATTTTGGATTCAACCAAGCGAGTATGCCAGTAGGTGGAAGCTCATCATCAGTTTCCGAGGGAAGAGTCCACGGAGGAAGTTTGATGGCAATGCTGACTGGGGGTTCATGCCATACCTTAAACAGCAGCACAGGCACAGTGACTACATCCGAGCCAGGCAAACCTTTTGTAACGCCAAAGAACCGGATGTGAGGTATTTCATTTCGATTGGAATGCTTTGAATTTCTGCAACGTTTGTGTCATTTCTGTTATCTAGCTTGTTCACTATTATGGTTATTGAGAAGCTGTTGTCTTTCATTTGTTTAGTCGGTTTCGACTCGAACTTGTTACTGTTAATATATATAGTGGTAATAATGTTCATAGCTGTTTTCTTGTTGCTTTGGTCTTGTAAATATTTTGGAGTAGTATGAGTAACTCATCATAAAAATGTTTCTATAGCATCATTTGTATCTCTAAGTTTTGAGTTTGATAACATTGCCATTATTCTGTACTTGTCATGTTAAGGCTCTGATCTATGTCACTCGTATTCTTTAAAAATGTTGATGGATGCGTGTCAGTTCCTCCAAAAGTAATGCATTTTTGAAGGATCTGAAACGAATGCGACAACTATTTTGGAAAGTCTGAACAATATATATTCTGATAAAACCTCAAAAGAGGTTTAGCCTAGGAAGATCTGTGATAATTCATATGGTATATTCTGTTCATCACAATTTTCTTGACAAGTGGTTAAATACTAGCAGAGTTTCTCATCAATATGTTGTATTTACCCCACAAAAAAAAATTGGAATTAGCGACGGACAACTTAGGTCCATAAATAACAAAAATCTGTTTTTAATTCTATTTAACAACAGATTAGCTAGTTAAGTAGATTCTTTGTAAAGTGTATATCATAAAAACTTGCCAAATACGTTAGATTATATGCGGATCTTATCCCCTCTTCTTATCTTTGAGAAGGTAGAGATGACAAATATAACATTAAAAATATATCTGAACAAACGACGTCAAGGAAAAATTTATCTGCAGTACTATTCTATTTATTCTTTAACAGTAAATAATTTTTTTCGTTACAATTTTTTTTTTAAAAAAAATAAATAATAATAAAAATATATATATATATATACACACTACAAGACAACTTGTTGGAAGCTGTTTGATGACATAACTAAGTTTGATTGTTCCTTATTTTACTATTCCTAACTTGCAAGTGGCAACTAGCAAATCAAAGAAGTCTATATCTCACAATTTTAAAAGTATCAATGAAAATAATTGCAATTTCTATTTTTTTTAAATGATAATAAAAATGATTGGAAGGAGTTTTTTTTTCTTCTTATTCTTAATTGGCAAGTCAAATAAGTTTATCTCAAAATTTTATAGGTAGAGTATGAAAAAATTACAAAAAGAAAAAAGAAGAAGATTTAAGAATGCAATTAAAAAATATTAGAGGGGTAAATGTGTAAGCATATGATATCAAAATAGGAAAGCACTCATCTTGAAATTGTAGATGTTTACGACATTTATATGTTCCACACCTATTTAGCATTTATCTTGCGTATTAGAGATGCACTTTTTTTATTCTCTTATACTAAAAAAAATTTCTTTCAATGCTTTGATGTCCATATCGAATATGAACCGAATTTATCAACTACTAATGACTAATGAGTCCATCATGATTTTTGACTTAGCTCCCAAAAGAAATTCATCTACAGGCTATAGCCTTTTTTTATAGGCACTTATATTTTGCCTTATAATAAAATACAAAAAATTCTCATACATCATTTTCACTTATATTACATCATTTTGATATAAATATATTTAACTTTTTTTTAGCATTTTGTATAAGAAGTTGTTGATTCAATTAATTCAAAATATGACTTTTTAAAACAAATTATTTCACTATATATTTTGTGGTGTGAGAATCAAGCATATTTCACTATAATTTTCAAATTTTCTTTGAAATTAATTTCTTATATTATGTTATATTACATGTTTTTTGTAACAATATTTTGTTATATCGCTAAAAAATATTTAGACAAACGACATCCAAAATTTGCGAAAGGCCAATTTTGTCATTTCACCCATTAGTAAAATGTTGAGTCTTCAGACAACAGACCATAAATATCTCAAAGCTTTGACTGAACAGTCCTCAACAAACTCCGAAAAAGAAAAAATGGGCAACTGTAACAGCTTATCTTCCGACCAAACCACCACCACTTCCTCCGCCGGAGGCGGTGGTGGCGGCGCCACTTCAACGCCGTCGACCACCGGTATCCGAATCATCCCTTCCTCACAACCACCACCTCCACGACCACTCTCCGGCATCGGCCGTGTTCTCGGCCGGCCTCCGGCATCGGCCGTGTTCTCGGCCGGCCAATGGAGGACGTCCGGTCCATCTACATTTTCGGCGGCGAACTCGGCCGCGGTCAATTTGGAGTCACCTACTTAGTAACTCACAAACACACGCGCCAGCAGTTCGCGTGTAAGTCAATCGCCACACGAAAACTCATCAACAAGGACGATGTCGACGACGTCCGCCGTGAAGTTCAGATCATGCATCACCTTACTGGTCATCGGAACATCGTTGAGCTTAAAGGAACTTTCGAGGATAAACATCATGTTCATCTCGTCATGGAACTTTGTGCCGGCGGCGAGCTTTTTGACCGGATAATTGCTAAAGGACACTATTCCGAGCGAGCTGCTGCTGGAGTTTGCCGGCAGATGGTGACTGTTGTTCACAATTGTCATTCTATGGGAGTTATGCATAGGGATTTGAAACCTGAAAATTTCCTGTTTTTGAGCTCCGATGAAAGTTCACCATTGAAGGCTACTGATTTTGGGCTATCAGTCTTTTTCAAACCAGGTATTATTCGATCACCGATCAATTGCGCCTTAATTTTAAGCTAATTTAGGTCTGATGTATGAATAATTTGAATACTTTTGCTTTGTCCATCACCACTCTGAAAAAAACTAAGCATCAAACAAAGTCTTTAAGGCAGTGAGTGCAAAGGCGGAGCCAGGATTTTTAGCAAGGACAACGACAAGAAGAAGAAGCCATTGTTGTCCCATAAAGGGGTTTGGGGAGTGTAGAGAGTATGTGAACATCACTCCTACCTCATAGAGGTGGAGATGTTGTTTTCAAAAGGCTCTTGGCTCGAGTAACGCACATAAGAGTAGTTAAAAGAAAATACAGAAGTAAAAAGGACATAGAATATTATAGGGAAATCATAACATAACTTTCAAAAAATTGGAGCAATAACAATAACCAACTAATGAGATAATTGAAGCATAGAAAATAGCGAGGAGTAACAAAAATCATAAGACAAGCAACTATGAGGAAAATGCTACTACTATTGGTATGAATGGGGAAACAGTACAATGCACCAAACTACCACCAAGCCTATCCCATTTGAAAATGAGACAATGCTCCACTACCTACTAACCTTCTACCCTAATCTGCGACCTCCATATATAACCTCCTATCTAAGGTCATGTCATCGGAAAGTTGGAGTTGAGAATTTTTAGCAAGGGGATTTAAAATATGAAAAAGTAAGCATATGAAGAAGTCGAGTGGATTCAACATCTACTATATATAAAAGATAATAATTTTGATCTTCTGTATATAGTGCAATGTTCAATGAAGGGATGATCCCCCTTTCCAGTACCCTGGCTCTGTCCATGAGTGGGTAAGTGGCGCAAGACTATTTCAAGCTCAATTGGAAACCTTAAGCAACCAATGAACAAGAAATTTTATATACTCTAACAGCCCAGTCCTTTATTAGGAGTTGGAAATGGTTTATGCAATGGGAACATATGTGGAATTGAATTATATTATGCTGTAATATATACTAATATAATTTGTTTTCTATCACACTATACACAAAAGGGATTGTTTCATAACTTCATTATAATTATTTGACTGATTTGTGTTATAGTGAGTTTAAGATGAAATTGTATACTTACGCAATTTAGAAATGCGTTCTCCTTGTATTTGTTGTTTCTAGGTCATCCTGTCTTGTGTTGCTGCATTGGCGCCTGTTGTCGTTTTGGTTTCTTTTTTGTTGAAAAGAAGTATGTATTATTCTTAAATTACCAGTTATCAAAAAAAAAGTATTATTCTTAATCGGCTCATCCAGATCACGAGTAACTGCATGTTGACATTCATCTAGCTCTGCATGCATCGTTGGAGCAACAACTTTACTAACATAAGCATGGGGTATAATGCATATGATACCTTTTGGTTCAAAATTTTTGGCTGAGCAATACGCTACTTGTCTTGTTCTGGTTTTGCAACAAGCTTATTGTGTCTTTCCCTTTAAGTTAGCAGCCTAAAATTGAGACATTGGCCTTCCTTACTTTGTGAAAACAGCCTTTACTTTAACAAGGTCCAAGAGATTCACCTACCATTTAATACATGCAGTCTCTTGATATTTTTTATGACAATGGTGTTCATGCCAGCATACTCAGCTAGAAAATGAAAACCTACTGCAACCTACGAACACATGTGCTGGTTTAACTTGGCTACAAGGCTAAAGCTGATGAGCTCTCACTGCATGTTGTAGTAGGGATTCAAACCTGGGATTTCCAAGTTCATACTCTTATGCCACAGCCACTAGTCAATCCCCTCAGGGACCCAGTCTTTTGATTCATGTAGGTCAAACACTGGTTACTATGGTGTTTTTTGCTAGAGACACTAATAATAGAGCCTTTAAGCAGAATTCTATTTGCTGTTCAGAGGTTACAATGATATTACACATTTACTATAAGACACAAGAAAATTTGAGGAAAATGAATAATTGACTTAACCAGTGCCTGCTATTTGTGAAGCCAGGCCTCAGTGCTTGACCTATTAGAAGGGTCAATCTCGAGCTTTACAAATTCTTCATTCCTGTAAACAAACTAGGTTTAAGGTTAATTATGGACTTCCAAAAATTTTTAACCCAATGATTTAATGTTGATTCAGCAAAATTATGGATTTTATGTTGTCTAGTTCATGGAATTCAAGAAGCCCTTCATGTAACAGAATTTAAGCCTCTTACCTGGATCATGTCTCTTTTATCTTATGCTTTGTTAGATTTTTAGCTGGACTACTTGTTTATGTCTCTTTGGGATATATTGGTGAGCTATTCAACCTAAAAGCCACTTGTGGCTGCAGGTGATGTGTTCAAAGACCTGGTTGGTAGTGCATATTATGTCGCTCCTGAAGTTCTGCGCCGAGAATATGGACCTGAAGCTGATATTTGGAGTGCTGGAGTTATTCTATACATTTTACTCAGTGGTGTTCCCCCATTTTATGGAGGTAATTTCATCTGCTACCTCTAGAATTTTAGCCTCAGAATTTTCTTAAGCTTCTTCATCATTATTGATTTTCCTTTTCATTTCAGTACCAATAGAACTATGGTGAATTCTTGCATGCACCATATAACATCTTTTTGTTTCCCTCACGCTAAAAATGAAGAAGAAATTAAAGAAACATGTCATTCAGGAATTGTAGCAGAGTGCACTGGAAATATTAGGAAACGCGATGAGATGGCATAAAAAGTTGAAGAATTTCATACTTATCTTGCAGATATATTTTTACAGCATTTTTTCTCCAATTTTTTCATTTTAAAAAAATATATTTGAACAGCATTAGTGTGTTTCTCTTGTAATTGCCATAATGTAACAATATAGAAAAATTCATCGTATTTATTTGGCATCTTGCATTAGTTAGTGTTCTCCTTAGCATCTGAGCATCGTAGTTTTCCAACTCCATATTTGCTACTGACTTCCCGTAAAATTAGAAAGGGGATATCTGCTCTAATTATTAAAACCTCTTACCATATCAAACTTGGGGAAGCATATCCTATTTTTAGGCAAATGATTTGTAAGATGTTTTACAAAATTTTGCTGAGCCTTTTGTTTCTAGTGCAGAATAGCTACCAGAAGTAAACTATACAGCGGCAAACTTTTTGCATAATATTCTCCTAGAAAATGACTGTTCCGATGTATTTTTCTTTCTTTGTACGCAGAGAATGATCAGAGTATCTTTGATGCCGTTCTTCGAGGTCATCTTGATTTTTCATCTGATCCTTGGCCTTCAGTATCGAGTAGCGCTAAAGATCTTGTTAAGAAGATGCTACGATCTGATCCAAGAGAAAGGATTCCTGCAGCTGAAGTCCTAAGTAAGATTCAGCTTTGATCAAATTCTGTCATAATACACTGCAGAATGTCTTTCTTATATTGTCTCTATTTGGTATGATCCTTTATAATTATAATTAAGAGGAGTACTTTTATTTGTATAGCATTCAGAATTCCTTTAGCTAAGTAATTAGTCTATAAAGTCCAAAAGATTATCCCAATCAGCTATAGTAGCGAGTTTGTACAAAAACCCAAAGATAGTTCACATCTATATTTCAAAACATGAACTTACTCGGATTTTCTTTCAAAGCATCCATGGCTGTTTTCCTTCCACACATTCCATAGGAGACATGCTCATGCTCATAGAACTCAATTTTTTTTAAGGAATAACTCTGGTCCTTGTGATAACTCCTACTGGTAGGTTCTGGTACGCATTATTGATGGTTATAATACTTATAATCTCTGGAACGACCATTTCACTGTACTATAACTGAAGTAAATATTATATGTAAATGCAGATCATCCATGGATGAGAGAAGATGGTGATGCATCTGACAAACCTCTTGACATTGCTGTCTTATCTAGAATGAAACAATTCCGTGCTATGAACAAGCTGAAGAAAGTAGCACTGAAGGTCAGAGTCGTATATTCAATGTTCTAATTCTTAACGAGATAGGCACTTTCTCTCCTTTTCATGTGTTTCCCGACAACTGCACTTATCTTCCATTTCCCTGAATTTGTAGGTAATTGCTGAAAATCTTTCTGAAGAAGAAATCATTGGCTTGAAGGAAATGTTCAAATCTATAGACACAGATGACAGTGGGACAATTACATTTGAAGAATTGAAAGCTGGTCTTACAAAAATGGGTACAAAGCTCTCTGAGTCAGAAGTCAGGCAGTTGATGGAAGCGGTATTTTCCTGGCCATTCCTTATTATATGGGCCATTCCTTATTATATGGTTACTGTTCCCTCTCTTTTTAGCTCCTATCTCCTTCTAGCAATTATTCGTCATGTTCATTTTACAAATCTGGCAAGCAGTGGATCACTTGTTGAGATGTAAATTTCTGAGAACTAAAAGCTTCTCGGTGAAGCGCATGAACAAGAGATTTACATAGTCCTGGAGAAACTCTTCATTTTGGTGATGTGTATATTAGCAAGTCCATGGCTCTAAATGGACTGTGTTTTAATTATTAGATGCTCCTGAAAATGATGTATATGTTCTCAATGCCCTTGAGATCGTTTGACATTAAAAATATTTATCTTCAAAATATCATGAAGACTCTGTGCGTAGAGTGTACTCATTAATGCATAGTCGATAATACAGATATTTGGTTGTTCTTCCAGGCTGATGTTGATGGAAATGGAACAATTGATTACCTTGAGTTCATAACAGCCACGATGCACATGAATCGCATGGAAAGAGAAGATCACTTGTACAAGGCGTTTGAGTATTTTGACAAGGATAAGAGCGGGTATGAAGCTATCCACCTGACCCCCTACATTGGGTTAACATTTTACTGTTCTCTAATCTTGGTCCCTTTAGGTATATTACGATGGAAGAATTGGAGCATGCGCTGAAGGAATACAACATTACTGATGAAAAAACAATAAAAGAGATCATTGCTGAAGTTGACACAGACAATGTACAGTATCCTTTTCTTATGCAAGTTTATATGATATTTCTATTTACAACATCTAGACGTCTTGTTTTTGTGAGAATTTCTTATTGGAGAAACAAGGAAAAATACAACTGTAAATGTAATATCTATTTATAAGCAAGTACAAGTAATGCATGAGCCGCGGCACTGTCCTAAGAAACTATTTAAGCAATGTGAAATGTTTCCCTAGGATTAAACAAGCTTTCTCTATAAGAGGAGCAGGAACAACAAAATGAATATAATACAAAACCAACAAGTTGTGAAAGAGGGTTATGATAGGATAATGATTCTCTAATAATCATCTATGTTGAGAAGATATCCTTGGTCCATTTATAGCCGTGTGTGGCTGTGAATGGTTTCTTTTGGACTGTCATGGATAAATATTTTAAACCAATTGCAGGATGGAAGAATCAATTACGATGAGTTCGCTGCCATGATGAGGAAAGGTAATCCAGATTTTGTCAACAATAGACGTCGCAGATGAGACACACGAAACTCATAAAGCACACCATTTGATTAGCACTGCTGCTCCAGTGAGTTTTTACCAGTGGAAACTCTATAAAGATCCAATTGGTGTTCCCTGTTTTAGCTATCTGGGATTGTGAGAATTTTGGCTCTTCTTCCATATCGAACAAAAACGTTTCGGCTTTTTGGTTAATTGGCTGTAGAGTTCCTTGTTGAGTCGAGGTTCTGGTTTGGTGCAGGATGTTTCCATATAAAGATGTGAGTGGTACAAATCTGAAAAAGTATTTAATGTATAGTATACAATTGATAATGCTGATATACTTCAGCCTCTTTGAAACAAATGAAGAGAAGTTCATTTCCCCTCCTTTGTGTGTTTTTCAGCATTGTGTTCTTGTTCTGGAACAAGCAATAATTTTGTTAGAGGAATGTATTTGTTGTCCCACATTTGGTAACAGTAGTTTATCCCCAATTATGGGTATCCAGGGCGAGTTTGAGTTATATACATTGTCAATGTAGAATCATTAGGGTCTCTCAAGTTCAATTTCCAGCATAGGCAAACTCACAAGGTGATTTCTTCTTATCTGTCTTACCTTTGGTTGGATAGAGTTATCTGATACTAGTTGCTAGGCAGGTCTCTCAAGTTCAATTTCCAATAGAGGTGAGAATCACTCTCATATGTCTTAGCCTTGGTTGATAGAGTTATCTAGTATTGTTGACAGGTGATAGATATTTTATGGAATTAGTCTAGCAGTGTGCAAGTTGACTCAAATACTAAGGTTATTATACAAGATGAAACAAATAAAACACGTGATTTTTTATACCATCATGTCATCCACGTATAAGCTTCCTTTAAATCTGGAATTCAAGAATTGTGCAAGGCCAACTTTAAGTCTTTAACCCGTCAAAGTTTTCAATCGTCCTGCCTTCCGCATTTAGACAAAAAAAACTAGTTACGAAAATCTTGTGTTGAGCACGGATTTAATATTTGTTCACAAATTCAATATATATATAATTTTTAAATTTTAAATGGTATTGATTAAATGATTTTAAATTTTGCTCTAAAATAATTTATATATATATTTGTGTGATAGTAAATTATCTCATTCTTTTTTAGTTTTTTTTCGTAAATTTAATGTGAAGAGCTCCATTAAGATGTTCATAATTTAAGTATTTTTCTTCAATAGTTGATTTTTTATCCAAAGTAGTTACAAAACTTACACAAATATTAGCGATATTCGAAATTTCAAAGTAATAAAGTTATAACTAAAGGATATGAATTTAAAAAATTAAAGGACATAACTATGGTGAAATTCCATAATTTTGAAAAAATTGTACATTAATTAATTAAAAAGAATTAAAAATTTAATACTTTTCCGAAAATATCCCTGATAAAGAAGGCACGTCAATAGAGACAAGTTGCTTCAGCCTAGACTCTCTCTTATATAATATGAGCTTGTTTGAATGGACTTATAAAAAGTAATTTATACGTCAAAAGTTAAAAGTTATAAGTAAATGATATTCTACTTTTGATTTTTTACTTATTTTAAAACATTTTTTTGCCTAAAAGTAGATGTTTAAAAGCATTTTATAATATTTTCAAACACCACCAAAACTTTAAAAAATTACTTAAAAATCAAAAATACCTAAAAATAAGTTAATCTTTTTAGAATAAGTAATTATATACAGATATTTTCATTGTTAATTATTACTGCATAACAATTCTATCATAATTAATCAAAACATATATTCATAATTATTAATTCCTTCTCCTCTTTCTTCCTCTTCTTTTGTTGGCTTAAATATGCCCTAATTTCATATGGTAAAATTAGCTTATTATTTTACCAAATTTGTCATCTGCATTTTTCTTAGGAAGTTTTATACAAAAATATAACAATTATAATGTATTAAAATAAAACTAATTAATTTCCTAAGCTCCAATCTCACTAAACTCGAAAGATAAATATTTTTAGAATTTCGTATACTTTAAGGTATTTTTGATAATTGCTTTTATAAAACCAAAACAATAAATCCCAAATTACTATTTTGTCCCCTGCCCTGCACCAGTTTCAAAAACTATAGTACAGCAGCTTCTTCTTCTTCCTGCGCCGTTTCTTCTGCAACTTTGCTTTAAAACTTTCGAATTTCTCTGCAAAATCCATTTTTGGGTCTCTATTAATCTCTTCAAAGCATTGACATTTGTGGGTTTTATTCAAAAATATGCCTCGTACTACTACTGTGGAGAGCTCTGGTTGCCCTCCTTTTAGAGCTTTGACCTTTGACATTCTTGGACTTATTAAAGGTAAAGATTTGAGCTTGAGCTTTAATCTATTGTTTTTTCAATGAAATTTTTCTTCTTTTTTTTGCTAGTAGCATTGTTAGCAATAATATCTTGCAATCATATGGCTCAAACTAACTTATTTGGGACTGAGTTGTAGTTGTTGTTATCTGAAAATTGGGTTTTCACATATAAAGACTGTCCCTTTTTTGTTTGTTTTGATAACCATGGTGTCTGCACCTCGACTAATTCCACAAGGACATGCTACCAGCCACTAGATGGGGCCGTGTTCTTCCTAAACCCTCTATACTTAGCAAGACGAATATTGGATACCGGATAACTCTATCTACTAAGGGTTAGAACAAAAGAGGTCTCTTTTTAGCCAGATCTTTTTTCTTTAGTACTAAGGGGTCGTTTGGTGTGAGGGATAAAGGATAATAATCTTGGAATAAAATGCAGGATTATTTTATTGTGCGTTTGATTAGGGATATTGATTAGTCCCGAAATTATTTATCCCACTATTTGTACCACAATGATGGGATAAGCTATCCCATGGGATATCTCAATCCATGAGTTAACTTTGTCTATCCCATCCTCATACCAAATAGCCCCTAAGAGTCTTTTTTTTTTTTTTAGTTTTCTTGGTGAAGTTATTGAGGGTAAAGATTTGAGTTTTGGTCTATTGTAGTTCTTGGAATCAATTAAGGTAAGGATTTGAGCTTTTATACTATTGTTTTTCAATGGAGGTTGGTTCTTTCTTTTTCTTTCTTTTTTAGTAATTTTAGCAATAACATCTTGCATCTCTGCTGAAAATTGGGTTTTCACATAGAAAGACTGTCCTTTTTTATATATATTTAATTGTGGTGTTGGGGACAGCTTGTGTGCATCTGGCTAATTTCATAGGGTGCTGGGTAACTCTATCCATGAAAGCTTATACAAAAAGACGGCCCTTTTCAGCTAGAAATATTAGTACTAAGAGTAATCTTTTTACAAAAAAAATCTTGGTGTAGTTGTTGAAGCTAAGGGTGAACAGAAGGAAGCTCCAAAGGTGGTGGAGAAATGGGGGGAACCTGATGCTTCGAGGTGTGTGCTTGCGACGTCACTTGTTGACCGTGAATTTGACCCTGTAAGTTATGTCTATGAATTTAGTTACTGTAGTCTCTGTTGCACATATATCCCATGATATTATATGTACGAAATCTTTACCCAATGCAATAGGAAATAATGAAGCTATTTTATTAATTGAAAAAGGTCACAAAATGAAAAGAAGGAAATAGTGAAGTTTTTAAAAGTTAATTGGATGTTCCAGTATAATATTTATTCAGCTGATATGGATGTTCTTTTCATTCGCAGCATTGGTCTCCTTTTTCTTTTATGAAGTAAAAGATTTCAATAGTTACAAAAGTAGTATAGCAAAACAAAGGGTAACTGTTAGCTCCACTACAAATCTTCAATTTAGAGTCGAGGAACTAACAAAGTTCAAAAAAGTTTCTAGGGAGTCTAAAGGGGACAGATAAGCCCAACTATATAGATACATGAGACATCTAACTTTAAAAGATTGGTAGGTAGTTGATGTCCCATCAAAGCACCTTATATTCCTTTTTTTTTTTTTGATGAAGTAAGAAGAATGTCATTAACAAAGCCTCAAGCAGATGCACAGATTACAAAAGAAAGAAAATATCAGCTCCCAGAAAGGCAAAAAAAATTATCTAAACAGCTAACAGCAGAGATCTATGGAGCTGATAAATTCCAGAAAAGAATCGACACTAGGTACAGGAGAGAGATTAACCCAACCAAAAAGAGTAATCAAACATCTTGCTATACGGGTAGATATGGGAGTTCGGGTGCCATCAAAACATCTTTTGTTCCTCTCCGTCTATAAGCACCACAAAATACAGGCCGGAACCAAAGACCAGATCTGCTTGATGGACTTCCCAACTTTCCAAGAACTCCAACACACAAAAGCCTCTCTCAATGATCTTGGCATGACCCAAGTGAATCCAAAAAGTGAGAAAAACATGTTCCATAGGCCTGTTGCGACTGTGCAATGAAGGAACAGGTGATTAATAGATTCTGAGTTGCATAAGCACATGTAGCATCTGTTGGCTATTTGGAATTTCCTCCTCATGAGATTATTCTGAGTCAAGCAAGAGTCTTTTAGAGTAATCCAACTGAAACAAATAACTTTAGGTGGCAACTTAGTTCTCCAGATTAATTTCCATGGCCATTGATCAATTAAGGTCTTCTTGGAGCTTTGTTGAAGGTAGCATGCTTTAACTGAGTAGGATCCATCCCTGCTATTTCTCCAGATAAGTTTGTCCCTGTTTTGACTATTGATTGCACTAGTCTGAATGGTGGCCATGAGACTAAAAACCTCTTCCAACTCCCAGTCATTAAGATTTCTCCTTAGGATCATATTCCACTCATTGTCTTCCCTGTACTGCGAGATGGTTGAGTCTGGATTAGATGCAATCTAGAAAATGCTTGGAAAAGCATTCATTAGAGGAATGTCTCCTAGCCAAATATCTTTCCAAAACAGAATATGTTCCCCATTTCCCACCATAAGTGAGGCATCACTGAAGAATATTTCCCACAGATTCCTTATATCTCTCCAGACCCCCGTACCATAAGAGGTATTGACTTTACTGGAGCATCAATGATTATCACTACCATACTTTGCTTGGATCACTTCTTTCCACAAGCTAGCCGCCTCTTGATTGTATCTCCAGTGCCACTTCAATAGCATACATTTGTTATGTAAGGCCAAGTCTTTGATCCCCAATCCTCCATATTGTTTTGGCAAAGTGACTTTGGCCCATTTAACAAGGTGAAATTTGTGGTCCTTGTTGTTGCCTTCCCAGAGAAAGTCTCTCCTGATTTTGTCAAGTCGCTGTTTCACCTTAGCTGGTGGTGGGAAAGGAGCCAGTAGGGCAAGACATGATATCTGCCATATCTTCCAAATATTCCAAAATATAGCAGCAGGTATCATCTTTCAGATTTTCTTGATGGTGCTATCAACTTCCCACTTCCCAGCAGCTCCAACTTTCTAAGGCATCCCTGATGTTTTGTGGATGATCCATCTAAGCCCAAAAAGTGATATAAACATGCTCCATAGGTATGATGCCATTGAGCATTGTAGGAAAAGGTGACTCTGTGATTCTGCATACTTCAGGCACATACAACTTCTATTCGCAATTTGAGTTGTCTTGTGTCAAACATGCTTCATATAGGGCACTCCAGCTGAAGCAACTTTTCTTGGGAGGTAATTTCACTTTCCAGATTGGTTTCCATGGCCAGTGGTCTGTGATTGGATTCTGTGGACCTAAAAGTTAGTAGGTTGTTTTTACGAAAACTTCTCTCTCTTGCTTCTCCCCATTTGAATTGACCTGGCACTAGGTTGTCGATAGTGACACTGTGAAGTGTTGCTAGTAAACTGACCAGCTCCTCAAAATTCCCAATCTTGTATGTTCCTTCTAAGGATTATGCTCCATGAATTCCCTTCTCTGTTCTGGTGTTTTTTTGAGTCTGTTTCACTGGCTTCTGGAATAGGCTTCATTAGAGGAGTATTCCCCAACCACTTGCCCTTCCAGAATTTGATATGGTGACCATTTCCTACTGCAAGATGATGGAATTGTGAGAACTCCCATAAATTGCAGATACTTTTCCAGACTCCTACCTGTGCATCTCTATAACCACTTCATTAGTAGATATTTATTGTGCAAGGCTAAGTCCCTGAGTCCTAAACCATCTATCTTCAGCATTGGACTTTTGATGTTACTTCCTACTTAACAGGATGAATAGTTCCTACCATTAACTCAACACTCAAACCAGAAAGAAAAATGTATAGAAAAGAGAAAGAGATCGTTCCATTCATGCCTTGGTTCCTGCATAATGGACTTTAGGAGTGAAAGCTCACATGAACTATGGATATTACGTTCTCTACTGTATGTAAACATGTCTTTCAATTGTTTTCAAATTGTACAAGTTAAATTCCACTCAACATGTCACATTGAATCAACTTGCTAATCATAGTTCAAATTTAGCATGGATGTAGTAAAGGATTTTTTGAAAATATTTAATCAGTGTAAATGCAGTATAAGGTATTATAATGAACTTAGATATTCATCTTCAAGTGGTTGTGTAGTCCTTGGGTGTTTACTGCTGCTATAAACGTACTTCCATAATGAGGCATTTAACTTTGTTCTTTTGGTTTGTTGTAGCTACTAGGTGTAGCAAGGAAAAACGGCAAGGTGAGGCTGTATCTTTGATCAAAGTTAAGATAATATGAAGCCATGTATTTTTTTGAGTGTTGAGCACCCTTTACTGCTTTTGTACTGCAGATTGAGGTTCTTAGTCCTGTCAATGGAGATGTTCGTGCATCCATTTCAATTGAAAGTCAAAATCATCCAGGATCAGCAGATAATTCTATTGTTGGTTTGCATTTATTCAAAGGAGAAAGATTGGGCTCATCATCAAGGTATTATTATATTTCCTGCTTTAGACAGTATGAGCAGGAAATGTCTAATTAATCACCTTAGTGATCTTATGGAGTAAGCAACTAGTTGAAGTAGAGATATTGTTAGACTCTTCCTACGATTGCACCCTAGCAGAGTGCAAATGGCAAGTTGAATGGTTTGTTTATTCTTGTCTTCCATAACAGAACTTTTCAAAATGTGGGTTAAAATTCCAAGGCAAGTAGTCATGATTACAAAGAGCCTAGGAAATGTACTAACTGATCTACTTCATATATACCCTCTTCTTTACACCAAAAATATAGAGTATTAATGCAGTTTTCTTTTACTTTCTGCATTGGGTTAGTGCATGTTAGCAAGACCCTTGGTTAGCTAGTGGGGGACAAGATATGAGACAAATGTGGATTTTTTATTACTCCTGTGATGCAGCCCAAACATGAACCTAATATGGAATAATAGTTGATACCCTCTTATCTCATTTTCGCTATCCATGAACTGAGAAACCTCTTATGAATAGCCCCACACAAATGTAGTTAATAAACTTCTGAACTGTGCCTAGAATATAGAGATATAGTTGATGGTTACCTCATTAGCATTTCATAATCCATAATATCCAAAGTCGACGTCATTGATGGTAGTGATCGGAACATTTTGTGTTTGAAAAGAGTTACTAACTACTGGTTAGTGACTAGCTTTGTGGTGTGCTTGCAATTTATTGGCCTGCATGTGACTAGGAAGATGAAGCTTGCCTGGACATCTGGCATGCATTTATGAGGAACTTTCCCGAGATTAAATTAGGCTCATTTTCTGAAATTCTTTCTTATACATGTATAGGTCATGCAACCTTCTTACATGCACAAGCAAAGGACAAGCAAACATGACATATGTTAAAATGTCCAAATCACTTGAAGATTCTTGTGGTGAAAGTACTCAAACAACGTGGAATGTTTGTGGTTCAGGCAGTATTTTGTGCTCTAAGGTAGATGCAGATGAAAGCCATGCATTGTTTGGTGGGTGAGTAATCGTGAATACAGGGTTCTGGGATATAACAGGTGGGAATAGCAATCTAATGAAATTTTCTTTGATATATCAGCAAGGGTGTTGAGGTTAATATCTGGGATCTGAACCAGTGTTCTAAAGTTTGGTCTGCAAAATCTGTGAGCTTCACCATCATTCTCTTTAGCATTTTTCTGTGTAACAAAATAATGACTGGTCTTAGTTGTACTGGTACATCAAGAATTTGACACATTGCATCCTTATTCCAGCCAGCGAAAAACAGCCTCGGCATATTCACCCCAACTTGGTTTACATCTGCAACTTTCTTATGCAAAGATGATCACCGCAAATTTGTTGCAGGCACTAATAGTCACCAGGTATTTTTTCTTAGCTAATTCGTTGGCTCTAATAAGCGTGATCTTTTCTTTTGTATCAAGAGGGTAATTTTGGTGCAATGGCTTCATAGTTCCTTTTGCTAAGTAGAGCTTCATGTAGTTTTCCTTATAACCGTCTTTTCATTAACATATCTAAAAATTATCTGGCATTTCTGAGGCCATAAGAAAAATATAGGCCACTTTTTTCTTGTAGTGTGTGGATGAATAAGGAGAGGATGAGAGATGGGTTCTAGAATAACCCAATAAAGGTGCCAAATAGGTGAGCTGATTCAAGTGTTGGATGTGCTTATAACTTTCGGCTCTCAAAAGTCGAAACACTACAAAATTCCATATGTTCTACACCGTTCAATTTCAGTTCTGAAATGAATTTGGCCAGCCTACTAGTCCATTTGAACGATTTTCCATCCTTTCATTTCTCTCTTCCTACATGCTGCCATTTTTTCGCTCCAGAATCGGTCACCACTTGTACTGTGTCATTATCTGATTCCAACCACCATCCTGTTATCTCATTATCAACTTCTGAGACCCTAACTCTTACCCAGTACTTGTACTCTCAAATCTCTAGCAGTGGGAAAGAAGTCTCAATGGGGGTGGAGTTCCACTCAATTGCCTTGTGTAATCTGCCAAAATATACAGGCTCAGCTAATCTTGAACTTCAGCCCACATCCTCACCTTTCGAATCCTACTTTTCTTATTCCCTAGAAGTTTTCTGGTCACAGAGATATAAAGTGGATATAAAGTGTCTGGATTTCTTCAGATTCCAAAATGTCATACCATCTTTTACTCTAGAATGCTCTTTTGCTCCTTTCACTGTTGAGAAACAGCAGAGTGTCAGCAGTTGGTGCATCTTGAAGTTAATGGAAAGAAGCCTATTGTTTTTAATTGCAATTGGTTTGTTTAAATAGCATAATTGCTCTCAGCCTATTAAATAGACTAAAATTGATCCACATAAGATCCACATGTACCCATTCTGTTAAGTAGTTTCACCTGCAGAGCCTTAAGGAACATATTAGGTTTTCTCAATTTATTATGATATGGCTCATTTTGTGTCTTAAATATGTTGCTGATTTACCTGTCAAAAGAAATTATTGCTGATATAAACTACGTCTGTACCAACTTGGTAATTTGTATTGCTGATATAAACTACGTCTGTACTAACTTGGTAATTTGTAGGTGCGTCTTTATGATATTTCTGCTCAGAGAAGGCCTGTTGTTTCATTTGATTTTCGCGAGACCCCTATTAAAGCTGTGGCTGAGGATGTAGATGGACATACGATATACATAGGAAATGGGTCTGGCGATCTTGCTTCTTTTGACATACGCACAGGTAAACAGCTGTATCACTATAGTTATTGTTGTTTGTGCTGTCGTTCTACTAATCTTCATATATCATACTTTATTCTTTGAGGAAAAAGAGTACATTGATAAGGGCAAGACATCCTTAAACCAATAGTCAGACTCTTAAAAAATTATTGAGGATATTGCTATAAGAAATTTATGATTATGCCTGTTCATATCCACATTGTTTCTATCCAAGTCTAAGTGTGTTCTCTCATTTGTTTCTGGCACGGAACTTATATGGTTATGAAACTAAGACAACTCATGTACGTGGCGAACAAAATACATAAGTTCATTCTTGTGTTTCTTCTAGGAAGAAGATTTTGTGGTTAACTTGACCACTGTACTTTGCATGTATCTTGGCTAACTTATTATGAGCTCGTCATGTGTAAGAATATCTAATGTGGGTTATGATTTCAGTTTCACATAAGAAGTTCCACGCAGACAAAGATATTGTTTAACAGTATTATTGATGAATTTCTGCTTTTGTTTTAATTCTTAGCTTTTACTCTTGCATTTCTTTCAAACCATTTTCTGAGAAACAATTTTCTTGATCTGAGGGTCTATCAAAAATAGCCTCTCTACCCCAAAAGGTAGGGTTAAGGTCTGCGTACACCCCACCCTCCCCACGCTCCTGGAGATGATTCTTGTTCTTTATGATAGTTAAACTTGTTTGTTCATGTAGTGATTCAGATGTCTAGGTGCATTTAATTCATTTTGTTATGGATCTCACTCTTCGAGTGTATCTTTTTGTTGTAGGGAAACTTTTGGGATCCTTCTTGGGGAAATGTTCGGGAAGTATAAGATCCATAGTTAAGCATCCAGAGCTTCCAGTTATAGCCTCATGTGGTGAGTATTTAAAATCGCAGTTAGCTTCTTTATATCGTGATGCACTTCATCGGAGGTCCTTGTATATATAGCAGTTTTGATCTCTATGTATGTTTCTCAAGATTTGTTGTATGAAGAATAATCTCATAATAGAAAATCTGAAGCTTTTGAAACCCCTCTCAAATTTTTTTAGCTCTGGAATTTTGGACCACACGTCTCTTTATAGGACTGAAGTTGTGTTTCTTCTAGTTTTGTTCCTCACAAGCTATTAACTTGAATAAATTACTTTTGAATAGGATTGGACAGCTATTTACGCATTTGGGATGTCAAGTCACGACAACTTCTGTCTGCGGTATGTTATTTATCTATACTGTAGCTTTTTAAGAACTGAATGGACAATCCTAGACGGCTACATTTCTGAGCTACTGCTTCCTTCTGAAATGAGTGACTGTTGATTGATCCTCTCTTCAAAATTCAGTGAATTGCAATATTTTGCAACTTAAACTCAAATATGACGATGTCTCTTTGTGAAGGTTCAATTCTTAGGTCCGTCAAGATACCATATAGAAGTATAGACTACAATTTCCAATCCTTCCACGTTAGACTAAATTAAAACTGAGCTTTTGTAAGGTTTCTAGATATTCTTTTGTAACGATCCCGATGTAATCATGAATTCATAACACATCCTTAGTGCTTCTTTTGGTGAAGATAATAGTTTTGTCTAACATAATATGGTGTTTCCTAGACGTAGTCCTTCTGCCTAATGTGATGATAATTATTGAGTTCAATTTTTAATGTGCTTCAACACACATCTATTTCTTCCCTCTTGCATATTACAAAATAGTTAACGGGTGCACTTAAAGACATTCAAGGTTCAACATGTGTTGCCTACCCATCATTAGTGTCATGTATTTAGGATCAAGAGTACAACAAAACAACAACATACCCTGTGAAATCCCACAGGTGGAGTCTAGGGAGGGTAGAGTGTACGCAAACCTTAACCTACCTCACCTATCTCGTGGAGGTAGAGAGGCTGCTTCCGAAAGACCCTCGGCTCAAGTAACACATATCGAAGTAGATTTAAAAGAAGTATTTTGGATCAAGAGTGTGGAGTAAAATAATTCTTTAGTGTGAATTTGGATGAGTATTCCTTGTATTTTTAAAAGCTAAATCTTTGGCTGTTAATAACAGAGAATGAAATGAATTTATTCTTCCATGGTTACGGTTGGGGTAGATCGAGGGCCAGCATAAAAATAGTTGAACTATGAACAGAGGATTTGTATTTCATATAGCCAACCTTTAACTGATTTGTGATTATGCGTAATTGATGAATGATGAATGATGAATTCACTTCTTTAATTTATCTTAAATCAGTAGAAGAGAGGACTCTCAAGTACTTAAAAGCTAAAATGTGGATGCAGGTTTTCTTGAAGCAGCATCTTAACAGTGTTGTTTTCGATTCAAAATTCTCTACAAGAGGTAAGCTTTTCGTTTCCTTGTTTGCCTTCTTTTATGGCCAAAAGAAAAAAGTTCCTTTTTTTTAGGGTACTCCGGGAACAGATCCAGTGGAGACGAGGTGGAGCCTGTAGCTTTGAACCCCCCGACACCATGGCCATGAACCACGGTGTTGGGGGTTCAAATTCTTCCTCGCCCACAATCGGCCCAAAAGGGAAGTACCTTTCCCTCTGGGGGGTAGGAAAATCATAATGATCGGATAGCAAACCAAAAGCTAGGGAACTTGAGTGTGGGCCTTTTGTCGAAATGGAGTGGCTATTCTCCTAACAGTAAGCCGTCGTTATGCTTGTTCAGAAGCTCAGGTACCTCCTCAGCAACAAGATGCAAATGAAACATTACAGACGGAAGAAGAGGACGGGAAGGCTGTTAAACGCAAGAAGGCATCAAGAGAACACAGCGGAAGCAAGAAACTGAAGACCAAGAAAAAAAGTACAAGGTCAAAAGGAGACAGTAGCGACATTGCCTAATCGTTTTGCTTTCCAGAATCCCTTATTATCGATCACATCTCTAATGCATGAGTTCATCTAAAGGGTACCACAACATACACTAGAACACGGTGATGATTAGTGTGAATTCATGACATGGCTCCATTTGTGCAAGTTAGAAGAACTCGGGAACACGAGTGGGTTCTTTGTTAAATATAAGCTAGCTAGTTGAAGACATACAACAACAATTATGACTCGATCCCAAACAGGTTGGGGTCGGCTTTCTGAATCCTCACTTTTCATGTGCTCCATTAGCTTAGGTCACATTTCAATATTGTGAAGAACTGAAATACAGATAGCCTTCAATGCATGCAGATGTTAACAGTTTTGAAATTTGTCAAAGTGAAAATTACATTAGTTCATAAGTAGTGATGTTAATTTTCTCATTTTGGTGAAAATACTTTCGTTTAAAAAGCATTTGCAGACTTGAGGTCGTGTACGAGATACTACCATGGGTATGGTGGGATGATTGAGATACCTACAGACTTAAATCATGTTTCTCGTATACAAGTCAAAATTATCAAAGAGCATGGTGGGTTGAATGAGATTCTTACACATTTAAGCAGAGGTTTCAGTTCAAGTCCCTATGAATGGAGTGTTTCCCTGTCTAATAGGCACTTCACAATGAGATTCTGGATTAATCGAGCCAAAAAGTATTTGGTACTAGGTAATTATATTTTTTTAAAAAACAAATTGCTTATAAAAGTTCAAAAAAAATATGAAAAAACTTAAGAACTGTCTGAGAGTTTGGTGGGTCATAATGAGATCTCTTCATCTTCGATAATAGGGGTTTTGGTAAGTCCTAAGAATAGAAATAACATAAACATGGAATGCTTCCCTCTTTTAGATGGATAAAAAGAAATGAGAGAAAAAATTGTCAGAAGTGGGATTTGAACCCACGCCCTCTTACGAAGACCAGAACTTGAGTCTGGCGCCTTAGACCACTCGGCCATCCTGACAAGATTGCTAAGTTTAATCCCAATTAATATAGAAAATAGTAACTCAAAGTATAAAACTTTTTTTTGGTAAAATCTCTTTAGGAAGAAAAGACAATAAAAAAGAAGATAAATAATTTGAGGAAAACGGATATGACTTTTATTTCTCTATGTTCTTTTTTGTGAAATAAGCAAGGAAATTGATAAGTAATCAAATAACTAGTTGTGTAAATAAGAAATTAGTTAAGGTTATTGATTTGTACTACTGAGATGGTTGAAATTTCTCCAGACAAGTCAGAGGTCTCGGTACCACATGCCTGTCATTTCGAACTTTCAGAATAAGCAAAAAAAATACATCGATTCAACAACTTGAAGTTCATCTCATCAATATAAGACTCAATTAATCACATGACTTATCTCGTTAGTCAAGCATAGCTAACGCCACCATGACACTACATTGTGCCTACACTGATGTGACTTGCAAATAACGTTAATATTTTTATATCCGATTTCAACTAAGGTGTAACAAATTTGAAAATTCTATATGACTATACGCCTTAATTGACAGTTAACTAAATGAAAACCAAAGAATCCAATTAGTTCCATTTTTATGTCTCTTTGAGTGCATATATATGCAGAACTAATGCTAATTTATAATAATGGAAGTTATAATTTGGTACTTTGTAATTAAAAAAACACTCAATTAATTAAATCCCAATACATAGGAACAAAAAAATAAAATCCTTACATATATCACTCTATCATAATATACTAGAGAGAAACTTTCCTCTCACAATCAATATCCTTAACATCTTGTCTTCGTAAATCTACCACCATATTACAATTCATCCTTATATCAACACTCTTTTTAATCACACCTAAATTTACCTTTCCATTAATATTTGTGGACATACTTACTGGCAATTCCCCCGCTATCAAATCACTCGTTAATCGCGGAATTACGACTAATTTCTCAGCCATAACCGTGACATTCGCGTTCATCTGGAACGTCCGTCGAGCCCTAGCGGAGCCCCGTGGGAGCAACGCTTCCGCGATGACTCTATCGCTGTAAATCAGACTAGCAGTCGCAGGTTTAAACTTGAACGAAACCGCGTTAGGATTTTTAATAAAAATATCCGCAGAGACCGTAATATTCACGTTCGTTTGAAGATTGGAACTACTAGTGAGGGAACTCAACCCCTCGAATCGGATCGAGCCCATTCTTATCGTCGGATCTTTCACCTTGAAAACAGTGAGCGCGAGGATCAAGATAACGATACCTATTATTATCGTCGTCACTCCACAACAACCGCAACATTTTATACATCTCTTCCTATGACGTTGTTTTTTTGATAACTCTGTACTGGACGTAGATGTGTAATTAACACCTTCTTCGTTTTCGACGTGTATACGATGGGATGAAGGTGCTAAAGGACGAACTTGATCTCTAGATGAATTTGGAGATTGTGGTGGAGACATTTTTTTTAGAGATTTTATCAATTGGAAGATTGATACTTTATTTTGTGTACTATCATATGAAATGATCAATTTATATATAAAAGAAGTCTTGGTATATGACTATAGTGTAGATTAATTATAATAAAACCGCATTTGCACGGCTTTGAATATTGACTTAATGTGGGACATGTGATGAATTGTGTTGAAAATTTTTTTATTGTTTTTTTTCTGTTAAATAATGAATTTATTATATTTATTTCAATTATATATAGTCATGGAAGCTTCTCCTCGTGAAGTGTGAATTATTATTATTATATTTTTTTTGCCAAAAAGATACATTATGGATATATTATAATTGCATCCTGGTATTGAAGCTTCTATATATCTTTGCAACATATAGGTGTTCGCATGGGCGGAGCTAGAGGGACGGAAATGAAGGTAGATTCAGATATAATATTATTTAGTTAGTAAATTTTTATATATTTATATTTGTATGGAAAGTTATTGATTCAGATAAATGTATAGTCAGAAGGCTAAATCTCCTGAGCGGAAAGGAATATATGGAAAGTCGGAAGCCATGAGTAAAATTGTGCTTCTCCTACTGAGTTAAGGAGTTCAAATTTTATGAATAACACTTTTTGGGGCTTGTTGTCTCACGATATCGTCTTTCTCCAAAAAAAAAAGAAGTATTTATTTAAAAAAGGAGAGTATTTTGTTGCTAAATTCATATTCATATCAAGAAATATTGACTTGAAGATGCAAAATTAATTATCAATAAGAAAGTACTTCTAAGAAAAATATTGGAGAGCTAGCAACAACAAAACTTTTGCCTAGTCTTGTACTTTTTTTTCATTAATTTAATTTTTTTTTCAGCCCATGAAACTGAAATTAATTAATAAATTAATTATCTTCTTTATAACATGGGCAAGAAGTAGAATAATTAATTACTCAAACAGACTTGTGATGTAACTAAAATTAAAAAAAAGGTAAGACTTGAGAGATTTGAAAATTCTCTGTGGTGTGCTATATACTAGATAACATTTTAATCCCTTAATTGTCAAAATTAACATGCTATGACTCCAATAATAAGTGGAAATATACAAATAAGAACAAACAACAGCAATAACAATAACATATTTGATGTAATACCACAAATGAGGTCCGAAAAGGACAGGATGTACACATACCTTATTTTTTTGTGGAGTAGAAAAATTATTTTCGATAAATCTTCGACTCAAAAAAATGTAATTTTAAAATAACATATGAAGCACTTGTTACTAGTCGTTCTATCATACTATAGCCATGACTTTATATACTTTAATGTGAATCAGTGTTAGAGCTAGAAGTTTTATCAAGAGATTCAATAAATAAAAAGGTAAATATATGAAGAATTAAAAAATATATATTATATAAACAAAAATAATAACTATGATTTTATATATAATATATAATTTTTCAACGAAAGAGTTTTTGATAATCTTCTTTCTAGTATATAACCTATCTTAGGTTCATCATGTAAACGCAACCACTATTTTAAGTAAAGGCGTATGAGATTTTCTCACTTTACCACCTATTTGTGGACTTTTCAATGAACAATTGATGCATAAAATTGTATTAGGAATTTTTCAACACTTCTCTAAAAACAATTATATTATTAAATGAAATCATAAAATTGTAACCATATCTTATTCAAGGAGTACCTATGAAAATTCTTAAAATGGATTACAAATTCCAACCTTGAATAGTCTATTTTTTGGTGTGCTTTTCTTCTAGAAAGCCAATGTAGTATGTAGTCGTGGATTTATTTAAACTTAATATTTTCGATGTAAAATATAAAGTTAGTATAAAATTATTATAAATATAATGTTTGAATCTATAATTTTACAAACACAATAAATTTAATCCTAAAAATTCTAAAATTTGATATTAAAAGGCTAAAATCTTGAATTCGTCTTTAAAAATAAAATGGCTATTATTTCCTATCCATCCTCGAATCCTTTTCCATTTCTTTGTCAGACATGACGCTTGCTAGCAATTTTTTTTTTTTTGAGTTAATGAGAGATAAAGAAATAAAATTCTATAAAATTAACATATAAAGACCTCAAATGTGGACTTTAAGTTTTTTAATAAGTGAGAGATAAAGAAATAAAATTCTATAAAATTAACATATAAAGACCTCAAATGTGGACTTTAAGTTTTTTAATAAGTTAATACGAATAAGTAAAATATATTGATCACTACTCGGCGTGCAATACTTAAATAGCGTATGGCCTCAAATTTCTAAATCATATTTGGGTGAAGTTTCATAATGTGTTTGGCCTCAAATTTTTTCAAGAATATTGGACAATTTCAAAAAATATGATTTATACCATAAGTTCTAAAAATTATTTAAAATACCTTTAAGTTTGTATTATCATTTTATAATGAATATGTTTCGTTAAAAAATAACCTTATAACATAATCGATAATAATCAACGACAACAAAATAACAATATAGGCAAGAGCAATACATTAATCACATACTCAAACTTGTCACTAATTAAGTTATAATTATAATCCATTAAAATAAATTATTCTTTTTTCTCAATTTTATCACTCAAATTAGAACTCGAACTTTTCTGGAAAAGGTAGTAATAAATATTAGTTGGAATTAATAAATGATGGGTATTTTTTATAAAATATAAAAGTTTGGGATAATTTATGAATTTTTTAAAATTTTCAAGTATTAGAACTTGGCTCAAATACTAGTTTTTTCTAGTATTTGGAAACTTGGGATAATTGGCAAATATATTTGCCGAGTTATATGACCAAACACCACTTCCCATGTTTTCCCCAAATTTTCCCAAGTTTTTTTTGGGACCAAATGGGTCTTTAGTTTTGAGTTTTATTAATTCAAATTTATGTCAGAAACTCTTGTTTTAAGAGATAGAGCTTTCATATTAAAGAAGATTCTATTATTTGGATTCAAACTCAAAAACTTTAAATAAAAATAAAAGAGCGTACTAATCACCTATCAATTTATTAAGCAATCGTTGTATATATAGCCTCCCCCCCCCCTCCCCTCCCCTCCCTCCCTCCCTCCCTCCAATAATAACATTTATCTATGATTTGTCTATACTGTCCATAGAAATTATCAGGTTAGTTAGAAGCGTGATTCACAAGTAAGTATGCATATAAACTAATCATGAATAAAATTAAATTCAAGAAAACTAACAAATTCCGTTTCAAAAGTGTAATTATACTTTATATTTCAAAAATGCAATTTACAAGTAAGATTTCACTAAAATCGTTGTATGAATTTAATTTCTAAAATGCAATTTAAGATAATCCCACCATTGTCTCAGTTAATTTAGAACATATGTAAATCCTATATATTTTTGAAATTCACAAAAATTATATACACTAATGAAATTTAACCTTTCCCCATACATCTACGTGGACTATTCACAAAAACTTGCATTTTATTCTTTCAATTCATGTATAATTATTAATTCAAAATTTTATTTAATAATATTGATATTATTTTATAAATTTGTACGTTATATAACTGAATATACATATGCAATGTATGTGTCGAAAAATTACTAAGGATAACCACACTCCCCCCCCTCCGCGCTTAATAACGATATTTATTTATGAATTAGTGAATTTGATCGTGCTTCGCGCGGTGAAAAAAACCATTAACAATTTATTAAATACATTATACATTTAAAAAAAAAACTATTTATAATACAAAGCACTTTCAATAATATGATGGCAATTTTGATGCTTCTAGCAATATTACATATTAGAGAAGTCTAATAAAGAGTATAGATGACCCGGCTTTTATAAATGGATAAAATGTTGAGGGTTGAAGAAAATTTATACCATTTTCATAAGAATTTAATAATATCTTTTTTTAATATATATTTAATATAGACTTACCTAATTTAAAAAAGAATGTGAAATAAGATGAATATCATTTAGTTGATAAAGATAAGATAAATTTTTGAACTATCAATGAAAAAGGCAAATATGACCTAAGATGAAAATTAAATTTCATACTAAGAAGATACTAAAAAAAACATAAAGTTCCAGTTTAGGCCTGAAAGATGTATATATTTAACCATTATATATTACCTTTGTTAACTTATCAAATAAGTTTAACATAGAAATAGAAAAAAAAAAGAAAGAAGGTAAGTACTATGAAAAGAGAATTTAAGGGAGCACATGAATTGATATTAAATTACTAAATAAATAAACAATATGGATATTTAAGTGGCTAGTAAATTAATTAATTAATTACTATAGATAAGAGAAAAGTTATATAATTGAATTAGAGACTTTTAAATATAAGGTAAAGGAAGAAATTAAAGAAGTTAAAAGCAAAATGAAAAAGAGAAAATAATAGTAACAGATCTCTTTACCCAAACATAAGTGAAAACACGTCTTCTTATAATAATATTGTTCATAATGTTTGCCTCCCTAAACAATTCAACAAATTAAGCTAAGTAAAACTAATCACATTATTCACAAATAAATCACATGTTTCTCATTAAACTTATAATTTGAGATTGATTAAAACAAAATACTCCCTCCAGCTTAAAATATTTGTCATGATTTACTTTTTGAGAGTTAAACTACATGAAGTTTGATCAACAATTTAAGATATATTTTTTCATCATATTGATATGAGAAAATTTACAATTTATTGTAATAGTTTCATATAATTTTAGGATATTTAAATTGTAATTTTAAAATATTGAAGATTCTAATGTTATTTAGTTTTGAAAATTAATCGAATTGACTCTAGAATAATGCATGAATATACGTGACAGAGGGAGAAATAACTAATTGAAAATACTAAAAGAAACAACAATAAGTATATCTTAGATATTTATAAATCATGCAAACTTCTACTTTATCATACTTATCAGATCATCTACTCTCTTGATGAATCTTCCACCATCATTGAACATCCTTCTTCATCTTAATGATTTTTACCAAAAAAATTTGATCATCTCTCTTTAAAGAATCTTCCACCACCATCAAACTTCCTTCTTCATTTTGATGAACTTTTGTTTGGCTATTATGGTGCAAGAAGAAATTCACATTTTCTTTGTCCTTTCTTTTGATTATTAAACACATAATAGATGAAAAAATATATAAATAAACCTCAAAAAGAGAGAGAAAAAAAGATATACATTTAATAAATTAATTAAAAAAGAAGAAGGAGAAAACGAAAATGAACATCTGATCGACAACTTCATAAATGATTGCTATTTATAGATAGATTTAGTCATAAGAATTAGGTAGACGGAAGTTGAAGAGACATGCTATTTAAATCGAGAATGCAAATAGATGAATGTTTTTTCTGTAACTTATGAGATATAATTAAATGTAATTAACATGATAGATTTATTATTTTAATTATTAAAAAAATTGATTAATGAAAAGAATGAAGGGGAATTTTTTTAAAAAGAAGATAAAAGAATATATATATATATATTGGAAACTTAAAGAAGAGTAATTGAGAGGAATCACAATTGTAAGTTATGGATAGTTATTTATTGGGCATATGAAGAGTTTTTGTTGTAAATGCTCTTTCATTAGTAAAATATTTATTTGTAACAAATTAAGAAACTTTTATAATATAATAATTAATTTAAATAAGAAAAAAGCCAAAAAAAAGAGAAAAAAATAAATGTTAATGGAGGCACAGAGAGGTGCCACATTACATTTTCTAGGTTTAAAAAATTCACAAAAAAATAAAGTGAAAACTTAAAGAAGAGGAATTGAGAGAAATTAAAAAAGGAGAAGGCAAGGCACAATTGTAAGTTATGGATAGTTATTTATTGGGCATATGAATAATTTTTGTTGTAAATATTCTTTCATTAGTAAAATATTTATTTGTAACAAATTAAGTAATTTACTTTTATAATAAAATAATTAATTTTTAAAAAATGCTAAAAAAAGGAGAAAAAAGATAAATGTCAATGGAGCCATAGAGAGGTGTCATATCACATTATCTAGGGTTCTCCTTTATTATATATATAGATTATCTTTACCGTTGATAGAAATTAAGTTAAAAGTGTGATTCACGAGTAACTATGCATGTACACTACTCGTGAACAAATTTGAATTCAAAAAAACGAACAAATTTTATTTCAAAAGTGTAATTTATATGTTATATTTCAAAAATGCAATTTACAAATTATATTTCACAAAAATTGTGGTATGAATTTAATTTCTAAAATGCAATTTAAGCTAATTCCTCACTTACCTTAGTTAATTTAAAACATAAGTAATACCTATATATTTCTAAAATTTATATACACTAACGATTTTTTTCCAATTAAATTATATATCATGCAAATAAATACATAAATAAATAATAAGTAGAATACAACTCAGTTGACGAATTGTCACACCTTCTTTATAGTAATTTAGCGAGTTATTCACACCTTCATCATAATAATGGAGTTTTAAATTCAACTGTATACTCCTTCCCATACTCCCAAAAAAAAAATAAAGGCTCAAATAAAAAGAAATAAAAAAATCGACTTAAAATAGGAATTAGTAAATAATTAAACAAGCTATAAAATATAGTTATGTTGTAACATTCTTCTAAAATAAATTTATCATATCATATATATATATATATATATATATTCCAAAAATAATTTTAAATATACTTTGCGATTTTTGTAGAGAATTTCACATAAATAACTATAATCAATATATATAAATTACCCATCCATCTATTTGCTATTTCTAACTTAAGTGGTTCAATAATTGATTATTCAGATATTTATCCTTATGTTTATGACTAAAATACGTGCACAAAATTAATTAGTTAATCTCTTTTATTTCTTGCCTCATTATTATTATTTTTTTGGTTACTTCATCTCTCTCAATTTAATAAACACATTTTAAATACATTTTAAATTTCAAGAGTTAATTTAGATAATAAAATTTATTTATTGTTCATTTAAAATATTATTAAAACATATAACGTAAAAAGAAAAGTTTGAAATTTTAAAAGCTGCCAATAATTAAATTGAGTCAGAGCAGTGAGCAGTAAGAACTGAAAAGTTCAGAAGTGTGAGAGAAAAGCGAAATATGGCCGGAGCGACGGCGAACCTTGTTCCGGCGACCAGCGTTAACGTCGGAGTTGACAGAGGAGCCAATAGGACGAGCACGTCGTACGTAAACTCCGTCCGAATTTCCGCCGCTGCTATGTAATCAGCCCCAAATTGATGCCCAGGAGATCGTTCAACTCTGCCTCTCACTTTCAAGATACCAATTTTATCCTTCTCGAATCTTCTTTGCCGGAAAATAAATACTTATGCTACTTCTGTATTTGCTATTGTTATTTTGTTCTTCTTCTGTAATTGCTAGGGTTTAAGTGTTTGTAGTATTGTAGTAGGTTATTTAGTGTGTTTTTGTTGTTTTATACTCTCTCTTTTTCTCAATGTTTTCTTACTTTTTGTACTTCGATTTGCTACCATTCGATTTAGGGTTTATCAGAAATAGTCTCTCAATATATTAAGGTGACCTTGTAGTACGAGTACCAAATTATTCAATTCAAAGAATATTTTATATATAGTCTTTTTAAATTGTGGGGTTCATGATCTTAGAAAATATGACATATGACTTGCTCTTATTTAAGTAAGCTCGAATCTCGACGTCACCAACAAAGATTATGGTGAAGTAGTAAATACGTCTTCATCTTTAATTAGGGTTTTCGAGTTCGAGTTGCATTATGTACGAAATTGTGTTTGTTAGAGAGTGTTTTATCTTTAATGTGGAACTTTCTAGGATAAATCTAAATTTAATAAGGCTTCAATATATTTACTGAACACCGGATGAGAAATAAAAAAAAAAATAAAGCTTCATTAATATGGCTAAAGAGTGCAAGCTTATTATTATCGGAAGTTTTTTAAAAAATTTTTTTTTTTAGAGGAAACCATCTAAGCACCTATGAAAATTCTGAAATGAATTGTGCATTTTAAACTTGAAGAATCTATTTTTTTGGTGTGTTTTTCTTCTAGAAAGCACATAGGGCCAATGATGTAGCCGAGGTTCATTTGAATTTAATATTTTTAATGTAAAATATAAATTTATGTATAAAAATAATTAAAATTATTATAATTATTAAGTTTGAATCTATAATTTTACGAACTCAATAAATTTAATTCTAAAAATTCTAAAATTTAAAATCAAAAAGCTAAAATTCTAATTCGACTTTTAACAACACAAAAAGATATTGTTTCCTATTCATACTTGGAACCTTTTCCGTTTCTTTGTTAAAAAACATGACACTTGATAGCATTTTTATGAGTTAATATAAGTTAATAAGAGAGATGGAAAAAAGTTATATAAAATTAACACATATTTGACCTCAAGTATGGATCTAAGTTTTTAATTACTAAATATGAATTAGTAAAATTAATTGATCATTATTCGGTGTGCAATATTTGGTTTGAGGCCTAATTAATTCAGATTTGCATCAGAAAATCTTGTTTAACAAACTTGGATTCAAGAAAACAAATAAATTCCATTGTAGAAATGTAATTTACAAATTTTATTTCACTAAAACGTGGTATGAATTAAATTTCTAAAAGACAATTTAAGTTAATCCCTCCATTACCTTAGTTAATCAAGAATATGTAAATCCTACATATTTTTAAAATTCACAAAAGTTTATACTATTGAAAATTTTCCAATTAAATTATATATCTTGCAAAAAATAAAATAAATAATCAATAATAAGAATTTCCTGGTTGCCCTAGGTAAAAATAAATTACATTATTAAATTATATATCTTGCAAAAAAATAAAATAAATAATCAATAGTAAGAATTTTCTGATTTCCCTTGGTAAAAAATAAAATATTAAAAAACAAATTACATTATTAACCGACTCAAGTAACAAGTGGGCTATAACTTAGTTGGCGAGCTGCCCACACCTCCACTCTAATAATGGAATTTCAGATTCCATTATATTCCCTCTCACAAAAGAAATCGAAAAATCGACTTAAATAGGAATTAGTTAATAACTAAACAAACTATAAAACATAGTTATGTTACAAAATTCTTCTAAAATAAATTAATAATATTACCAAAAATAATTTTAAGAATCTATATATTGCAATTTCTTAGAAATCTTTATATAAATAGTTATAGCCGGTATATATAAATTATACATCAATTATACACCCTTTACATATGTTAATATGTTATACATCTATTTTGGTATTTTTTAACTTAAGCAATAGGGCTGTGCAAAAATCGAACCGACCAATAAATCAAATCGAAAAAAGTGTTATTAGTTTATTGCTATTGGGTTATTGGGTTAACGATTTTTAATGGTTTTATAAAAAAATTATCGAGTTATCGGTTAGGTATTGATTTTTAATATTGGGTTATTGAGTAAACCAATAACTCATTAAGAGTGTAGTAATTTACTACTTTTACCTACATAAATATTAAATATTAGTTTCAATACCTTACTAGTTACTATCTTTGTCATTTAGCCTTTAATTCATACTTTACCGTGAGTTTGGGTTCCCAACTTCACATTATACAAATGTCAAAACCTAAAGTGAGAACCATAATCCTCTTAAATTCTCTTTGTGTTACACTTGTATAGTTTTTTATTTTTTATGTTAGTTATTATTGTTTTTATTTTATGTGCATTTGTAAAGTTACATTATTGTCTTGTGGTGTCAAGTTTTTTTGAGGAGTCATATATTTGTTTTATAAGTATTTTCTTATTGGTTAAACCGAAAATCAAACCGTTAAGGATAAAAACCGATAAATCGAAAATCAATAAAAAATATCTTATTGATTTGGTTATTGATTTAGCGTATTTAAAAATCGAAAATCGATAATACATAAAATCGAACCGAATCGACCGATGCACATTAAGTAACTGACTATATATATATATATATATTTTTTTTTTTCTTCTTTTCTTAAAAAGATATATACTTATCCCCTGGTTCTTGTGTATGCCTAACCATATGTTTGGATGGTTGTTTCATAATGTATCGTATTATGTTGTGTTATTTGCATTGTACTGCATTGTTTTAATGAATTCAGTGTTTGGATAGATTGTATTGTTCTCGTCATTATATAATGTCATACATCAAAATCTTTAATGATAAACCTACCAGAAAAGTAGGGTACGAGATAACCCTACTACAAAAAAGTAGGGTATAAGATAAAATAGAATTATTAAATAATAAGAAAAAGACAAATTGAGAATTAAATATTAAAAGTAACAACGCGATCACACTAAATTTGTCGTTACATAAAATGAATCTTTTCATTGTTACCTAACGATGAATTTAAACAATACAATACAATACAATGAAATTTAAGTAACAATTAAAACAAACATTGTAGGTAAACTAACAATATAATACAACGGATAATAACCATGCAAACAAGGTGTAAAATACCTATACATAATTAATTAGTGTATCTTTTTTTATTTCTTGCCTCATTATCACTATTTGTTATTCCATCTGTTTCAATTTATTAATTACATTTTGAAAGTTATTTTTTTGATCGTTAATTTAGATATAATTTTTTTAAAATAAATTAATTTATTTTAAAATTATATCAAAAATATTATAAGTCATTGATCATTTAAAATATTATTAAAGCACATTAAAAAATATTGTAAAAAACAAAAAAAACATAAAAACTCGATACTATAAATTAAAGTGGCAGTACATTGGAACAGAGCACTATTATTTACAGCGAAACTGTTTCGACAAAACCAAAAAGTTCAGTGTGAGAGAAGAAGAGCGAAACATGGCCGGAGCGACGGTAAACTCCATTCCGGCGGCCGGTGTTAACGCCGGAGTTGGCAGAGGAGACAATATGACAGGCGCGTCATATGTAAACTCGTTCCGAATCTCCGCAGTAGCTGACCGATTAGCAAAGCATGTGTGTAATCAGCCCAAAATTGACCCTCAGGAGTTCGTTCACCTCTGCTTATCACTTGCAAGGTTCCATTTTTTCCTTCTCGAACCTTATTTGGCCGGAAATAATCGATATGCTACTTATTGTTTTTTTCCCCTGATTTTTGTACCTGCGCTTATAGTTGTTAGGTTTAATGTGTAGGTTTTAAGCCCTCGTTAGTTCAATTAAGTGTCATTTTTTGCTTGATTTCGCCATTTTACATTGAATTTTTTTGGGCATATACTCTGCTTAGCATCTAGTTTTTTCCCCTCATTTTTCTTTGAAAATTCTAGCTTGCTTTGTTCTTCATCTCAACTAATTCTATGTGATACCTGCAACCTCCCATTTGTTACTAGGTAACGCTATCCACTAAGGCTAGGACAAATGCGAAGAAATCATTTAGTATTTTTTTTTGTCTCTGATGGGGTTTGAACCTGAGACTTCATGGTTCACAACCCACATCGTTGACCACTAGGCCATACCCTTGTGAGTTAAAGGCTAAAGCTCGAAGGAGAACAACCAAAAAAAGAAGAAAAAAGATGGAGTCATCACTCATGCCTGCAGTATTAAGACACAGATCAGGACAATCATGTCTAAGACCAATAGCTACAAAAAGGAAAGCCATCAAAGAGTACGGTACAGTGACCATGGCAGAAGAACCACCGAGTCTCGCGGTTAAGAATTAACCATTGAATCCCACGGAATATTGAACAATACCATTAGGTTAGATACAGTATCCTAATTTAGGGTTTAAGAAGTTAATCTGAACGAACAATTGTTATGCAAATGGGAAAAACCAGTATAAGCCCGTGAAGGAAAAGGGAAGACAAAGAAATCTTGTAGCTTTGAATCTTGTTAACTGGGAAACTTCTTTCTTCTGTTGATGTTTTCTCTGCGTTGGGCGTACTGAAAACTGGAGGTGTTTGGTTGAGCACAAGTGAAGTAGCGCAAGATCTGGTTTGAAACTTTTTCTCAGAGTTTGAAACCAGTGCTTTGACTGTCTCCTTTTTATCAGGAGCAATAATTGACCTTTAATTTTTAGATTTGATAATTGATTAAACTGAATAAGATCGGAGGAAAAAGACCAAAAATCTGAGTAAATAGATAATTGCATTTCCTGATCTATTGTGACGCCACATCACCCGGCCCATGTTTCTTTATATATATATAAATATAAATAGATAGATAGATAGATTAGCTTGTTGTCTGCAAGAGCAACAAATTCATCATGCAAAATAGTGATTTCCTCCGTCTTTCAAAATCCTGCTGTTAAATTGGGAATATGAGTTCCACGGTTATCAAAAAAGAAGAAGGAATGTGAGTCTGTCTCTTTCTTGTTCATGGTGTCAAATCAGCTAGGGAAGTGGTAGTGGTGATTTTTAACTCATTTTCTTTTCTGTATTGTGTCCCTTTCTAGAGTGCAGAGAAGGTACACATAGTCTATGTTTCTTTATCATGTTAACTGTTCTTGAGTGACTGATCTATGATTAATGCAGAGGCATTGATTTTGCCATTGCAAACCGGGAGGTTCCAAATAGAGCTCAAGATTTACCTCTACTGGTGAAACAGGTACTCTTGTAACAGGAGGTCAATTTCAACATATTGCATTTACTTCATTGATCTGTTTATGTGTTGTGTAGCATAGAGCGTTAAATGTTAAATCAGGAAATAGGTGAAGTGTCAATGTCAATTGTGTTCGCACTTGAGGCAGCATCCCTGCATCATGTAAATAGTCTGAGCAAATATTGAATTTTCTCTCCGTAGTTGTAGAGGGATATAGGCTGCTTAGAAAGCATCACTCTAATTTTCAGACATTGCCATTGTAAGTATAACATACTTTTTTCTTTTTGACTTTTAGAAGTATAGCACACTTCTTTCGGTGGACATGTTGTTGAATGGCTACATGAGCTTTCGTGTGTTGGAAAATTATGTTTTTTAGACCCTATAATTTCCTGTCTAAATTTTGAAACTACTCCTGTAACTGAGAAAATGCTTTTAGTTCTTTAGTTGCTGCTTCTTGCTTATGATGGCGATCAACTTTCTTGGACTTTGAGTGGCTTGTTCCTTTGGCTTCTCTTGAAATCAATACAAAATTCGGGTTTGTTTAACCTTATAGAGTGTGTGTTTTCCACCCATTCTCGCTCTCATCGGTAGAAATTTCTCTGTCATGAAGAGCGAGTTTGCATGTTTTATGTAAGGAAATTTTTTTAACGTATCTAGGCTTCTAAGTTAGAGAGAACTATGAAGCATTTCTCTGCATTGACATCTGTGGAGAAGTTAGCTAATGTTGAATCTAGATATGAGATTGCCAATTTATTTCTTGTGGATCCTGCTATGAGTGATTATACTGGTATGAGAAGTTAGAGGACAAAATGGAGCTTCAGGAGTGTCTCAATTACCTTCGGGGGTTCTAACCTATTAATGTTTGTTGGAATAACTCTAATCTTTGCTGAAGCTCCATATCCGGGTCCCTATATGTTTTTTTTTTGGGTGGGAGCGGTGGGGGTGTGGCGGGTTGGCTTCTAGAATAGACCTTTCGATGACAATCAACTAGCTCATGATCATCAGTTCTGGGATCTCTTGGATCTAAAAAGCATTGTTGAATCTTCTTATAAAATACAGCTTTATAGAGCGGTAAGTTTTAAGATTACTTGATTAGATAATACTGGAAAGTGATGTTCTCTTAAATTCTGCTGATGGTGCAAAGAGAACCCAGTTACGGTTTGCTTGCTGTTATCAGCGAGGGTTCAATTCGGAAACTACCTCTCTACCTCCCAAGGTAGGGGTAAGGTCTGCGTACACACTACCCTCTCCAGACCCTACTTGTGGGATTAGCAGGGTACGTAGTTGGTGCGAAAAAAGTGAATAGTTAACACCAAGAGTGAAATGAGTTCAATGGTTGGCAGGTTATGACTGGAATGAGCTGCCAACTACTTGGATTTTGGCCGGGGGGGTGGATGTATTTATTTGTGATGCTGGGTTTTGTTGGCTGAGGTGTGGCATATTTGGTTAGATCCTAGTATATTATGGAACCTTCTTCTTCTTTCTCTAAAAAATTATGGAATCTTCTTCGTTTGCTTTTGGTGTTGGTAACCCAAATTATGTAACTCTTCCGTCAATCACATTGTTTTTATCTACTATAGAAGACTTCTATATTGCTCTTTTGTTAATTACATTATTTTTCTTTTGATGAGTCGCATTGTTTTTCATCTACTGTGAAAGACTTGAAAGTTCGTTTAGGGAAAGTCAATATACTTGCAGTATTGCCCTTCCTATCATGTTCTTGCTCTAAGGGTATCTCCAACCCTATTCTCTATTTTGCTCTCCAAATATAGAGTTCTTTATACTTGGAAACAACCAACTCCAATCCAATTCTCTATTTTACTCTCTAAAAAGGAATCTTCTTCTCTCTCCTCTATATTATATTATTATTTCTATTTCATTATTATTTTCTTATTTCATCATATAAATCCTTTCTTCCTTTTTTTTTTTCCAAATAATCACCCTATATAATCTTCATGTAATATAAATTTATTCTTTTCAATTTTTTTATTTATTTATAAAATTATATTTGCCCCCAAGGCCTAGCCGAGTGGCAAAAGGTGGAGGATTTGTGGCTTAGGTCGTAGGTTCAAGCCCTACACCATGTAAAGCGAAGCCCGGTATTTAAGTGGAGAAGGGTAGAGGGGCGGGCCCATTATCCACCAAGTTTAGAAGACTATGATTGGTCCAAAGGGCGGGTCACAGGAGGATTTCTCGGTTATAAAAAAAATTATATTTTATTCTAAATTTCTTAATGACATAAATTGCAAGCAAATATGATATATTATACATATTAATGGACAATTCAAACAAAAGTAAAATCATTAATGAAATATAATTACATAAATATTCAAGTTTGAAGATTATTAAGTTGCTCCCATAAATGCTCTATTAATGCATTAAGGAGTTCAAAATGAGCATTTTTTTAGATCATACACTAATTTTTTTCTGAATATTGGTGAATCTGGAAACGACCTACTGGATTACTAAATTATTGTTGTAATTTTTAAAATTATTTCGTTATGTATTGTATTGTTGTCTTGTATTTAAATTATTATGTTATGTATTGTATTTCTAAGTGAAAAAATTCATCTTATCATTTAAATTTTGTGCATTCTTCACAGTGGTTTTTTCTTAAAAAAATTATATATTTAAAGTGAAGATTTTTTTTAAAAAAAAAGTGGAAATATTATTAGTTCGGGATGAAAGTAGTATATATTAAATAATATATATTTTTAAAAATGTTATATTACATTAAAAAATAATTACGAATATTAGAAATTTAGTTAGTGGTCATATATGACTTATAATATGTTAATTACAAATATTATATAATATAAATAATAATATAACAATCAAAAAGTGAAATAGAGAAGATGGATAGTAGTTCTCCAAATTTGAAGAACTACTATTCACCTCTCTATAAATGGAGGGTAGAGAGTAAAATAGAGAGTGGTTGGAGAGTCTATTCTCTACTTTACTCTCCAAATAGACACTAGAGAGTAAAATAGAGGTGGATTGGAGATGGTCTAAATCTATTAATGTTCTAATTGAGCTGTGAATTTCCGTAATTAGTTGACTGATTGCAATCCATGTGATCTGTATAATTTGCTTATGCAAAGAATGTGTACTCTTTAATCCCTGTTATATGAATTCACTTATATAGGCCATAGTTTCCTATCTGTAACAATGTACCTTTTTATCAAATGAATAACTGAAGCTTAAGTTCTTTTTTCTTCTTCTAAATTCATGGCATCGTGTAGGTATGCAGAATCCCCTGTGAAATGTTACTGCTAGCACATGTCATGGTCCTAATGATTTCTGTCAAGGTAATTCCTGGGCAGTCGACTTTATGGGATAATTTTGAATGAATGCATGTTTTGCTGGCTTCCGCAATCACAAACGTTGCAAGTGATGTTTCAGCTTCCATTTCTGCAAAAAATAGATTACCAAGTCAAGTTATCTGGTTGTTTTATTGACGGAGTGGATGTAGCATATATAGAGAGGATAAAATGAGAGAATGTTGCTTGAGATGGTTTGACCATGTGTTGTGTAGATTTCAAAAGACCCAAATCCATAGGGATGATACCGTGTAGATATCTAAATGTTACCTTCTCAAAAAAATGATATGTGAATGTGCTGAAAAGGGATGAGGTAGATGCAGAATTGCATGAAAAAAAATTGTATTAAAAGATGGCAGTCTTTCTGTCTTTAATTAAGGAAATTTTATCAGTAACATTCAAGACCAAGCTAGTACTGAATCAGAACAATCATTGCAGCACAGGGAATCCTTTTAAACCTGCAAGGATTCCAGTAAGTCTGAACTTACATCAGAATCGATTTAAAAAACAACATTACACTACTTAAATATTGAATACAATACATCTGCTAACAACTGAATAAATGTTTTCCTGCTTTCCATCAAAGCATCTTCATTTCTTGCCGAGCCATATTTTCCACGTTATGCATAATGGGATAGTCCATATCTTCTATTGTTGCTTCCTCATTCTCCGACTTCTCCAATTACAGAGAACTTGTCTGACGTTTGCTGACATAGCCAATTGAACTCCGCATAAGTTAAGAAACATGCACCAGATCTGCAGGACTGTTGTCTCCTCAAAGTTTTTTGGAGCCTTGGCAATTTCCTCCAGCACCAAGGGGAATCGAATCTCCTTTCTGCTATTCCCACCTTCTTGCTCCATTTTTCTCCAAACCCTCAATTTCTGGTTCAAATTGCTATCACTACTTGGGTTTAGCTAAAAAAGAATACAGTGGAACGAAAGAGATCCATATACCACCTGTGGATCATGGTTTTTTTGTTTCTTCTTGGATTAAGGTTTATTGTTGTTCGTACACTTATATTAAGGGCTCGTTTGGGCTTTACAAATTTTGCTTTTTCTTTTTTTTTCCCAAAGTTTTTTGGATACATTGTGATCAATTGTTTTACTCCAACTTTGAAGTTGAGTTTATCAAGTATCATTTTTTCAAGTAAATTTTTCCCCTCACAAAACTTTACCATTTTGAAATGCATGTCTAGATACAACTTCAAATACTATATTTTCTAAAAATATTACCAAATTCATGTCCAAATGTGTCTACTAAGTCCTGGGAAGGGTAAGTGTAGATGTAGAGAACCTCTAATTTTGAAGAAACCTAATTTGCTATAAAACACAATTTACTTGCATATTTCGGAATGAAATGGGTCCAAATAGTGGAATTGCAGAGGAGGGACAGAAGCTTATGTTTTTTTTTTAATTGTTGGAGGGTTAGAAGCTTATGTGTGGTGGCCCAAGTGCTAAGAAGCTCCGATTCATATTAGTTATTACCAAACCCAACTAGTTTAGGATTGAGGTTTAGTTGATTGATTGGTAGGATAAAAGAGTTCCACCTCCAATGAAATTCTCCCGTGCGTTGGCTCGAGTTGTTCTATTTTCCACTATTGTGAATGACATAACCTGCAAAGTTCTAAGCCTATGGCAGTGTTCTCTTTATTAAACTAAATGGTGTTTTACAGGATATACTTAAGCTTGCTGATTACCACTTTGCATGCATTAAATATGCTTGTTATTGGCTCTTCCCACAATTTCTTTATTGACCAGGTTCTTTATTTGATAGAATGCTTGTCATAGTGGGTGGTTTTTGGAGAAAGATGCCAAGGAACTTTGTGATCTTGCAAATGAGGTGGATAAACTTGCTGGTTTGCTATGTCGCTTAGCTATCTCGCTTCTTTTAGTTGATGTTACATTGATTTTTTCTTCCTTTTCTGTTTGCCTGTTCAGATTTCCAGCAGTTTCTGCACCACATTAGATTTTAACACTGAACCAAGCAGTTCTTTGACAATTATCTCGACGATAATGTCAAGGTAGGCATCTTTTCCTGCAGTGAAATCTTAATTTTTGAATCTTTCATGCTATGGTGTATGGGTCAACTTACCTCAGATTAATATTTGCTTTATATACCAAAGATTAATTTTCGTAAGAATATTTGTGGTTTAATTGTACAGGTGTTCAAAAGTCTTGCAGCCAAAGAATCTTGTATTTTATTCCCTTTCTTATTGGTTGATTATTACTGCTACTCACTGAATGCTAATGCCTAACTTGTGAAAGTAACAAATCTCATTCTTTCCGTAAAGGAAAAGGGTGTTCTGTTAAGACCGTAGAGGTTGTATTTTTTATGCTACACTCTCTAACTTAAAATTTCATGCAAGAGGGATTGTCTTTTTTTATTTTTTTATTTTTTTATAAAGTGAATTTTGACCCTTGGGCCAGATTTTATATATTGAGAGCAAAAGTTAAAAACAATGTCTGTCCGGCCCAAAAGAGCCGGCCCAATCCGAAAATAAAAAAGCAGAAGCATAAAAGAGGGATTGTCTGAAACATCTAAGGACATAAGCTTTTATCCTGGTTGAATATTTACATTTTCTCCCTTTTATTTTTTTTTCAATTTCCTTTTTTGGTATTTTTTGTTCCGGTGTCTGGAAGAGGTCTAGAAGTCTAGTTTGTTTGAATGACATGAAAGGGGCTACCATTACCTTTCCAATCGTGGAGGCGTTATTGTACGGTGTACTGATGGAAAAAATTAATTTTGGTTGGAAGGTTCTTCATGAGAATTGTAGATTGCTTTCAGCAACTCTCTTGCATAAGTTTATTTTGTATATTTTATGAAAATCTTTATTTCTTATATCTTAACTATGATGAACCCGGTTCCTTCTTCATTTATTTGCCTATTGAGATCTATGCTGCTGAGATTCTCCAAAGAGGATGCCGCACCCGTGTCGGATGACTCGGATCCTTAAAAAAATGCACTACTTTTAAAGGATCCGAATCGCACGAGGCAACAATAATGTTCGCTTTGAAGATCTAGCATCACTATCTCTATTGCATTCATATTGATGTTTTCACTGATCACAAGAGTCTACAATATGTCTTCAAGTAGAAAGAGTTGGAACCTCGGGCAGAGAAGATGTGTTGAGTTACTCAAAACATATATTGAGATCTTATACCTTTTATTTAATCTCCAAGCTCAATCTGGTTGTTAAAATACTTTAGTTGTTGTTATGGTACCGGTCTACATAATGTTGCCCGCTTATGAGTTATGTCAACTATCCTATGAACTAGCTGACCTTGTAATGAGCTAAAATGATTGGGTTTGAAATATGACCTTAGAAATTTGAAGGAATTAATTGTGAGTTTTGACAGTATATCCGTCCAGGAAGGGTAGGAAAATAGAAAGAAAAAAGGAGTTCAAAGAGTCCTAGAGGTGTTGAAAGCAATTTTATTATATTAACAAGCGGCTGAAAAGAGTGTAAATTCATAAACTCATTCAACAACAAACCCAATGTGTACGCAGAACTACCTTGAGGAGGTAAAGAGGTTGTGTCCGGAAGATCCTCGGCTTGAGTAACGAACATCAGGGCAGATAACGACGTCATCACCAATCTCCCCGTTCTTGAATTATTGACCTAAGATACTTGAAACTTCCTCTCTTGGTATGGCTTGCGCATTGATTTTCACTTCCACCTCCGCCTCATCCATTACGTCACTGAACTTGCACTCCAGATACTCTGTTTTAGTCATGCTTAACCTGAAACCTTTAGTCTTCGGGGTTTGTCTCCAAACTTCCAATCTGTCTTCAACTCCACCGCATGTCTCGTCAATCAATACTATGTCATCCGTGAATAACTTGCACCACGATGCCTCCCCTTGAATATGTCGTCTCAATTTGTCCATCATTAAAGCAAATAGAAACAGACTAACAGCTGTTAGCTGATCCCTGGTGCAACCCCATCACGACCAAAAAGTGTTTTGACTCACCTTCCACTGTTCTAACCCAAGTTTTGGCTCCATCGTACATGTCCTTAATTGCCCTAATGTAAGCCACAAGTACACCTTTAGACTCCAAACATCTCCAAAGGACCTCTCTAGGGACTTTTTCGTATGCCTTTTCTAGATCGATGAACACCATGTATAAATTTTTCATCGTGCCCCTACACTACTGCAACAATCTCCTTATAAGATGAATGACTTTTGTATGCCTCTATATGGATTTAAAATATTGTTGATGTACCTATTGGGGCTACATTATCAGTTTACTACTTAAATTTCCTGGTTTAAATAACTACACAAACACAAATGCATGTTTCTGCGGATACTCTTGCATGCTTACATCACAGCCTGCTTTGTGGTAATGCATTGATACTCCTTAACAGGCTCAAGGATTTCTTTGTGAAGTGTATCGGAAGAAAACCTTCTAGTTCAGTAGCGTTAGAGGCTTTTATGGCCCCTAATTTTTTTTTCTTGGTCTACTGTGATGTCCCAGTTTGTTGAGTTTCTATTTGGTTGGAAGTTTTTGTTGCTGCTTAACCTGTCCTTTCGAAACCCCAAAGAGAAAGGGCAATGTTTAGGATTTACTTTCCGACATTGACAATTTAGGAGTCTTGATGTGATTTATGTAACTTTCTAAATGTCAATTAGTTGTTTGAGCTCCTATTTTGTTGAAGGTTTTTAATGCTCCTTAACCTGTCCTTCAAGAGCCCAGATAGGCAATGCACAAAACAAGGATTCACATGTAGACTTTGATAAAGTAGGGGTCTCCGCATGTGATTTATGTAGTTGTCAATAGTTGTCTTTGGTTGGTGACATACAAGTTAGAAGGATGGATGAAATAAGAAAAGATCTATGGCATGGAAACAAAGAGAAAAGGTTTCAACCTGGTCAAATGGAACGACCCAACTCTCAGCAAAAAACATCTCAAGTTTCAAAATCAAAGTCTGCTTCAAAAATGGCTTTGGAGATTCAGGTCTGAAGATACAGCCTACGGAGAAGATTTATTTGCCAGAAACATGATATGTTGAACACTGGGTACCAAGGAAACCAAGAGTCACTCTAGTAAGGGTTTTATAATAGAAAGTTAGTCAACTTTAATTTTTACTGCAAAAGTCACTCAACTATAAGTGTTCTACCTACAAAGTCACTTAACTTTGATTTTTACTTCAAAAGTCACTTAACTATAAATATTTTACTTACAAAGTTATTCAACCTATTTAATTAATTTTTCCATTAAAATTTGCTTTTATGGAATTTTTATTTAAAATCAAATTCTAAAAAATAAAATAATATCCATTAAACCATTCAAAGTCATTTGATTGATTATTATTTGTAAACATTTTAAATAACAAAAAAACTTATTTATTATTAGGTAATTCATTTAAATTAGAGCTAATATTTTCTAGTAATCAATTTTTTTGAAGGAAAAAACTGAGAATATATTGTACTCCCTCCGTCCCATTTTATGTGGTACTATTTTCTTTTTAGTCCGTCCCAAAAAGAATGTCACCTTACTATAATTAGAAACAATTTAACTTTAAAATACCCCTTTTACCCTTAATGAAATGATTTTCAACCACACAAATATCTAAGGATTGTTTTAGACCACAAGTTTCAAAAGTCTTTTTTTTTCTTAAACACCGTGCCAAGTCAAATGGTGCCACATAAAATGGGGCGGAGGGAGTAATTTTCTTAAAAGAGGTTTAAATGGATTATTTTATAAAATAACTAAACTAACGTATTGTAAACATTTTAAAAGAAGTTTGAATGGATTTTCTTTTTAGAATTTGATTTTAAATAAAAATTTCATAAAATTTTAATGAAAAAAATAATTAAATAGATTGAGTACTTTGTAAGTAGAACATTTATATTTGAGTGACTTTTGAAGTAAAAATCAAACTTGAGTGACTTTTTAAGTAAAACACTTATAGTTGAGTGACTTTTGGAGTAAAAAATTAAAGTTGAGTGACTTTCTGTGATAAAACTCCTTATTTGAGTGACCATTGAGGGTATTAACTCAGGAAATCAACAAGCCCTGTGGTTGCAGTGTTAGGAGAACTACCAGAATCTCTGGCCAAATTTAAGAATCACACTAATATAATGGTGGGCAAGGTGCAAAGACCTCCTTTTGGGAAGATCACTGGATTGGACAGAGCAAACTTATAGGCCTTTTCCCTGATCTTTACTCCATTAGTTCCCAAAAAGAGGCAACCGTCTACCAAGTCTTGTCCTAATAAGGCTGGACTTTAATTTTCAGGAGAGCACTCAATGATGATAGTCTCATGTCTAAATAGATTCTTAACACCTTCACTGGGGGCTCAGAATCTTCAGACAAACATAAATGGACTTTAAGCAGCAAGGACAAAAACTTTGTCAAAAGCACATACTGAAATCTCATTATCTCAATATCAGAACCTCTCTGTGGTAAGATGGAGAGAATATTGACCGTCTTTTCATCTACGGCAAGACAGCCGGAAATCTGTGGCACATGTTCTTTTGTATTTTAGTAGTGAATTGGGTCATGCCAAAAAATACTTTGGATCTTCTTAATAGCTGGAAGGGGATTGGCAGAAGAAAGGGAGATGAAGACTGGTGGCAAGACATTCCAGCTTGCATTTGGTGGGCAATCTGGAAGGAAAGAGACTCTAAGACAGTTGAAGACAAATGCAGCCCCTTACCGAAGATCAAGATGAACTGTTAGAAAGAAGAGTCAAAGTGGAGAGAGCGAATATCTACGTCATTCGAGAAGGAGATGAAACTTGAAAGTGGATGGTCACAGGAGGGGAAAAGAATTTCAACGTTTAAACTAGTGAGAATATGTGTTGATGCAAGTGATTATCCTCTAGTCTCGCACATTTTAAGATCAATACTTTATTGGCTAAAGATATTATTGACTTAGTGTTAAGACCCTATCTCAAAATATTTCCTATGGTTTGGATCTGAAATAATGCTTATAGATCGTGAAATTACTGACTGGTCAAATTGTGCCTACTCACACTGTATAGTGGTACTCAATAAATAGTAAAATATAATTCAAAAAGTTCCTATATTTCTGTTTGAACTTCAGGAATTGTCTGATATAATGGCTTGAGAACTTGTACTGTTGGATAACCACTTAAGTTGTAGTTTACTCATATTCAGCATTTGCTGCTAACTCTTATTTGGCGCTGTGACACGTATATCTCGTGGCTTTCTTCCACTGTTCAGTTAGAGGTTGAATATTTCATTGATGAGTCTACTTGGTTAGTACAGTTTTTTTCCTTGGAATATGTGTTTAACTACATTTCAATCACTTGTTTGTTTGCGAATTGACAGATTTTATCCACGGATGAAAATGGGTCAGATAGTTTCTTTCATGGAGGCCAAGGTAGTAACTAAGAACACATCCCCCTAGTGGTGGCCTGTGAGCTAGAGAAAGTATATTGCTGGTGATATTGATGCCACATTTTTTGCAATCTTGTAGCCTGGATTTGGTGCCTATGTGAATGATTTCCAGATAACAAAGAATATGAACCTTCCTGAAGGAGAGAAAGTGGTAAGAGAACTCCTAGATAATTACAATAAATCATATTTATTTATCTTTTTTTCCTTTGCAGCAGGTAGATAAGACCCTCGGTCTTTATTGAGGACATTATGTGTGCCCTCGTTATCTGTATTTTGTTATTCATCAGTTTGTTGCTTTCTTGACTTCTTATTTTTCATTCCAGCAATGCATCAAAATCAGAAACCTTGATTACCTCTGGAATATATTGCTCATTTTTATGTTTCCTTTTATCTGCAGAGACTATTTGTTGCACAAATAGATAATCTGGAGACCTCACTATGTCTTGTTACGCCTCCTCAAGTGAAGTATGAAAGTGTTTTAGTTTTTACTGATTGAAATGGCTTTGGCATATTGACTTGATATTTGGCAGGTTAAATTACTCTGACAATTCTAATTGCCATTCATGTCACTTCTGCAGCTTTCTTCTAAATGGGACGCCCGTCGGAAGGAGGACTAATGTGTCAATGGTCCGTTACTGCTAAAACTTTGCAGATTTGTTAGTATAAGGACATCTTGTGTCTTACTGGGGCTCAAATTACTTAAAGTTGTGTTTCTTTTGCTAGGACCCTGGACCTCAGCTTCCATCTCCTGTACCTCATATGCTTAAATTCGGAACAAATCTTCTTCAAGCTGTGGGCCAATTTAACGGTGTGTTTGAAGATATATTCCAGTTTTTTTAAACGAATGTAATGATATGACACTTGGGCCTAACTCAACCCCAAAAGCTAGCTTATGAGGAGAGGATTGCCCAAGTCTATATTAGGAGAGAATTCCCTGAATAATGTGGGACTCTAAGCCACTCTAACTGAAACTGAATAGTACTAACTCTTCTCTGTGCTTATGATGAAGGAAATTATATCATAGCTGTTGCCTTCATGAGTGAGATCTCTACCCCTGTTCAGGCCACACTCCCTGATTACGAGCAGGCTCCTGTTTCTTCTGTTGATCCAGGTTTGTTCTTATTCTATGTTTCACCCTTTTTTTTAGTCTTTTTACACTGTGTTTGTTACATGTTCTTGTTACCCACTTGACTAGATGTATAGTTCAAGTTTGCCATTCCACCATCCCAATGAGAAGTCTAAAGAGAGACCTCCTTGTAAGGAGAAATGATTAATATGCTGTTTCGTTAAATGCAGATTCTGAGATTATTGAGGGGCCATCAAGAATTTCTCTGAATTGCCCTATAAGGTATGCTTCCAATCTTTGTTGCTTCGGAGTTTGACAAGGTTATCTTAATGAAGTGGCTTTTGTTATCTTTACATGTGTGTAATTTTTTTCCTTTTCCCTGTATTCCTTGTGCATGATTAGGTTCATTCTTGATGATGATAGTAAAAAAATGCAAATTTCTGTGTTCCTATTTGTTTCCTTTCCATCCCTTATCATCTCAAAACTCAAAATGACACTGCTCCTTGTGCTTTCTTCTGTGAAGAGATGGCTACCATCTTGGCACCCTCAGTTATTAGAGGTTGGTAAGAACCAACGCACACACTAAAGTAAGGAAGAAAGAGAAGTGCTCTTTTGAGCAGAGTTACTTTAGTCTATATATACCTTAAGGTTTTTATGGTTTCAGGACAATTATCTCCATTTGTCTTGAACCCTAGACTTCCTAACGAATAAGGACTAGCATAATGCCCTCCCTTCCATTCTGGAACATACTTAGGGTTTATGAAACTTTGGTGTGTGGATTAGGAATGACGGGGAAGACATGATTGAGATAAGGTACTTCCTGTCATGATTATAAGCATATTTTATTTGCGTCAGCATAATTTATTTTAAGTAAGGTTGCATTGGTCATTTCATCTAGATAGTTGGCCATCAATTTGAGAGGGGTGGTATCTCTTCATATTTCGGAACAGACCGAATCCGTTTCACTTCATTCTTCCCTGAGCGGGAATATGTCGCTTACAATATTATTAAAGAAAGGGCGCTTATTGCCCCTTATGGTAAACACCTTATTGAACCCATGTAGGTGTAATCAACCTTGGGAGCCCAAGTATATTTACCTCATTTACCACCCTCCTCCCCAAAAGATACGCATCTTTCTTTTCGTGATGCTGGCTGTTGTGTGTTAAATTAACTGATTACTTTTTGTTTGCCTTTACAGCTTTAAGCGTATTAAAACTCCAGTAAAAGGACATTCTTGCAAACATCTTCAGGTGCATGCCCTATTGTGTGATCCAAAATAAATTATTATCTGATCGCCAGAGTTTTGTATAGCTCGCATGCATGTTAAAAACTTGCCTCTACTTTTCCTTTTTCATTTGTTTTTATTTAAGGTCTTTAATCTGTTAGAAATATGGATATGGCTGATCCTCTAAAAGACGTCTAATGATCTAATATATAGGTTCAAAATTTTCAGGAAGATTGTGTAGTCATTAGCATTGGTAGATGTTTTATATCAAGAAAATCTTAGCAAGAAGCTTCATGAGTGCACTTATTTAGAGCCTGTTTGGATTGGCTTAAAAGTTGGTCAAACCTACTTTTAAGTTATTTTTAGCTTTTGGGAGTGTTTGACAAATTTAAAAATAACTTAAAATAAGTTAAAAGTCAAAAGTAGGACTCTCCTTACTTTTTTTTTGACTTAAAAGTCATTTAAGTTTGACTTTAAAAAGTTACTTTTGAAAAGCTACTTTTTTAAGCCAATCCATTTGGGCTCTTAGTCAATTTTTCTTCACCATTATTCCCTACCCTCACCGGTTTGCACTGTTCGTGTTTTTCTTGGCAGTGTTTTGATTTTGACAACTATATCGACATAAATTCAAGGAGACCATCGTGGCGTTGTCCTCATTGTAATCAGCATGTGTGTTTCACTGATATTCATATTGATCAAGATATGTTCAAGGCAAGTGGCATGCTGTATTATACTTACCACAAATTACCTGTCTAGAAGTAACATTATTTTTCTTCTAAAGGTTTTGAAAGAGGTGAGTGAGGATGTCACAGATATCATGATCTCGTCAGATGGTTCATGGAAGGCAATCATGGAAAGTGATGACTATTCTGAAAAGCCCAGGGATAAAACCCCTGACATTGCTCAAGATAGTCCACGTAGAGGTTCTGATGGTCCTTCAAATGCCCCCGGTGATGTTTTAGATCTTACTGACCTAGATGATGACATGAATCCTGTGACTGATGCTGAAACTGAAGACAGAAAAAATGTTCCTATGAACATTCAAATGCAATCTAATGTTCAGAAAACAACAGCTGTGAATAATCCAAGTGAAATCAATCAGACAGGTGCTCCTGATATGACGGATGATTTCTGGTCAAGAATCTATTTGTCCTCGTGTGGAATAGGGACATCTAGTTCTTGGTCCAGTACGCAAACTGGCAGTGCTTCTGAGCCTGCTAGAACCGACTTGGTCCAGTTGCCTGTCTTCACAGATGCAATATCTCCCGCTCTCAACACTGAGGGAAATGCTTTTTTTCCAACCTCTATACTTGAGAGTGGACTATCTTCTTCCAATTTGCTGCAGCTGCAGTTACAACAGTTCCAATTTGGGAACTCTGCACTCAGCAATGAATATGGAAGGTTTCCAACTGCAGCCAGGCCTGCAAACAGAACTCCTGTTGCAGTTCAGGCCCTTCCAGCCCAGATGAACACTCCTGTTCCTCAGCAGAGACAACAAAGCACAATGAATCCCTTGCTCCATGCTGGTCCTTCCGCAGCTACTCAGGATTTGCCTATTGCGTCATTGGATGGTTCCAATCTAAGAAGTGAATTGGAGAGACATTCCTTTTCTGACTTGGACCTGGTTCAGACACGCATGACCTCATCAGCATTACCACAGAAGGTGAGTGCAAAGGTGAATAATTTTTCGGCATATTTTTGAAGTTCTGACTAAAATATGATTAAGTCTTTCTTTGCTGGTTTTGGTCTCTTGAGACTTCCCTTCATCTGTGATTGCTGAAACATTGTGTGTGCTCTGTTTGAGAAGACCATCACCTGTCTGTATAGGGCGTGTTTGCTTCCACTTTCTAGGAGTTCCTTAACCACCCAACTTTGCATGTTTTGCTTACTATCACAGAATTTCTCCTTCTGAGGCTGCTTATAATGTTTCCAACTTCCCGTGCACGTCTTTATTCTGTCTATTGTCTATGGCATCTAACTTCCTGTGCTTCTGCATATGCCTTTATTCTGTGTATTGTCTATGGCTTCTAACTATCCTTTTTCCTTCTGCTAGCGTTCTCTTCCTCATGTTCAACCATCTCAACATTCTGTTGGCCGTCAAACTCCTAGCATGAGAACACCTTATTCGATGAGCCAGTCTCAAGGTCCGACCCAATCAGCTACTTGGGATAGATGGGAAGCCCTGAAGCAAGGAAGTTCACAAGTTGGTATTAATCGGGCAGTTGCTGGTGGACAACACACCCGAGTTGTCACTACTCAGCAAACCACACAGGTGGTGAGACCTGTTTATTCTCCTAGAACTGTGCCTCCACTCCCAGGTAGTGCTGACAGGTTCAGAACACCATTGGCCCTGGACCAGAGGGGAAGTACAGGAGGCACGACACCAGTCACAAGGACAGATAGTTCCTTGGATCCCCAGCTAGATCCAAACTGGCGCCCCACAGGCCGTATGCGTGGAAGCCTTTCAGGACGAGCTTATTCTGAAGCACTGCAACAGTTCATACATAAGCCAACACAGCAAGCTCAAGCTGCCAGACCATCTATTCCATCTAATCTTTCACCCCAACTGCAAGTTCTTTTGGCTAATAGAGGCACTCATAGTACGCAGCCAGTGAACTTTCCATCTACAGCTCCTGCCAATGCATCTGATATTTCAGGCATTTTACCCGAGCGCTCCTCAGGAATGCAGTAGAACTAGGACATGTTTGTTGGCGACTGTATTTAACGTCACAAATTTTGCTTCCATGGTCACTTTACAGTACAGATACCATGACCCAGTGTTATATTACACCTAGATAGGGAAAAACGTCGTTCGTTCTTTTGTAAATTTCAATCCGAAGTGCTGCTCAACTCCTATCTCACACGCAACAGTTTGACACTACTTTAATGTGACAAAAAGTAGTCTCTGAGTTTGTTATTATAGTTGGTAATATTGTGGAATTTTTATATTGTAATTCAACATGTTTGGCATATAATATATCATGAAAACTCAGGTTTCTACTAAAATAGAATCATTTGAATGAATGATCCTTAACCACCAGTAGCCTAAAGCCATTCTCAGATTTCACTCCACTGGTACTAGAATTCACTATGCTTCTTTTGCAGCTGATTTTCTGGCAATTGCCTGCCTCCCTCTTTAAAATGGCAGCCTAACCTAGCCCTAAGCGAACTGCCTAACGTAGCCCTAAGTGAACTACGGGCTAGGAAAGGCCACCCTTGTTCTTCTTTCTAATGAAAGTCATGGCGGAGCGATGAGTATTTAGGAAAAACTACCTAACTACACATACATTACTACCATATATATTATATTTACCTCTAGTTTAAAACAATGGAAAAGGACCTAAAATACCCTTGAACTTTGGTTTTTGGTACAACAATACCCTTCGTTAACCTTTCAGGCCGAAAATGCCCCTGACGTAAATCTTTTGGCTCTAAATTACCCTTGTTTTTAATGGTCCTATCTGAAAATATAATTACAAAATTCATTTATTACGTGGCACAATACTATTGGTTGATTTTAAAATAAACTAATTAATTAAATTCCGAACACAACCCGAATCCACTTAATAGCCCATACCCGCCCCACCTAAAAGCGCCCATTAAACTCGTGGGCTACTCGTAGTTTTAGATGGTGAAGCAGAAATTAATTGAGGATACATTTCTTCTCCAAGGTTAAATTTATTCTTGAATTTGACCTCGAAGCAGTCGATTATCTATGGAGATTCGAGTACAACATTGAGAAGAAGATATGGAGCAGTGAACAAAGATTTCACCATTTTCTTCGTCAAAATTGTGTGGATGAAGAAACTCAAAATCACCAAAGTTATCAATACAATTACAAAACTTTTTCTAATGAATTCATTTGGGAACGGAATGACGAAACATCAGGACATCTACCATTAACGAATGCTCTGAGAAGAATTTAATTGCGTAATAATAATTTCAATCATTCAGCTTTTGTTGAAGAAGGTGAGAAGAAGAAAGTGGTAAACCAGAGATCACAAGTTTTGAATTCTGAAAAAAGAAAAAGTTTGTCTATTTGTAATTAATAGTAATTAATTACTTAATTAATACACCAAAGTAAAAGTTATGTGATACAAGTTGAATGAATTAGAGTTTCTTTTTTCTATGTAATGCGTTCTTAGACAAATGCATCAGTTAAAGAGTGAATATTCTTCTTCTTCCTTTTTTTAATGGAGCTTTTAGGTGGGGCGGATATGGGTTATTAGATGGATTTGGGTTGTGGGTTGGGAATTTTATTTATTTATTTATTTTAAAATCAACCAATAGTATCGTGCCACGTAATAAATGAATTTTGTAATTATATTTTCAGTTAGGACCGTTAAAAATAAGGGTAATTTAGAGCCAAAAGATTGACGTCAAGGGTATTTTCGGCCTGAAAGGTTAACAAAGGGTATTATTGTACCAAAAGCCATAGTTCAAGGGTATTTCAGGCCCTTTTCCGTTAAAACAATCACATATATTTCCACTTTTAATATTTATATCATATATTTTAAAAGATTTAATCAGATACACAAATCCCTAAAATATGGTATTGAATAATTATTTTAAATTTAAACTCCTTAATTAATGGTCAATTAACAAGTTAAATTGTTTTCTACTCACATCTGCCATTCCCCACACACCCCCCACGTCCACCAGCCTAGTGGCATAGTCAAAAATTTCACGAAGGGTGTCTAGGAATTGTACGAGTATATATATATTTTTTTGGATGAATGAGTGCACTAGAAATTTTAAAATTAAACTACGTAATATACATGATTTTTTTTGAAAAAAGAGGCTTAAAGCTTATATATATATATTATTATTTTTTGGATGAATGAGTGCACTAGAAAATTTTAAATTAAACTAAGTAATATACATGAAAAAATTTGAAAAAAAGAGGCTTAAAGCTGCTGCTAGCGAGATTTGAACTCACAAACACTTAAAGGCTTGACTCTTAAAACCACTAGGCTACAACACTTTGTTGTGTTAGGGGTGTCCTGAATATGTTATTTAACCACTTTGTATATCATTTTGCTTGTATATACGATATAATTTTTCGACGAAGGGTGTCCAATGTAGCTACGCCCCTGCACCAGCCTTCTTTCTTCCTTCATCTTCTCCCTCTTTCTTCCTTCAGTCCTCAATTTTGTGAGCCAAATGTGGATTACGTGACTTGTTCCTCTTCAGGAAACACAATACTTCGTCCAATATGTATCAACTATTGCCAAGCATCAGGAAGGGGATGCCAACTTTTCCGTAGAGATGGCTCTGTAATATGTAACTAATAAATCACCTTTGAGATTTCTCAAATTAGGGTTTATATTTTTTGATTTTGTTATTTCTCAAACACTTTAATAGCTGACCATTCTCAAAATCGGATGATTCTTGTTAAAGGTACTACACATTAACAATATTATACTAAATCAAACAACTTTTATTTGTTTATTTTCACTCATAAATTTCTCATTGCAAGGACTGACTCTTCTTCCACCAACATTCAAGCCGAGAATAGATCTAAATATAGGTACGACCCAATCAAAATGGAAGAATTACGCCAAGCTTTAATATATAGAACAAATACACCATTGATACACATCAAGTGCAACAACGTTGGATACACATCAAGTGTACATGTATCTAGTTAAGAGTTTATGTATCTGAGTTCAGATTATATGTATCTATGAGAAAATTTCAGATGCTAAAAAAAAGAAGAATTTTGAATTTTTTACTTTTTTTTTGTATTAATGATAAGTCAGACACTCTACGGTTGTGATTTGTTCCTAAATTCGTGTGTTTCAGTTACATTCCATATTTAGATACACATAATTATATGTATATGCTTACTATGTATCCGAGATACATGTTTTTGAATATAATGTATGAAATTGATACTTGATACATCAAATTAATAATAGATGCATATAAAAGATACATGAAATTAAAATTAGATCATATAAATAGATACAAGAAATTAATATTTGATCATATAAATAGATACATGAAATTAATACGAGACATATAACAAATACACAGAATTAATACTAGATACTTCTATGATACATATGAATGTACTTGTATGATACTCATGTATCTAAGTGTTTATTTTGTTGGATACATCATATACTGATTATAGATACATCAAATTAATGAATTTATTATTTTAAGAGTAATAAAATGAAATTAATCAAATTACATGACCAAGATATACATGTTTTTGTCTTTTATTAATAATGTCAATGAATTTATCATTTCAAAGAATAATAAAATGAAATTAATTAAACGTAGATACAGTCCTTGATTTCAGCCTTATATTAAGAAATTTGATTAATTTAAATTTCCAGAATTAATTGTCCATGTATTATGAAAATCCTCAATTACTCCTCTAATTAAGGAAATCAGTTACAACCAATTAATTTAAACAAATAAAATACGTCTCTCGATTTTAAAATTCGACAGATACATGTATCTCATGGATTCAAACTCATGTATCCTAAGCATGAAATATGGTAGAGGAAGTAATATTTGAAACTATAGGGAATCTTAGTAATTAGGACCTAAACTAGTGTGATTTATGTAGTTTGCTTGAGTATTTATCCTTGGTTGTTTCGGATGGACCCATTAAATTTGTGGCCCAAAAGAATCGATTGAATAGATTTAGAAAAATCAATGGACTAAATATATACATTGAAAAAATCAAAAGATTTTGAATTTTCGTACTGTGATCCCAAAACGCAAAATAGTCACATGAGTCATGACGAATCAATGAGTATTGGTCTCATACCGTTTTAGATGGACCCACCAAGTTTGGGGTCCAAAAGAGTTGGTATTTTTAGCATTTAGGGGTCACAAAATTGAAGTTTAAGACTTTTCTCACCTTTTCGTGCGTGTAACACATACGAAAAACTGAGAAAATCGCTTTATTCCTGTTGAGTAGTCCTTAAATACTAATAAAAGTGATGTGGATCATGATGAGGCTGTAAGTATTGTTCTCAGATTATTACAGACAATCTTGTAAAGGTTTCAGTAAAAAACTGTTAGGAAGACATATCACCAAAAAATTCATGGACTAACATATACAAAAAACTGAGAAAATTCCCTACTTCCTGTTGAGTGGCCCCTAAATGCTAAGAAAAGTAGCGTGAATTATGGTGAGGCTATATGTATTGTTGCCAAGGTCATTACGGATGGTCCTGTAAATGTTTTTGATAAAAAAATGTCCGAAAGTCATATTACCAATAAATTTATGGACTAACACATATGAAAAACTGAGAAATTGTCTAATTCCTATTGAGTGACACCTAAATTTTAAAAAGTGGTCTTGATCATGGTGAGGCTATAGATGTTGTTCCCTAGATCTTTACGGATGGTCCTATAAAGGTTTTGCAAAAAAAATAATCAAAAGCCATTTAACCAAAAATATCGTGGACAAACACACTCAGAAAAGTGAGAAAATCATCTAATTCCTATTGAGTGACCCCTAAATTCTAAAAAATGTGTCGTGGATCATGGTGATGTTATAGATATTGTTCCCCGGATCATTACGGATGGTCGTGTAAAGGTTTTGGCAAAAAATGGCCTAGAAGCCATGTCACAAAAAATTCATGGACTAACACACACGAAAAATTGAGAAAATTGCCTAATTCATGTTGTGTTAGGCGATTGTCTCAGTTTTCTGTGTGTGTTAGTTCATGAATTTTTTGTTGATATGACTTTCGGGTATTTATTTGCCAAAATCTTTACAGGGTCATCCGTAATGACCCGGAAAACAATACCTATAGTCTCACAATGATCCACTTCATATTTTTTAACATTTAGGGGCTACTCAACAAGAATTATGTGATTTTTTCAATTTTTCGTATGTTACTCCATAATTTTTTTTTTAGATACATCTGTAATGACCTAGGGAACAATAGTTATAGTCTCACAATGATTCACTTCATTTTTTTAAACATTTAGAGGCCACTCAACGAAATTATGTGATTTTCTCATTTTTCGTGTGTTACTCCATAAATTTTTAGGAATATCATTGATCTATTCTGTTTGGTCCATTTTTTTTTGGAATCATATGTAATGACCTGGTGAACTATATTCATAGTCTCTACATGATCCACGCCGCTTTTTTTAAAAACATTTAGGGGACACGAAACATAAATTCAGGAATTTTTTAATTTTTTATGTGTGTTAGTCAATGAATTTTTGATAATATTATTGACCCTATTTTTTAGTCAATTTTCTTTAGAACCATCCATAGTGACCTGGTGATTATATCTATAGTTTCTACATAATTAAAGTTATTTTTTTAGCATTAGAGTTACAAAATAGGAATTTAAGATTTTTCTTTATTTTTCATGTGTTAATATTAGTCATAATTTTTTCAAAATATTACTGACCTACTCTGTTTGACCTTAATTTTTTTTAGCGTCATTCGTAACGATTTGATAAATCATATACAATCGTTAAATCATATACATAGCCTCTACATGAATCACACCACTTTTTATAACATTTAGGAGTCACAAAATAGTAATTCTGATTTTTTTTTAGTGTTCTTGTGTGTTAGTCGTCCATGAACTTTTGAGAATATTACTGACCGACTCTATTTGGTCAAAAGTTTTTTTAGAACCATCCGTAATGATCTAATATACGTAGGACGCCACATAAGACATGAATTGCCATATATGTTGCCACGTAGGATGCATGTGTTTATTTATTTAACTTTATTCAAATTTAACTGTCTACTTATACACAATCAAAGTTGAAGGGCATAAATGTAAGTTGAGATCACGTTAAATGATACATTTATGTATTATGCTATTGACATATATAAATAATGTACATTTTAATCATATTGATAAACTAGATAACTGAAGAGTATATTTATACAAATTTCGCATTAAAAAATCAATAACAACATATCCCATAAATGAGGTCTAAAGAGGGAGATGCGCAAATAACCTTAGCTCGCTATTATTTTCAATCAACTCAACTTAAGTAAAACATATCAAAATTAAATATGAAAATATAATAAAAAAATAAAATACAGTAAAACCTCATTAAATTAATACTCGATATATTAATAATCTCTCTAAGATAATATTTTCCTCCAACCTCAACTTGGGCTAATAAAAAAAATCACGCATTTCGATAAGATAATAAGATAATATATTTTCAGAAGATCCCTATATAAATCTATGGTCCTATTAATAATATAAATTAATAATTCTTTAAAAGTAGAAATATATCTAAGACAATTTAGTAAAATATGATTCTATTGTGTTTTATTTGTTAAAATTTAAATCTAGTTGAAGCTCATCACTAACTTTTCGAATTGCATCCAAAAGTTTTGGTGTTGCCACAACTGCAAATCTTTTTGAGTGCATGTGGAATGATCTATTTTGTACTCACATAGTGCTTTACGTATTTGATCTATTATTATTGATTTTGCGATACCTTTTAAATGAGAAGCCATTTTTGGATATGGTTTCAAAAAATTTCCTATATTGCTTATATAGTTTATTATCTCACCATCATACATTGAATGTTTTTAGTAATATAATGAATAATATTTTATTATTAAGAAATAATGAAGATTATGTATAGAGAATTTATTTTTACCATGAATCATTGAATTCTTGAATTTAGTTTACAATGAATCATTTAACAAAAAAATATATTACAATGAATCATACACATACATTGTACTTTACATGTACTGATTTTTTTTATTTATTTGAATTCAATAAATATGATACATAATTTACTAAGATATAATTATTTTGATGTATTCATTGTACTTTATGTATAATAAATTTATTTTTATGTGAATTTAATAAATATGATACATAAATTAGTCAGATACAATAATTAGCCTTTATTGAATCTCAAAAACATTCTTTAAATAATATCTCTATAAAATAATATTATTTTATGATTCCACCTATGTTAATTTAGTGAGACATTACTGTAATAAAAATAACAAATAATATAGTAACCTAAAAACAAAACCAAAAAAGGAAAAAAGAACAAAGAGAGTAAAAAACAAGGAGCTTTGCCAACAATATTTAGCCCCCAACCCACAATATATATATTTGTGCTTTGCCTTTAAAGAGTGACATTGTTCTCTGGATTCTTCCCATTTTGGGTGCTATGGGGTCAATGTTTGGTGAATGGCCTTCAATTGACCCTCACAATTTCAGCCAGCTTCGCCCTTCTGATCCCTCAACTCCTTCTGTAAGAACCCTTTTCATTTTTTTCAATTTTTTTTTTTTGATATAAAACTTCAATCTTGATTTTTTTAATACCCATTTCCCCATTCAATCTGTTTTTTGAATTTTACGGGTTTTTTTAGCTGATTTATGTTCGACCCATTTTTGTCTGATTGCAAAAAAATGCATTCTTGGGATAGTTTTAGCTGATTTGTGTTCCTGAATGGAGCAGAATGAAATCTAGCTAATTTGGGACTGAAATGTAGTTGATTATTTTGTTCGACCCATTTTTGCTCTGTTTGTTTTATGGTAAAAAAAAAAAGTTTCTTGGAACAATTTTTGGGGTGTATTTGAAAAATTCTTGATCTTTCCTAGTTAGAATTTCTATTTGGAGAAACTTTGATTTGTCTTAAGAGATCAATTGTTTAGTATTTGAAATGAAATGGGTCTGAATGGATCAGAATGAATATGTGTATATAGGGAGAGAATTCATATAGCTGAAGTGTTGAACCTTGCTAATTTGGGATTGAGATGTACTCTCTCCGTTTCAATTTGTTGGTCTTACTTTCCTTTTTAGTTCGTTTAGAAAAGAATGTTTCTTTATTTTTGGGAACTCTTTAATTTTAACTTTCCACGTAGCATGTTTAAGGCCATAAGATTAAAGGGAATTTTGGTACATTATACGTATGTTTAGCTTAAGGCTACAAGATTCAAAAGTCTATTTTACTTTTTTAAACCCTGTGTCAATTCAAAATCGGACAAAAAAATTGAAATAGAGGGAGTATTAGTTAATTGACTCTTGTTTTTTGCATGCTTATGTGGTGTTTTGTTTCTAAAGCTAGCTTAAAATACTCTGATTTAAGCTTAAGCCTAATGTTTCAGTTAGAGAATGTTTTGTGATGTAATGATATTTGATTTGCAAATGAGCTATAGGGTTACTATAATGGTGCATAATCTATAAAAGAGTGATATTTAAGCTATATGTAATTTAATGCGGATTTTCTATTATGTGTATTCTAGTTTTGGTGCATTAACTTCTATCAGATAGATGGCATATACATATATCAATGCTCGTAGAGATCTCATATTACCTCAAGCAACAATGTGGATCATTATTAATCGGAAAAATGCAACAAGAAGAAGAATTGAATACAATCTATGTAGCTGTCTTATTGATGATTTGGCGGTGTCTAGGTTTAATTTGTCTCATGTGTTAGACTTAATTGCATGCTATGCTCAGCTTTGCATAAACAGTCCCTCTTTGCTAGTGTAGACTCACACCACGTGGCATTTGCTGCCATAATACATTGTACACTAGCTTAATGATAACCACTTACTAGATTGTTATCTATTATGGCATTGATTATAAGTGCACTGCTTATGTTACTGTTATTTCAGTTATTCTTACTTCTGAACGCAGATTGATAAATATGTAGGAGAGGAATCAGAAAACCATAATATTCTAAGACTTTGCAGAAAAGATATATAATACTTGTTTCAATGTGTTTTTACTATCTGTTGCTTCATTTTTCTTTGTATCTTGATATTTTACTGTCATCTTTTTCTTCCCTCCCAGACACCACTTGTGGTATTCCATTGGGTATGTTGTTGTTGTTGTGGGGTATAACATGTTCGTATGAAATGTCGTATTCTCAAGAGAAGGGGAAAAAAGAAACCTTAACGGCTCTTGTATTACCAGAACAACATTTTCATTAACTGATACAACTTTTTTCCTTTTTGAGTTCCTTCTTACCTTTTCTCATTGTGCTGCTTGGCTCCTTGAATATGATCTGACCATTGATCCTTTGGAAAACCTCATCGTCATCCCCCGTTATGTCAACCAATCGTTTACCCCGCTTTAATGCATTTCCTTTGATCCACGCTGAAGCTACCACCTTTATCTGTGGTGGCTAATTTAAATGCTTGGAGAGAAGTGAGAAGGTTGATTTTCTTCTTGTGGTGACAGTCTTTTTCTCAGTGGTGCCATGCTTTGCTTATTTTTACATCATTCACTTTAATTCCTCTATAACCGTGTATGTTACAGCACTAGGTTTATGATTTGCCTTGTGAGCTTTAGATGTAGAAGAGCTGCTAATTATTTGAAGCATCTATTATCCACAATAAACTTTTTCCCAATTATTGTTGTGTATACAGTCTAGTCTCCCTATTTCCTTGCCCTTTTCCCCCTTTCTGGTAGTTATCACAAAAATAAGGAAGGTAAATATAGTGGAGTGTTTGAAGATAAAGTTACTTGGATAACTCATACATTGAAGCTCATTATGTCTCCAAAGGAGTTGTCGTGAAACTGGGTTTGTGAAGTTACTGACTACTTACTATAATGGTTTCCTATAATAATCGGCTTGAGGGACTCTCTTCACTGGAAGTCATGCCTGGGCAAGAGTAGTGCTAGGATGGGTGATCCCCAAGGAAGTCCTCGTGTTGCATCGTTGCTTTGAATGGCATGATAAGTAAAGTGGACTAACATTTGAAATCTGCATATGCACTTCAAAATTTCTGTAAAAATTATTATAGCACATTGCATAAGTGTTCCATGATGAAGTTATTTGTTGGTAAACCTTTTTGTACCTTTGGCTTTTAGTAGCTGAAATGGATCTCTCTGTTTCTTTTTTCTCAGTTTCGAGGATACTAGTTATTTTATTTTTCCACTTATCTAATTCTGTGTTCTTTCTTTTTCTAGAGAATGACACCTGTGACTTATCGCCCTACTCATGATAGGACTCTTCCGCCACCAAATCAAGGTAAATCAAGAAAATGATTCTTTTTGTTTCTTAGACATCTTTTGATATCATAATTTACATTTATCTATTAGTTGCTCTTACCCTCTACCTTTATCAGGTATTTGGATTATATATATTTGATTAGAATCCTTGAGCCGAGGGTCTGTCAGAAATAGCCTCTCTACCTGCCAAGGTAGGGGTAAGGTCTCTATACACGCTACCCTCCTCAGACCCTAGTTGTGGGATTACATTAGGTGTGTTGTTGTATATATTTGACTAGAATACTAACCTCCCACCCTTCCTCCCTAAGTGAATGGTGAATGGAATAACTTAAGCTCAGCTGCTGTTATTAGTTATTCTTATGAGTTGGTCTTTAGAATTAAGCCATTCATCTCTTGAGGATTTGAACTTCGGTCTGTTCACTTTAGAAGTTGTTTCAACCTCACATCATTTTGTGTTGCAAAAGCATTGGGCATGGATTAATAAGGATGCCAATTGGCAATGAGTTGTATATGTGTAGCAGAATCAAGCATCCCTAATTACTAGTTTTGGATTTTTCGCCCTTTGCTTACGGGTTTGGTGCAGGTAAATAGTCTAAAAAGTTCTCTGTGGATGCCAGTGTTGAGGCTTTCATCAAAACAAAGAGTGAGGCCTGCCTGGTGCTTTTTTCTATGTTAGTCAGGTGAAAGGATTGGTTGACTATAAATAGATTAGTGTATTAAGTAAGGCACTACTAAAGCCTCCATTCCCCTTTTTGGCCGATAAAACTCTTAGCTTCCAGCAAGCTAGGTGCATAAACTTTTTTTATTACATAAAAGATTCCAAGAAATGCAGGCAGGGTAGAGCTGGGCAGAGGGTTTGAGAATAGGGTAGAGTCCTTAAGATTCAATAAGAAAGAGTATGCCTTTGAAGAAAATAATGCAGCTCTTCCCTTTCCTCATATGGCTATATTTAATTCAAAACTCCTGTAAATGTGTGTGTTTACAAGCCACAGTTTGTCATGTTCATCTCCATTCCCTTTTACGAAATCATTTTTAATTCTTTCGAATAATATTATAATTATCTTGTCCCATTACCACATCTCTATACTCGACTAAGAATGATTTCAAATGCACTAGGATAAACTACTTTTCAATAGGTTTAAGAAGCATCATATTTTTTTATTAAGACATGGCTAGTAACTATATCTAAGATCCTATTACCAAAAAGGAAAAAAAGGGATTTCTCTTAGGTTGTAACGTTTGGTAAATATAGTATCAATAGCCATCTAAAGTACATTCATGTTATTGGTATAAAACTTTTATGAGGATGCACGTATCCGTGAGCTGAGGGTCTATCGGAAATAACCTCTCTACCTTCAAAGGTAGGGGTAAGGTTGCATACACACCACCCTCCCCAGACCTAATCATCAAAATCTAATGGAATACACAAATTTGTTTTGCAGTTTACTTTCACATCCTTCATCGTCAATCTTTTCTTTTTTCTTTTAATTGAATCTCAATTAATCAGACAAGGGGAAGTATACTAGATATGAATTGCATGAGCTTAAAACTTTTGCACTTACGGTATGCTATTTCTAACTCAACATATACTAATGACCTGCATTTGAATTTCCAGTTATTAGTTCAGAAGCCAAAAATATACTTCTGAGACACCTAGAGCAGCGTGCTGAAGAGAAGGTCAGTATTCATTTTTATCGACATTTATTCCTTCTTTACGATGAATATTTTGGCATTTGTAATTGTGTTCTATTGTGAGGATTCATCTTAAAGTGACTAGTTTTACAATGGCTATCAACTTATTGCAATCCTTCTCCTTTATCCAATCTTGTGACTGGCAATACGAGCAAACTACCACATAACCAATGAGGATTTATATAACCGACCCTAGCTTCCTTGGGATTGAGGCGTTGTTGTTGTTATGAAATGTGTTCTATTCCTTTACGGTTAAAATGCTTTTTTGTGTTGCAGTTGAGACCAAAGCGAGCTGCTGCTGAAAATCTGGCACCTGAGCATGGATCAAAGCATCTTAAGGTATCCAACTGAGATGCTTATCTTTTTGGTGCTACCCCGGGGCAGGAAGAAGATGAGAACGCGAAGTGTGGCAATTGCAAACGGGACGATACACAACTTGGTTTTAGAAGATTAACTAACTTCTAAATAGGTTAAAATCTTCTGGTTTTCTGCATATTTCTGTAAATATTGCTGTAATGATGCAGATGCATGTTGTTTTGAAACTATGGAGAGCCTTGTTTGTCAGTTGTCATATAGCAAATGAGATGTACACTAGTGTAATTGTTGTTGGATGAGATTTCTCTGCATGAGTATTGATAAAAGTTTCTTGCCTAGGGTTTATCGGAAACAACCTCTCTACTTTGTGATCCTCGAAAATAGCCTATCTACATGGTGACCCTCGAAAACATCCTCTCTACACTGTGACCCTTAAAAACAACCTCTCTACTTTGTGACTCTCAAAAACATCCTCTCTACATTACGACCCTCGGAAACAACCTCTCTACCTTGTGACCCTTGGAAATAGCCTCTCTACCTCTCACAAGGTGGGGAGATAAGGTCTTGCATACAACTCTTTCTTACTTTACTGATCCACCTTAAATCAAAGATCTCGAGTTCAATCTTTAATTAAAGATTTTGGGTTCGATATTTGATACATGGGAATGGAGAAATTTTTGCTAGGAAAGTTTCCTCCCCATTAAATGGACCTCTTGATTCCAAATCTATTACTTTACTTGTTCAATGGGTTTCCTGAGTAGGTATATAGTCAAATCTTTTTATAACAAACGTTCTCTATAATAATATTTTACTATAACAATTAAAGTTTTTGGAATTAATTTTTTATATTATATTATATCATATATTCTCTATAACATCATTTTGTTATAACCAAAAAAATAGTTAGACACGTTATTATAGAGATAATCATAATAAATACATATTTGTATTAAATACAGATTCAGAATTTGAACTATTTGGATTCAAAATTTTACCGTATCTTACTTAGTTTATTAGATTCAAAATTTATTACTTTACTTATTCAACGGGTTTTCTTTTAGCAGTACAATAAAACCTTTCTATAATATGAGTCATACTTTATTATAACTATCAAATTTTTTTAAGTTGATTTTTTATGTTATGTTGTATTATATAATTCTAGATAACATCATTTTACTATAATAACCAAGAAAAAAAAAATTCAGACAAACAATATTATTATAGAGATAATCGTGATATATAGAAGTAATTGTTATGGGAGATATAATTTATTTCCAACTTAGGCATAATATACATACAATGGTTTGATTAACAATTCAAAGAAGACTCGGTCAATTTGTTTGATAATCAGAGACATCATTAGTACTTTCTCATCTATTTCTCATTGGCTGCTAATTAATTAACTAATTGCTTATGATATTAATTAATTAATTAAGCTAGATTTCCCTTTTCCCCCCACACACATATGGTCCTATCATTTTTCCTAGTCAAAATTTTTTTCTGTCTAATCTTAGAAATTAAACAAAGTGTTAATAAGTTCCACTACTGTTAATCCTAGTTGAAGTTTTTTTTTGGTTGTTTTACCATATGGTCTTGTTATTTGCCTTGTCTTTGGAACATCTCATCTATAATTAATATAACGTTTGATTGACAATATTAAATAATATTTAAGTTAAGTTATGTAAGAATTTGTACATTATTTCATGCAAAATAAAATATGGAATATGAGTACGTGTATTAGTAATTACACGAAAGATAAAAAAATATTGATTGACAAAAAACACTAACCTGACAAAATAAATTGACTAAGTTGAATCTATCGTTAAATAGCCAGTAGCTAACATAAGTTTTTGATAATTCATCATTAAATAAGGTTAGAAATAGATATACATTTTATCCTCTCCAAACTCCAGTTGTGAGATTACACTATGTTTTGTGGTGGTAAATTATACAGATTAATATTAATTCCTTTCTTGTATATTATTACTCATCGTGTAACATACCTTTCTATTTTTTTCCTGATTTTTCCATTCAATATTCTATATCTATATTAGGGCTCGACTAAATTTGAATTCGTGTCTGTGAACTAAATGACTCTTTAACATACAGATTTTTGGAGGCTAATGGCTGGAAATATGTAACATGTTGTGATATGAAAAGTTGACCAAGGAGTGGTTATGGAAATAGAGACCTAATTAATTCTTGAAAGCAACATGTGAATAATTGACCTAAGAAATTAATAGGCCTAGAAATTATTTAAAGATTATTCTAAAATAATTTCCAATATTAATTTTCCAAAATAGTTAAATTTCTGACTGAGATTTTACAAATGTTGATTTTCAACCTTCAGTGCAAAGTAGGGCTGCATTTATTCCTATATTGACTTGACTAGAAACCAAAGTTCAAATTATGAATTTTTGATTATTTGATATCTGAAATTTACTAATCCGAAAAACTTGAATTTATGTTGGATGCATAACCTATCGAGGGATAATGCACTTTCTATCACATCAATATCCAAGGCTTGAATTGAACTTCGTACTTAGTAGTTGCACCAAATCATTCTAATTTAACATGGTTAAGTTATAAATTAAAGTAAAAATATGTATTAATTTATTATGATTTAGTGATATTAGCGTATCTCAAGGCATCTTGTTATGTATTTATTGGGTTCCTTGAATTCGAAACATTTGGTTAAGCACGAATGAATGTACATAAGCTCCAAGCAGTGTCATGTAGCACACTATACCGTATTAGGTAACAATATAATAAAAAAACAACACAACTTGCTATTTAATGATTTATTAATTTATTCGCTTCTTCAAAAAAATATTGATATCACTCACGAAAAATCATAATATCAACCATTCCACCAAAACCATTCGCGGTCAAACTTTGCATATTTAGAAAGTGAAAGCCAAGCAATTTAACTTGACTAGAGTATCATAAAGTAAAAGCCATCCACATGTTTGACCATTTTCTCCTCTTAAATATATATATTATTACTACTATCTTTTATATATATATATATATTTTAATTTTTTATGGTTTTGGTACAAATTCAATGAATGAATAGATCTTTCTTGCTTATGAATCACATGTTTCACTTTTTTTCTTCACTTGCGTATGCTGCAAATATTCCTTTTGCTTCTAATATTTGGTCAATAATAAATTTTTCTCATGTTAATATTTATGAGAATTAATATTTGACCAAATATTATTGTCTAATTTAGTGACTATTTGATATTTTAGATTTTGAAAAATCACTTAATTAAAATCATGTCTACACTGTATTAATTCCATGTTCTCCAAAACTAGAAAAAAAAATTTGATTGGTTGACCAAGTAATCTTGAGTGGATAAAATTTAAATTCTCAAACAGTTAAATATTTTTTTATGAATATTCATAATAATATAGTTGACCACTATAGAGAAATTAATTCAAATATATATCGATAACGTAATAAAACTTCACATTGTTACTTAGAAAAAATTACAGGTAACACATTAATAGATTAATCATATGCATCAACGATCCCTCATAAAAAAAATATACACTTAATAAATAGAATAAAAATATTTTTTTATACATATATCAAAAATTTTAATCTCCTAATTAACATAACAGAGATACAAGTTTAAATACATATATCAAAGCTGATAAACAATATTTGTAAATAAAATAATGGTTCATGAATTTTGATCGAAATTTCTTCATTCATTTAAGGAAAAAAGGTTAGGTACGTAATAAATTATTATTAGTCAATTTAATAATGAGTAAATACAATGAATATAGAGAATTATAATTGCAAATGAGATAAATGAAAAATGAATTAATCACATTTTATTTATTTCTACTTAAGAACAAACAATTCAACGTGTAATGTATGTCTCCAATTAAATCAATTTCTAACTCTATGTTTTAAGCAAAAAAAAAAAAAACATAGCACATGTATTCAATAAGATTGAGAACCACTAATTCCATTTGTTCACTCTCATAAGTCAAATTGTAGTAATTTATATTAAAAAAATAAAATATATGCCTGTTTTTTGTTTGTTTGTTTTGGAATTAATTAATAATCTTAGAATTATTTATAATACTATGAATATAGTATTATATAATAATCTCGAGACTACTAATCACGAGATAAAAAAACCAAAAATAACACATCCGCCCTTTTCAAAATTTTGTCTCACAGAAAATTTTATTATTTGTAAACTTTTGAGAAGGTATATTTCTGTAGACTTAGATATTCCTGTGGACCACTACACGTACGCAAGGACAGAGCCAGATAGCGTTGAGAGGTTTCATTTGAACTCCCTTAAACGGAAAATTAAATTGTTTATATATAATTAAAATTATTTTTTTATATATGTATAGTAGATACTGATATTTTCTTTGACTTCTTCATGTATTTAATTTTAACTCCATTAATAAAAATTTTAATTTCGCCATACACATACTTATGTTGCAAATTTTGGATGGAAACAAATTTATTTTCTATATTTAATTATTATAGGTGCAATATTAATTTGGAAATAAGGTACGATTTCCTACTTTTGTCTATTAATTTTAAGACATCATAAAATATACACACATGATCCCACTTAGATTTTGACTAAAATCTATACAACATAGTTTTTCAACGAAATGCAATCAATACAAACTTGAATATCCTTCTAGGTCCTTTCCTCACCGAGGATCATGGGCCAATACAAAACATATTTTTTCTTAAAGGCGTGTAAGGTGATGTGACTTTATATCGCTATATTTATTTAAGTATTTATGACTAAGATAATAATAGATCACAGAAAAATAACATAATTCTCGAAAATTTACACGATAAATAAAATTTTAGAGATGGTCGTCTAGCTAGGGCTGGGAGACATGTTGACCCGTTATTTATTTTTGTTGGCATGCAATGCTCATATTCATCAACATGATATTTGAAATTAGAGTCTTTCATAATTCGATATAATTTTCAAGTATAAATTATCAAATTGTGTAAATATTTTTATACAATGAGTACGCAAAATTTAAATTCTTGGTAGACTTATGAGAGTATCTCCTTTTTAGATTATTATTTAAATTTTATTTCTATTTTTAATATTGTGCAAATACAACACTTCAAAAATTATCCTTCTGCACAAGCTAGACTCCAGCCTAACGTTTACTCACATATTACTTAACCGTGCATATAAAATATCAAGATTGTCAACTAATGATGGTAAAAAAGTTGTAAAATTTTAGATCGTGCCAAACTTTTTCTCTTAAGATTTTTCAGTTTGCTCATGAGAAAATTTTAAATCGTGATCTAAAAAATCCATACACTATAAAAAGAAATAAAATAAGAATCACTTACTCAATAATTATTCCAAAAAGGACCAATTTGCAAAAATATCACTAAACTCTTAGGAAATTAACTAAAGATAGGACCATTTCTAGTTCATCACTAGTGCGTTATTACCATATCGATTACGTACTAATTAATTACTCTTTAGGTCTTAAAATAAATGTTGTGGTATTCGATTTATTAAATATATTTGGAGAGTTAGTATTTCAATGAAAGGGTATAATTAAAAATAACTAATAATTATTATCTTAATTTTCTGAAGCAAATATTATTTTAAAACTTTTTTTTCCGTTGAAGTGTTATTTATTTTGGAACAGAAGGAGTAGTATTAAGCAGTCATATACTTCCAAAAGAAAAATGCTTTTTTAAGTCTATGTTCTCTATTTCATGGAAATTTCTTCCCCACAAAAAAAATAAAATAATTGAGTCAAAACAAAGTATTATAAATAGGTCCATTCACTTCATGTCCATTCCATCAACTAACACATTTCAAAGTCTCTTTAATTTCTACCAAAAAAAATCTCTATATTAGCAAATTAGCCACCAACAAAAAGAAATTTCCATTTTTTTTTCTTGATAAATTTTGAGTTTTTATTTTTGTTAAGAAAAAAATGGGATTAATTTCAGAAAATTATAATAAGAAACTTCTTTCAAAGATAGCCACAAATGATGGACATGGAGAAAATTCAGCATATTTTGATGGTTGGAAAGCTTATGAAAATGATCCATTTCATCCAACACAAAATCCTAAAGGTGTTATTCAGATGGGTTTGGCTGAAAATCAGGTATGTGAAATTAATAATTCGTATCAGCTTGGGTGCACCTGAATTATTTTATCGTATATCTGGTTTAATTTATCGAAAATTTTATCTAATAAGATTTAGATAGATGATAAGAATTTCCTAGAGCCTCTCTATTCCCTTTTCTTGATAACGTTGTCCAGATCAGTTTGCGTGCATTTGAACTATTTCAGTGGATACCTATTATTTACTTACTAGCATAGATATAAGATAATTTTGTTAATCAAAATTTAGACATAACTAAAAAAATAAATCATCAAGTTTAAATTTAACAATTTGTGTTTTCTTGTGATATTTTTTGCAGCTTTGTTTTGATTTAATTCAAGAATGGATAGTCAACAACCCAAAAGCCTCAATTTGTACATATGAAGGAGTTCAAGATTTCCAAGATATTGCTATTTTCCAAGACTATCATGGTTTGCCAGAATTTAGAAAGGTATATATGATATACCACTTCGGCAGAATTCAGTAGTTTTGATCTAAATATACGTGTTGACCAATCTACTAAATATATACATTTAATAAATTGTAAATCTAGTAACATAAATTAAGTGAGGGGTCATCAGAATTTATAAACGTTAAATTCTGAATCCGCTGTTTTTTTTTGGAATTGTGCAGGCAGTTGCAAGATTCATGGATAAAGTGAGAGGTGATAGAGTCACATTTGATCCAGAAAGAATAGTTATGAGTGGAGGAGCAACAGGAGCTCATGAAAGTTTGGCATTTTGTTTGGCTGATCCTGGTGATGCATTTCTAGTTCCTACACCATATTATCCAGGGTAAGAATCCACTTTTTTTTTTAAAAAACGTAATTTTTCGATAAAAGATAGTCGTTCATAATAAATGAAAATAATAAAATAACATATACGACATGTTAGATACTATACTATATCAGATCACATAAAAGATAATTATATATAATAGGTCTATAATGAGTGAAATTAATAGCCTACAAAAATAATTTATCATGATAAGATTCTTTTCTTTAAATTAAACTTTAATTTTCAGTTATATTGGTACCAAGTAAATTATATAATTATTGGTGTGGGACACATATACAACTACTTGCAAGAAATTGGAAAAAGAAGTGATAACCTCAATAAGTTTGTGGACATAAATGACAAATAGCAAAAACAAAAAGACACATCATATCATACCAACTTTTTATTTTATTAGATTGGACCATAATGAATTAATTATTATTTGTCCCCAATAGCAGCCATAATCAAAGGTGACATAAAAAAATTCAAGATTATCTAGAGAAAGTTGACTTATTGATTAAATTTTTCAAAGTCAATCAATGAATAGTCAAGGAAGAATAGATTTACAACTAATATATATATATACTCATGATGTAAATATAATTTTTATACTATGTTGTATTTTAGGTGACCAAGTAACATAAATTACATTCTCTGACAATTTCTATGGTTAAACAACAAAAATCTATCGTTAACCTCGCTATTTAGCAACGAATTTCGTAACTAATTGTTGTTTTGTATTCATGCAGATTTGATAGAGATTTGAGGTGGAGAACAGGAATACAACTTTTTCCTGTTATTTGTGAGAGTTCTAACAACTTCAAGGTGACAAAAGAAGCCTTAGAAGAAGCATATAAGAAAGCTCAAGAATCAAACATCAAAGTAAAAGGATTACTTATAAACAATCCATCAAATCCATTAGGCACCATTTTGGACAAGGAAACATTAAAAGACATACTAAGATTCATCAATGACAAAAACATCCATCTAGTATGTGATGAAATCTATGCAGCAACCGCGTTTAATCAAACTTCTTTCATCAGTATCGCTGAAGTAATGTATGAAGTTGTTGGATGCAACAATGATTTAGTACATATCGTGTATAGCCTCTCGAAAGATCTAGGGTTCCCTGGATTTAGGGTTGGGATTATTTACTCATACAATGATGTTGTGGTCAATATTGCACGTAAGATGTCAAGTTTTGGACTTGTTTCAACACAAACACAACGATTGATTGCTTCCATGTTATCAGACACTATCTTTGTTGAAAAATTCATCGCGAAAAGCTCGATGAGATTGTCACAAAGACATGGTTTGTTTACTAAAGGACTAACACAAGTTGGTATTACAACATTGAAGAGTAATGCTGGCTTATTTATTTGGATGGATTTAAGAAGGTTTCTTAAAGAGTCAACATTTGATGATGAATTGGAACTTTGGCATATAATTATTAATAAAGTGAAACTTAATGTTTCACCTGGTTGTTCATTTCATTGCTCAGAGCCAGGATGGTTTAGAGTGTGTTTTGCTAATATGGATGATGACACAATGAAAGTTGCATTGAGAAGAATTAGACATTTTGTCTACTTACAACCAAATAAGGGAATTGAAGTTGCAACAAAGAAACAATATTGTAGAACAAGGAGTAAACTTGAAATTAGTTTGTCATTTAGGGGATCGGATGATTTTATGAACTCTCCTCATTCTCCAATGTCTTCTCCTATGGTCCAAGCAAGGAATTAACCGCGGCGTTCAAACCAGCTTGTACACACATCGTCCAATTCAGGTTATATGGACACGTCGACTATTTCACTGAGTACCTGATAAATTCTTTGATTGATTATATATAGTAGTTGTTGGTAAGTCTAGTTACATAACATAGAATGGAAGTTTATAGTGATTCTTTGTATTCTTTTATTAAAAGTTTTTTTTTTTGCCTATACTATGATTGCAAAATAAAGCAATCAAAAAGGGCTTTTAAATATTGTGAAATTATTTTGTCCTTGTATTATTTTTTTCTGTATAGCTTTTTGTAATTTGAGGAAACTCAATTTGTAACTTCAGTTCAAGAGGCAAATGCAGAGGATATATACCTATGATCAATTTTTTCAATAATAATTTCTCAGAGAATTTTTCAATTATTTTGAGCGGAGAATTTAACAGAGACATTGTTGTAAATATTCTGATAATTTTATTTTAGATATTTCATGTTTTCGGAGAGTGCTTTGTCGTGCTAGGTCACTGACATATCTTTATTTGTTTTTATTTGATCTCAAGAATGAATTAGATCAAAATAACTTTCCTATTGAAGTCCTTTGTATCTGTATTACTTTCTGACCTCATGGAATCTCCAAAACTAATTTTCCATTTTTTAATAGATTTTGTTGCTGTGACTTTATTAATGTTATCAACGGTGGATCTGAATTTTCATTTTTCAGTCAAAAATATAAGAAGTATACATGGGGGAAAAACCTAGGATATTCAGCATATAATATATTTCAACAACAACATACCAGTGTAGTCTCATAAAGTGGGATTTGGTCGAGTATAGTTTATGCAGACCTTATTTATATCTCAGATATAGAAAAGTTGTTTTCAGATAGGTCGCGGCTCAAGAAAAACAGTCCAAAGCAGTCCTGGGAAAATAAGCAACAGAAATATAAGTAACAATAAATAATAACGAAAATAAGTAGCAGCACTAGAGATAGTAATAGAAAATAAACTACAATAAAATAATATAATACAATAATCGAGGTACGTCCAAGAACCAACAAATAGTAATAGAAATTGAAGGACACGAAATTACAAAAATAATACTACGACTACCATTATCTACTGACCTACTACTCTAATCCACGTCCGACCTCCAGTACACCCTCATAAGTCATATCTTAGGTCATGTCCTCGATAAGCTGAATTCAACGTATAATATTATTCTCGAAACCATGCATGTTTCAAAGCATCTTCAGCAGTAATCCTTTTATTTGGATCATAAGTTAGCAATTTATTCAAAAGATCAATTCCAGAATTAGACAATACAGTATCTGTGAAAGATATTAATGGAAATATCTTCCTTAATGAATAATTATGCTTTTTGTTTACAAATTTAACCTTGTTTAATCCAACAAGTTTTGTAAATCCTGGCCATATTTTCTCATCTGGAGTTCCAAGAATTCCAAAAATTTTATGAATTTGATCAATCTCTGATTTTCCATCGAAAATTGGTTTATTTGATAGTAATTCAGCCATGATACAACCTATCGACCACATATCGATTGCATACGAGTATTTTTTCGTACCCATTAATAGCTCGGGCGATCTATACCACAAAGTAACAACCTCATGAGTATAAGGTTTCAAGGGATGACTACTTTGAGTACGTCGTGCTAATCCGAAATCAGCAATTTTCAACTCACCTTTGTTATTTATAAGTAAATTCGAAGTTTTTAGGTCACGATGAATTACCCAATTATTATGAAGGTAATTAACACCTTCTAAAAGTTGGAGCATAAGAGATTTGACTTCCCTTTGACTGAATCGACGATTCATTTTTTCTGTTAACGCTTGCAAGTCATTTTCCAAGTATTCCATCACAATAAAAACGTAGTTATTGAGTTTGATCGATGTCCCTACGACGATTTCTTTGACATGTACAATTGAAGGGTGACGATAAGTGAGAAGAATGTTTATTTCCCTTATAAATGTTAAAGGAAACCCTTCTTCTGCGTCTTTTTTTGATATTTTTAACTTTTTTAGCGCAACAATATCTCCTGTCTTTTTGTCTCTAGCTTTGTAAACAACTCCATATGTACCTTCACCTATCTTGTTAAGCCTCTCAAATTCTTCCACACTTCTACAACCCTGAAACATGTTGACAGGATTAAGCGACAGATAAATTCAATAGCTAAACAGTAAAATTCGATTTCTGTTAGCTACGAGTAAATTAGAATGGTGAAAAAAATCGAGGTGGAAAGAAAATTTAATAATCTCGTTGTAGGTATGTACGCTTAACATTAGAAAATTGGAATATTTATAGGTAAATACTAAAAACCTACTTTGATCAGAAATAGGAAACCTAATTAGAATAGAATTAAATAAATTCCTTAAGTAAACTAGTAAATCCGAATCCTAAAATATTTAGGATTACTAATTAACGTTAATTAGATTTAATTCAAAATAAGGAAATAATACCAAAATAGTATGGAATGTTATTAATTAACATCCGTTAAATACCCCTAGTGAAACGTCTAATTATTACTTTATAAATAATTATCCCATGATAATAAGTAAAATTACTAAATTGGAAAACAAGCAATGTAATTAATTTGGTATAATATGTTAAATTATATCGATAATGCTAGTTTTTTTTTTTTATATTGGTAATGTATATATGTCAAATCTTTTCTTTTTTCTTTTAATAGTTTCCCATTTAAGGGTGTGTTCAGCATAGGAAAAATGGTTTTCATGAAAAATGCTTTTTTGTTTAATATAATGTAAAAATGTTTTTGTATATGTTATTATGTCTCACATATTCAACCCCCCGGCCCCCACCCTATCCCACCTGGAAAAAAATAAAAGAATAGGGGTAAAACTATCCTATTTCGAATAGTTTGAAGACAAAATTTTGGCCTATTTTTTCTTGTTTTTGAAGCAATCGTTAGTAAAAGGGGTAATTTTTAAGTTATTTTGTTAGTTTGAGGGTATTTCTAAGCAAAAAATATAACAGTAAAGGTAACTGACACGACGCATTTTGAATAGCTCAAGGATATATTTAACCTTTTTCTCATTAATCTATTACAATATGTAATGTTTGTCTCGACTCTTGGATATTTTCTTAAAATGGAACCTCACATATATAAATACTATAAAATAAGATTTGATGATATTCATGGAGATTTCGTGACTATTTCAAGTATAAAACGTTCCACACAATTGGATAGAAATTATCGATGTATATAAATTAAATTGTTTTAACAAATAATACAAGCATTTGGATTCTCCTCCATACTATAAACACCATAGTGTTGTGTCATATTAGGATTATAGTTCTTGTAAAGCTTTACAAGTTCATCAATTTTTTCATTATGATCATTTTTGCCCCCTTCATCTTTTTTTATTACACTTTCATCCTTCTTCTTTTTTTCATGCTCTTTTGTTGGTCCTACTAATAATATTTTTGGATGCAATGATATTTTTTTCAATTTCCCCACAACTTGAACTGGATCAACATCTCCTATTACTGTTAATTTCTTCTCTTTTAGATCAATTGATAGAGATTCAATCCCTGTTGAAAAAAAAAATCATTAGCCATCCATGAATTGTTGAATCAGGTGTGTCACTTTACATCGCTTCATTAAAATTAGTATGTGTATATATAAAAATATTTTTTAGAAAAAATAATGTGTTTATACAATAAGTTAACACTAGCTTAAAACTAATGCAAAGTGTATGTATGTATATATCAATTTATTACATTATGAAGAGATCGAGATTCGTATACAAGTCGAATTGTTATAATAGATCTGCATTAAATTAGCACAGAATTATGTGTATGACTACTAAAAATGTCAAAGGAAGAAGCATTATTTGATTGTTATGACTATTTTCTCTCTAAAAGTTTAAACTGTTTGAGTATAATTATATTTTCATTGTACGAGTTTTTTTTTTTGTGAGAGCTAAGCATGTGGATTCTTTTGATAATAGGTGATAATCCCAAATTTAGGATTCTGTCTTCTTCAATATAGTATTAAAAGTATACGAATATCTTATCTAAAAATTTAAACGATTATTCTATATAGTACCTGAGAGGGTAGAGACTGCTTTCATGGCCTTTTGTTTCCCACTGTTATCATGCACCTCTAATTTTATATCAACTTTCTGTTCAAAAGTTAAATTAAATCAAAAGAAATTAAATCCTGAAAAATGATGAAAGAAAATTTTATTTTAAAAACAAGAATATAATATCTAAAACATAAATATAAACAGAAAAATTCATATAATAACCTTCATTTTTTTTCCTTTGTTGATGTTTCTACTGTAATGACCCGAAAGGTCATTTTTGGAAAATTTCATAAATTCTTTAATTATAGATTCCACAAAGGTTCAACTATAGCAAATAAAACTCAAAGAATTTAGTGGTGGCATAATGGTGTATTAGGATTGATTTTGGACGGGTTAAAAATGAGTTCGTATAAAATAAGTAATAATCTAATCGGTTTATATTTTACTTGAGAAATTTTCAAAAATAGTTAATATGATGTCGAAATTAGGTCTCTTTAGCTATATTTTGGCTATTTACAATTTGTAGTTATATTACTATTTGTTATCAGATGTATTAATGTATTTTTCTGTTAAAAGATATTTTGAATACAAACACAATATTTAATGTAGTGCATTAATTGTGTAACGATATATTTTTAAGAAAGAAATTTAGCATAAATCACGCTCATTGATATCTCAATCTTTCATAATCAATGGACCTCTAAAATCTCATAAGATCATTTCCATAATTCAAAAAAAAAAGTGGATTGCATTATAGAGTCTTTCTTCTTCATTGATTTCATTGTACCACTGACTAATTAATTACTCGTATATATGACATTGATACATTTGAATAAATTGATACGGCATTGATATAGATACACTCTAGTGATAAATACAATATAAAACACTCAAATATATTAATATAAATGCATAATTATATACATATACATTCAAATACATGATACAAATGTAGGATAAGGAACTATTACTCTTAAATAACTTGATACAAATTGCAGATACATTAAAATACATTGATACAGAATGAATAAAAAGGAACATATATATTCGATACATTAATAAAAATATATAATTGGTAGCAGATACAGACAAATACATTTAATACAAATATATAACAATGAACATATATACTCAAATTATTATTATTATTATTATTATAATAGTTATGTATGGTGGAACAGAAAGAAGAATAAAATTGGGTTTCTTTAAATTGCAAATTTAGTACATATTGTAGTTGCTGACATTTCCCAATTAGGAGCAAATCATTATAGAGGAAAGAAAGTGTTAACTAGGTTAAGATTTGTATATTATTTCACAGTTAGGATTACAGGTTCTTCCCTCAGTTTTGGATACGAAACTTTTTTATGATTATCACCTAATGATTCAAGTTTTGACATGTTGAAATAGGTGTGTTGTATTATATGAATATTATTAGAGTTAGGTTATTGGGAGGAATTAAGACTTAACCCTAGACTTGAAACTCAGGAACTTGATTATAGATTTGGGTGAGTTTTTGGGTATAAGCTAAACATATAGTAATATGGGTGTTGTTAGTTTCAAAATCTTATTGTGAGTATTTGTTTAAATAGATTGCATTGATTTGAAAGCTCAACGAAAGGAGAAGGCTCAAGTCCTGAGGTGATTTGTTCAATTATTTGAGGCAAGTGGATTTTCAACCCTTGTTAAGTGTATATAATTCGTGTATTTCCTTGTGGTATGTGTTGGGGAGTAATGGGTTGACTTGTCCATATTGAATAATTTTAATGATGAAAAGGGGGTAATAAAAGGCAATGTGATTAATTATTGGTGTGTGATGTGTTGAGAATGGTTTGAAAGGCTTATTGATTCATTGTTGGTGTTGTATCACGATTGTGTTGTTATGAAGTGTGCAATTTTATGAAAATGGTCATCTCCTCATTATTTATGTGAACATGTTATTTGCATTGGTTCTGAGACATGGTTGTGACAAGTGTTATGTGAATTGAGAAAGAATAAGAAATTAAAGAGGATGTACCATTTCGAGGGACGTGTCGCGCGCCGCGACGGATACTATGATTTGATCGTGTCGCACGTCGCGACGAATTTTATTATCGAGGGACGTGTCGCACACCGCGACGGATTTCATTATCGAGGTTCGTGTCGCACGCCGCGACGGATGCATGGACAGATATGTCCCGCATGGGTCCCGGACTGAGAGACAGCGGGTGTGTATCATTAGGTCAGACATGCATCACTATACTTGACATGGCATTGTGCATCTTTATCATTTGTGAACTTATGAGTACTTTTCTGTGGAACTTGTGATTGGTGAACTTTATCTTGTGTGTTGCTGATCTGTAATTGTTGAAGTGATATGGTTGAACTATGTGCTATGTAAATTGTTAACTATTAGGTTGGGCTGCTTTTTATGCAGGTTGTAGTTGTGGAGGTTTGGTTGGGGTGTAAGGAGTACCCGTATTCCATACCCTTAGCTTGTGTTTAGAAGTTTGCTTGCTGAGTACCGTGTGGTTTGGTACTCACCCCTTGCTTCTACAATTTTTTGTAGGTTATGAACCCGGATCTTCATGATACCCTCTCTTATTTTCTTGTCCGAGACTTTCTATGGAGATTTGTGAGGTAGCTGATTGTCATCTCAGCAGACCTTCTTACTCCTTATTTATGATCTTGTTCTATTCTAGAAACAATGTCATTTGAGACTTGTGTTTTCTTTCAAATCCATTGTAATATATTAGATGCTTGTGCACGTGACAACCAGATTTTGGGGGTTTTAATAAGTTGATTTTGTATTCCGCATTATTAGATGGTGTTAGTTTCTTTTTTCTGGTTTTACTTTCGCATTTATTGTATTAGTTGGGTTTTAGGCTGACTTGTCTTGGTGGGATAAGATGAGTGTCATCACGTCCATTTTTGGGTCGTGACATCTACACCACAAGTATAGTTGGAATTTGTTAGAAATCAACAAATAAATTATATTTTAACTTGGAGATGAGGATAAGAATGAAGACAATTTATATAAGTAGTTTATTTATTTATTTGGGGGGGGGGGGGGGGGAGTGTTAGTGGTGGTGGGGTAGTAGTTAGAAGAAGAAATTCATTTCCTTGTAGAGCAAGGAGGAAAAGAAGAGGACCAACGTGTTGAATAAAATAAAGTTAAGGGATATATCATGCCCTTTTCCCGAAAGGAAATAATTCCAAAAAGGACAGCTTTTAGAGAGGGAAAAAAAAGGTTAGTAAATAAATCAAGAAATTTTGCCGACTATTTTTTATTTCTCTTGTAACTTATAAATCTTTTAAATCAAAATTAAAAGTTTTTTTTTGTAAATTAAAAATTTTATATTAAAAAAAATATTTATTCACATAAATAATAATACCTTCACATAATATGAACTAATCCCCTATATAATTCTGATTATGACTTGTCGAAATGGTGCAGAGATGATATAAGCCATTGCATCACTAAAAATATTTGTGTACAAGTTGTACACTTTCCTATCTATGACTTGTTCCACATGAGTCAGAATTTCTTATAAGAAAATTCTAAAAAATATTAAAATATTATACTTAAAATTTGAAACATATGTTTTACCTAAGATAACTATCGAAATTGGACTAAGCTTAACTTCACCTTTATTTGACAACTAGATGGGCATGACCCGTGTCAACACGAATCCAACACTTTATATTTTTAAGTAGTTAATGCTTTACATTGTCATTTGGTGATGAAGGATAAGCTTAGATGCTAGTATCATTGATGCAAACAGAAGATATTTTTCAAATATGCATATTGGCAGAATCAGATGTACAGACCAAAATAATCTGTGTTGCTTCTACTTACCACCGGATCTTATCACATAGATTATATATTGTCTTTACAAAGTTTTTGGCTCAGTCAATTTTGATTTCTTAAAACGATTAGCGATCGACTTCCCTACTTTTCTCCCTGCTCGTACAATTATTTGCTATACTACAAAGAGCACTTCTACTACTTGCCATTTTAGAACAACAATGTGATGTGGTTCACACATTTTTCCTCTGCTAAAAATTAATTAACGGCAAAATTTAAATATGAAAAAATATGATAAAGTCAACAAAATTATCTATTACTTTGACAAATCTTGGTATAATAAATTTTAAAATAAATACGACTTTTACGCACTTCACAATGTTAACAGACATGTGTGACTAAAACTTGATATATACGCCAAATACTAATAGTAAATGTTATAATTACTTCATAGTATGTCGTAAGAGTGCATCTCACCAACTTTCCACGAAGCCTATTGTAAGCCAACATCATGAAAAATTATCACCATTTTGAGAAGAAAAAAACTGAAAGTTCATTTTATTTTTTAAAAAGAATACAATTGCATCTCAATATTTTAAGCTAAAACTATAATTCATTTATCCGTATTTTCAACGTCTTCATTTGAATTACATAGAGTCCATCAATAAAACATGAAGAGGAAAATCAAATAAGAACAAATCTTATCCCTAAACACTAAATTAAAATGAAAAAAACAAAAGGCTAAAAACAACTTCACAAGTTATTCCGTGATGATCATGTCTCAAATTCATGTAGAAATTACCAACCTATTAAGTACTCTATGTTCTAATCATAGCCATAATCATGTGCTAATTAATAATTATTAAGTTTTACTAATACAATCAGTCAAAAGGCTAATTAATTCCTGCCCATGGTTTTAACAATATTTGATCAAGTGTTTTTTTAACATAAATAACAAAGCGTCTAGAACACGTCCAGGTTGTTTGGAGTTTTGTGAAAATAATGTAATTAATTAAAATTTGGGAGGATAGAATATACATAGACATTTTTCCTACCTGGTAGAAATAAAAAAATTTATTTCCAATAACTCTAAACTCAAGTAATAAAATTAGTAAACTTATTTTACAAAATTCTCCATCTTTATATTTGATTGAAAAATTTGCATTTTCAATCCTGAAAATGGAAATCTTTGATAAAAAGTGTTTCCCTTATACTTTGCGGAGCCGGATTAATAAAAAAAATTGTTTTCGATAATTCTTAACTCAAGTAATATAAAATAGAGTGAAAATCATGTTTTGTATTTATATCAATGAATATAATTGTATCAGTGAATACAATTGTGTCAATGTTATATCAAGTTCAAGTGTATTAACGAAAAACAATATCAACGAATACAATTATATCAATATTGTACTTTGTAACAAATTGCATTTGTATTCATGTGTATTTGCATGTATCTATTATTTGTATTTATTGCCTTGTGTGTTTGTATTTTGTATCATTGAATACAATTTATATCCGAATACAATTTGTATCAATTAGTACAATGAATACAATTTATATCTAAACACGATTTTATATCAATCAATACAATGAATACAATTGTACTAGTGAATACCACTTTAATTTATACATTTCTATTTATTATCATTTGTTGCTTTGAGAAATTTATCATTTGTATTTGTATAGTGACTATTAACATTTGTATTTGTATTTTTGACGATTACTATTTGTATTTCTATTGAGACAGAAAAGAGGAGGCAAGAAAGAAAATGGACAGAGAGAGGCAAGAAAGAGAGGAGAGAGTTACTATTTGTATTTTTGTATTGACTATTAACATTTGTATCAGTGAATACCATTTTGATTTTGTATATTTATATTTGTACCATTTGTTGCCTTGAGAAAGTTACCATTTGTATTAATATATTGACTATTAACATTTGTATTTATATCGTTGACGAATATTATTATTTGTATTTGTACTGAGAGAGAAGGAAAGAGGCAAGAGAAGGGGGAGGGGGCAGAAAGAGGAGAGAGGCGAGCAAGAATGCAAAGAGGCAAAGGAGAGAGGAAGATAGGAGAGAGAAAAATGCTTTAAAATCCATACAATAGCTACAAACTAAAATATTTTCAAACTACAGTGTATATGGTAAATACATATCACATGTTTGACTTAATACATAATTTTTCTATATTTTTCATCTAGGCAAAAGAGATTTATGATATGTTTTCTACTTTTAAATTCTATACCATTCATTATATTAGAAAAGAAAATTTTGTACTGTTACACTAACTCCAATATTAAAAGAGAGACAAAAGTTTGCGAAAGGACCAAAAGTATTATAATGTTGTAAACATAAAAGATTATTAATGTATTATGTAAAAGAGTAAAAGATGACTTTAATTCTTCCAAAGATAAAGGATTATTTTAGATTTTTTCTCTTATAATCACTATATTATTTGGTGTTCTATTCAAATAATATTTCAATGAGATGTTGATAATTTGACAATAACAATAAGAAGTTAATATCATTTTTGGTCCCTCAATTATTGTTAAATTATGATATTAGTTTTTATGTCTTTGGTTGAACTTTCAATTAATTGAATTATGCACTTTCATTCCCTGCTCATACATATTACAAATTTATCAAAATTATTAACTGTTTCATCACCTAATTATTCATGTTTCTGATTAAATTTGTATCGTTACTCCATATTTGATGATAATACACGTTCACAATATGTTAAATAAAACACATTTTCTACATGGATGACACATTTTCGATTAATAACAAAATAACCATATCAGTGTAATTTTATTAATGGGTCTAGAAAGGATGGTGTGCGTTCAGTTTTACCTCTGCCTTGTGAAGGTAGATAGATTATTTTAGATAATCCTACAACTCAAATAAAACATATCAAAATCAAGTACGAAAATTACATACAATAATGAAAAAAATAACAGAAATGACAACAACTGTAACAACAATATAACCGGTGAAATCCCACAAATCATAGACTGGAGAGGATAGAGTGTACACAGACCTTACCACTATCTGGTGGAGGTAGAGAGACTGTTTTCAAAATATCCTCGATCCAAGTAAATAATAGAAACGACAAATAATATGATAATCAAAATTTTAAAAAATATCATTTCCGATTAGTTAAGATTAAATATGCAAAGTCATATATCACGAGGACCAAAAAAGAATTACCAATAACATAGAGACAAAAAAAAAACACTATTACTCCATATTTTATTGAGACAGATAAGTTAACCAATAACAAAAGGGGGAAGTTTGACATTTTCTTCCAAGATTGAGGGCTAAAGTGGTCAATAAAAATGTTTTTAGGGTTAATTACGTTCATCTCTCTCAACCTCAAGTGCCAAAGTAGACGCCATTCACATCTCCAAAGAGTTTAATGGAAATCTCTATCTGTTTTTAAGAGGTAAAACAGAAAAAATACTAAAATCCCATTTGAGTATTTATCAATTCTTGAAAAAAAAAATATTAAAAAATTTCACATAATGAATTTTCTTGAATTAACGTTGACCATGTACTAGGTGATGAACCCATGTTGTTGTTTTTGCACTTTTTATTGTTTCAGAATTTATTTTTTTAATCTTGATTAAGTGTTATTTGATTAGTTTTTTTGTTTGGTTTGGTTTTATGCCTGTGGTTAGTTGATTAGTGTTTCTTAATAGTCTAAAGAATTGAACTTTATCTGTTTAATTGGGAATGTAGGTTGATGTTTATGGTTCTGTTAAGCAAATTTTGTTATGGGGTTTTTGTTTTTAGCTTAATTATGGTATTGGTTTGCTTGATTATCCCTTCTTGATATTCCAAAGACTGAAACTTTAGTTGTTAAATTGGAAATGTAGTTTGATTTTCATGAGCTCATATATGTTGTTGTTCTTTCACTAGTCTTTTTCATGTTTCTGAAAAGTTGTTTTTTATGTTGATTGGTTTCTTGATTAGTGCTTCTTAATAGTTCAAAGAATTAATCTTTATCTGTTTGATTGGGAATGTAGCTTGATTTTCATGGTCCCTTTAAGTAAATTTTCTTATGGGGTTTCTGTTTTTAGCTTAATTGTGCTTTTGGTTTACTTGATTATCCCTTTTTGTAGATATTCCAAAGACTGAAACTTTAGTTGTTAAATTGGAAATGTAGTTTGATTTTCATGAGGCCATATTAGTTGTCTTTTCACTAGTCTTTTTCATGTTTCAGAGTAAGTTTTTTTTATGTTGATTGGTGTTCTTGATTGAGTGTTATTTGATTAGTCTTTTTTTGCGTTTTAGTTTTTGGGTTTGAACTTTCCCTGTTTGATTATGCCTGTGTGTACTTGATTAGTGCTTCTTAATAGTCCAAAGATTTGAGCTTTATCTGTTTAATTGAGAATGTAGGTTGATTTTCATTGTCCCCATTAAACAAATTTTCATCTGGGTTTTTTGTTTTTAGCTTAATTATGCTTTTGGTGACTTGATTATGGCTTCTTTACATTCCAAAGAATTAAACTTTATTTGTGCACCCAAAGGGTGAGTCGAGGGTCTATCAAAAACAATCTTTGTATCTCCATGAGATAGGGGAAAGGTCTGCATACACTCTCCTCCCCGAACCTCACCTGTGGGATTATAGTAGGTATGTTGTTGTTGTGCGCTTAAGGGTGTGGCCTAGTGATCAACAAAGTGGGTTGAGAACCATGAGGTCTCAGGTTCAATTCCGCAAAAACACTAGGTGATTTTCTTCCCATCTGTCTGAGCCTTGATGGACAGAGTTACTCGGTACCCATGCTGGTGGAGATAGCATGTGCCTTGTGGAATTAGTCGAGGTTTGCAGAATCTGGTTATTGTTTTGGTGACTTGATTATACCCTCTTTAACATTCCAAAGAGTTAAACTTTATTTATCAAGTTGGGAATGTAGCTTGATTTTCATGGTCCCATTGATTTATCTTTGCTGGTGCATCCATCATCTGCCTCTGCATAACAAAATTTTCTTCCGGGGTTCTTTGTTTTTAGCTTTAAACTTTTCCTGCTTGATTGTGCATATGGTTACTTGCTTATTGCTTCTCAACATTCAAACGGCTTCAACTTTAGTAATTGAATTGGGATTTTTCTATTTGCAGTTGCAATATCATTTTTTGGGCTGTGTGACAAAGGAATATTCATTCAGCTGGTGCACTTTATTTGGGTGAAGTTTTTTGGGCGGCCTAGTGATGGCCTCCAAGAAAATAATTGCTATATGTCAATCTGGAGGGGAGTTTATTACCAACAATGAAGATGGATCTTTGACATATGTTGGCGGGGAGGCATATGCACTAGACCTTGACAACCAGACACTTCTGAATGATTTTAAACAAGAAGTAGCGGAAAACTTTGAGTGTGGCACTGATGGAATGACAATCAAGTATTTTCTCCCCGGGAATAAGAAGACACTCATCACAATATCTAAAGATAAGGACCTCAAACGTATGATCAACTTCTTCAAGGATTCTGAACAAGTAGAGGTGTTTATAATTGCAGAAGAAGGTGTTGCTCTAAGTACTCCGAATGTGACTGCCAGTAGGTATTTACTTTTCTTTAGATTCAGTTCAGTTTACTTCATTTGTTTCATCATTGCATTTGTCACATCTTGAGTTATTCCTTAAATCCAAGCATGCTAAGCTTCTATTTCTTCGGATTGTAGTGGTCTTTTGTACGCAATGTGTTCCAGTGAGCATTTTGTTTTGCTACATTTGTTTGTTGATGACTTGAATTTCTTTATGACGTGTTTAACTTTGAAGGTCAAGCAGGACCAACGTATCTGAGCCTGCACATACTCCTGCTATACCCATGGATATGATCCATCCGGATGATCTGTTTCAAGCACCCGTTGAAATTAGTCCCGTTGGTGTTTATCCGAGTAGCAATGATGAGAAGCATCGCAAAGCAGCTATGCAGTGGGAGAATGCCATTACTGGCGTGGGCCAAAGATTTAACAGCTTTTCTGAATTCCGTGAAGCTCTACATAAGTACTCAATTGCCCATGGATTCACTTATAAATACAAGAAAAATGAAAGTCGCAGAGTAACTGCTAAATGCAAGTCAGAAGGTTGTGCTTGGTCAATATATGCATCAAAGTTGCCCACCACTGAGCTAATATGTATCAAGACAATGAACCCAAAGCATACATGTGATGGAGCTGCAGTAAAAGCTGGGTACCGGTCCACAAGGGGATGGATGGGAAATATAATAAAGGAAAAGTTGAAGGTTGCTCCCAATTACAAACCTAAGGATATTGCAAATGATATTGAGCGTGAATATGGCATTCAGTTGAACTACTCTCAGGCAAGACGCGCAAAAGAGAAGGCAAGGGAGCAGTTGCAAGGTTCTTACAGAGAGGCATACAGTCAGTTACCTTTACTATGTGAGAAAATTAAAGAAACTAATCCAGGTAGTGTTGCTATAGTTTACGCAAAGGATGACTCAAGCTTCCATCGTTTATTTATCTCGTTTCATGCCTCAATATCTGGTTTTCGACAAGGTTGTCGTCCTCTTCTGTTCCTTGACAGCACTCTTCTCTATGCAAAATATCAAGGAACACTATTGGCCGCCGTAGGTGTGGATGGGAATGATGGTGTCTTTCCTTTAGCCTTTGCGGTTGTAGACGAGGAGACAAATGACAACTGGCATTGGTTTCTTTCGGAACTTAAATCTGCTGTCCCGATGTCTTGTCCAATAACATTTGTTTGTGATTTCCAAAGGGGCATAAGAGAGTCACTGCATGAGATATTTAATGAAGAGTGTCACCATGGTTATTGCCTGCGCTATCTTGCAGAAAAATTGAATAACGATTTGCAAGGACAGTTTTCTCACGAAGCTAGACGTCTTATGATTCAAGATTTATATACTGCTGCTTGTGCCCCAACACTTGAGAGTTTTGAACGTTGTGCTGAGAATATAAGAGCAATCTCACCTGATGCATACGATTGGGTCACTCGAAGTGAGCCCGATCATTGGGCGAATGCCCTTTTTGGTGGGGCAAGGTATGGCCTCTTGACATCAAACTATGGACAGCTTTTCTATGATTGGGTGATGGAGGTGAATGAGCTGCCGATAACTCAAATGGTTGATGTATTACGAGGGAAGATAATGGAATTGATCTATACTAGGCGTGTTGAGTCCAGTCAGTGGGCTACGAGACTGACACCATTGATGGAAGAAAAACTTCTGAGTGAAACCTCAAAAGCAGGGTCACTTCATGTGTTACCCTCACATGGAAGTACATTTGAAGTTCGTGGTGAGTCTGTTGACGTAGTTGATATTGATCAATGGGATTGTAGTTGCAAAGGTTGGCAACTGAATGGGATGCCTTGCTGCCATGCTATTGCTGTTTTTGAATGCATTGGAAGGAGTTCATATGATTATTGTTCTAGATACTTCACAACCGAGAGTTACCATGTAACATACGTTGAATCAATTAACCCCGTTCCTAACCTGGAAAATCCACCAAATGGTGAAGTTGATGCGGAAGTCATTATTACTCCCCCACCAAGCAAACGTCCACCTGGCCGACCTAAGATGAAAAAGGTCGATGCTTTTGACATTGTTAAACGGCAGATGCAGTGTAGCAAGTGTAAGGGCTTAGGTCACAATAAGAAGACTTGTGGGTAAGTTTACTAAACTCATCTCTGATGAATGTATGATGTTTCTGCTCAATCTTATTAGATTTTAGTTCAATAACTATCATTAATCAAAATATATACTTATATATGTCATCAACAACATACCCAGTGTAATTCCACAAGTGGGGGTTTGGGAGGGTATTACCTTTTTTCCAAGAAACCGGTGGAGTTACACCATTGGGATACTTCGGAAAAACCGGTAGACCCTCGGCACAAAAGAAATGTTTCCGAAGCAGAATTGCAAGAATAATATATACTTATATATGTCGTAATATACATTCATTGGTTGTATCTCTGCACCCGTATCTGCACATCCACTGTGCCGAAACCTAAAATGTGTGTGTTGAAAAATTCGAACCTCTAGATCTGCTCCTATATCAGGTACCTTCACCAGAGTCCGAGGAACATAGACGTGTACACAATGGGTGAGGACTGAATAAATGTATGAATTGAACTTGAAGCCTACAGCTTCATTACTACAAACCTAGGACAGCCCAGTGCACTAACTCTTTCAAATACCCCACCCTTCCTCTTGAATTGCAGTTCTTTGTACAATGAATCTCAGCAAGGAAACTTCACAGTAGTTATAACTCTTGCACGTTTCGATTTCATCATAAAGTTGTAGATATTCTTTCTGCTATTTTAAGGTTTCAAGGATTGCATTCTTCCATATTCGAAGTCTTTGCCCGGGCAGCATAGATCATATTTTTAGTTTTAATATCACTGTCTGTAAATATTGCTGTCTAGGACTGAACAGTGTTTTGTCTTCTTGAAACAGGAAGGTAAATAAGCTCGAGGAATCAGATCCTCTACTCCTCACGGGCTTGGAAACTGAAGACCTTGAAGACGCAGAGTGATGTTTGGTACCTTGTCTGCTCGAGTTTTAAGTGAAATATTTTAGTTAGATTTCGAGTCCAATTATATAATCATCTGTCATCTCTCGTAGTAGTTTGCTTCATTAGCCAGAACTTGTCGCTTAAAGTCGCGCATTCCAGTTTTATTGTTGTCCCTCTTCCTTGAACTGGAAATAAAATTGTAGAAAAGCATTACAAAAAAGGGAAGAGAGGATATAACAGTAGTGTCAAAAGTGAAGGCATTTGATATTGTCAATTGTCAAGAGTATACTTTGTTAATGAAAAAGAAAAGGCTTTGTACAGAATTCTGATTGGAGCTGCTACCCGGTGGATTAGTCGAGGTGCATGCAGCTGGCCTAGACATATTCATTATCCAAAATTTATATATTGGCTTGGGGCATTTTATGTGCCATAATTTACAGGTTTCTTGGAGATCATCGGCGTAAATATCAGTGTGGTTTCTTTCTTTTGCCATCTCTTGTTTGTGGTTTCTGTTAACTACATGTTGTTCCTTTAGCTGCGGTTATCTTATTGGCTTCTTGTTGTTTCTTGGAGATCATCGGCGTAAATATCAGTGTGGTTTCTTTTGATCGTTCTTTGAGCCGAGGGTCTATCAGAAACGCAACTCTCTATAGATCACAACTGTGGGATTACATTGTGTTTGTGATTGACCAAGATACGCTCACATTTAGTACTCTAGACCATCAGCATGTTATTTCGTTCTCAATAGATGTGTTATAGGCACTTCAGCTACACTACTACCCATTTTGAACAAAACGCGATAAATATGAAAAGAATGGACAGAACTTTGATAGGGAGCATTATATTCATAGCCAAAACTATAGCCCGATACACGGAGCATTCTGTATAGACAGCCTACATTAACGCAAGTATAAACAACAGAGCCAACAACAACAAAAGAAAAAAGACAAGCTAAATACAAAGCCACCTAGCCAACCTAATATAATATAATATACACCAAAACATACTTAAATTTCTCAGTCAACTTCCTCCATCTTACTCTCTTCATTACCTTCTTCTTCTTCCAGTGAAGGCATCTCATCTTCAGCAGCCTCAATACTAAGTCCCAATTTCAACATCCTAAAAGTCCTTACAGCAAATGTATTAGGATCATCAAGACTGAAACCAGACGTCAACAGCGCGGTTTCATACAAAAGCATCACTAAATCCTTAACAGATTTATCATTCTTTATCAACTTCAGCTCTCTTCCTTAGCTCCTCCATTATTCCGTTATCTGGATTGATCTCCATTGTCTTCTTGCTTGACATGTACGCGCTCATGCTGCTGTCGCGTAATGCCTGTGCTTTCATTATCCTCTCCATGTTAGCCGTCCATCCATACTCTCCGGTCACTAAGCAGCATGGAGAATCAACAATTCTGTCTGAAACAACCACTGTATTATAATATTATCTGTTGGCACTCATGCTCCCAAAAGACTAAACAATGCACTTGGTTGAACGCAAAGTTTTTAAGGTGACACAGCAGGAATCAATTCGCACTTGCTATGCACTCATATTATAGAAATTCTAGATTCGCCTCTGTTCATAACTGTTCATAATTCAGACACACCGACTATCCTATCCATACCTATATATAGGATCGCTAAGCCAAGAATTTCATCAAAGGACATTTGATATTTCATCCATATATATACAATATAATTTTTCGATAAAGGATGATCAACTCGATACATGTCATACCGCTGTCGATGATGGAGAGAGTCTTATTCACCTTATCAGGAACAATTCTAATGAAAAGCTCAGGCTGTGCATCCAGTTTACTATTATCTATGAAGCTCTCAAATAGAATTTTATCCAATGCCTACACAAATTCCACCAAAAAAAAAAAATCAAAAATCCAAATCCACAATCAAAACTAATAGATAAATTAAACAAGAACATAATTAAAGAAATAAAAGTGCACTCTCTCGACAACTTAATTAAGAAGCTTTCGGATAGGATCATAGCAAAATCATAGCTTTAGAGCAAACTTTTTATTTGTGTTAAAAAGTCCACTCAACATGTATAAATAATTTATTCAGAATCCAATGAGTTTGCCTTTTCTAAAATCTAGAATATGAGATATAAATGATTTAAAAATAATGAGATGAATTATAAATATTGACATATGAAATAAATGATTAGTAGATATACATATGTGGGGTTGTTCTTACAAAATATAAACTTGTGGGTCAATTTTTGTATTTGAAAAATCCCAAATCATGATTTTTAGAGAAATTGAGATTTCATCCCATGATATGAAATTATGAGATAAAATCATATGTCCAAACGCTAATTTCATATCGCATGTCCAAACTTCTGCTAAGAAAAGGAAGGAGAGAGAACTGCATAGTGATGTTTAGTTAAGTAAAATAATAAGAAGAAGGTGTAGGGGAAAACTTTTTGTTCTTTTACTTTATTTCGTACATTCATTTCCTTAAGTGAAATAATGCCATCTATAGCCAAACTCCTTGTAATGAAATAAGGCTATTTATAGCCAAGCTTTTTCTTGGCCACATGCAAGTTATTGGATAGAGAAATGGTGGCTGGGTCCCATCTTTACAACACTTTTGTTAGTTTGTATTTGTTTGGTGAGAAAATTTTTATTCGGAATAAAAAAAAAGATTGAAGATGTTTAGACTCATACTAACAATAGCCAAAAAATTAAAATGTCTAATCAATTGAGCTACGCTGCTCTTTGGGCTGAGCAGTCTCATTCTATTTTATTTAATTTTAATTCTATTTTTTTTAATTATGTATACATATTTTTTTTATAATAAAGGAAATTACATGACATCTTTTGACCTTAAATAAATCTATTTCCATCTGTTTAAGATTTGAATATGAAATTTCATTATTTTAAATTCACTTTATTAACTAATAAATTATATCTTGGATTGATGGATTTATTTTTAAAAAGAAAAAAACAAGGTGTCTATATATTTCATAGTTCTTGTAGAATTAGCTATAGCGGTATGCTCTTTCCGTTTTAAACCGGTGTCATTTAATATAGTATTTTATTAGAGTTATTACGTAATTGTTTTCAGCCACAAATTCTATCCAGATTTGGTATGACTTTGTTATACTCCCTCCGTGTCAAAATATTCTTCGTGTGTTTAATTAAGAGGTATATTTGATTATTTTATTTTTATTTATGTAATAAAAAATTAAAAAATTATTAAAATATTTACTTATGTGTCATAATTAAGGTTTTATAGTCTTAAAGAACAATTAATATTAAAATAAAATAAATATATATTTATATGAACCTTTTAAAATTTTGGAATAAATACTTTTAGTGAGATGACTATTATTTTGAAAAGATATAGTATAAATTTTGGACCAAAGAATATCTTTTTTATATGGAAGACTGAGTTTTTCCAATTTCCTCCATAACATATCTTATCTGCAAACTGCACTAAAGCAAACATTTATCTTCCTTATGGATTCTATGCTGTATTTTTGTAGCTTTTTAATAGTTATTTTGGTGGCTATTTCACTCCAACTTCTTTTCTTTTCACCAATATCTCCTCAGATTCTTGAAATTCCTTCTGCCTCTCAAACCTTTACATCAAACAGCTATTTGCAGGTAATTAACATAAAAAGTTAATTTAAAAAAGCTCCTTAATTTAATATTTTCTTACTTGCCTCCACTGTGTTGGGTGAGTTTCCTTTTTCTAAAAGAAAAATATAATTTTTTTTTATGAAGCTAGTTTTTTCCCTAGCAGGAAATGTGTATGACTCTATAAATAGAGGTTCAAGCCTTTTTAACTCGATAGCATTCATAATGTAGTATTAAGTGTTTTTGCAGTTTTGTTTAAAGAGATAATTGGTAAGATACAAGTATTACATTATCATTTGTGTGAACAGAATTTTATGAGATTATTTATTTCGATATTTGTATAGTTTTTTTTCAATTATATTGGGTTGCTCATCTCCTATTGTGAATTAAGTCAACCAAATTAAATATTCGTATCTCTGTTAGTGTATTTCTCGTTTGTCTTGTTATTCATAGTCAATATGGAGTTTGATTTTGGTGGAGGTTAATTTCAGAGAGTAAGTAAACTTGGAGAAGGATTTCTAGATAGACCAGAAGATGTGGCAGTGGATAAAATGGGAATTTTGTATACAGCTACTAGGGATGGTTGGATCAGAAGAAGGCACAAAAATGGGACTTGGGAGAGTTGGAAGTATATTGGGAGAGATACATTACTGGGGCTTAAAGTATCATCTGCTGGTCATATTATAGTTTGTGATGCTCAAGAGGTAAATCATCCACTTTATTAGTCTATATATAATTAGTCTAGATAAAAGATAGCATAATAGACATTAATTAACAAGTCTTAAATAGTAAGTGATCAATTTGATATGCAAAGCTAAAATTTCTAATAGGACTAATGTATGATGTGCAGGGACTACTTAAGGTTAGTGAAGATGGTGTAACTGTTCTTGCTTCACATGTCAATGGTGAAAAAATAAGGTAATTAACATTTTATCTTCTTCCACACCAGCAAAATCAATGAGTTTATAGAACAAACTTTTTTTCTTTTTTTAATTGGGGAGGGAATGAGGAATTTGGTGGGGATTGTTTATCACAAACCAATAGATATTGTTGGGTATTAATTACCCTGAGTTTCTTACCATAAATAGGTTTTCCTTTTCCTAGAAGGAAAACATGTAATCTCCATATTTGGCTAGTCCTTTTCTTGTAGGAAAATGTTTATGGTTATTCTTTTCTTGTAAGAAAAGGTTTAGGACTCTATAAATAGAAGCTTGTTACTTCTAACTTAATTAGCATTCACAATGTAGTCCTAGGGGCTTTGAGAGTTTTGGTTAGGGAGAGAATTTGTGGGATACAAGCGAAACGTTTTCACTTGTGTGAACCTCCCGAGTGAATTGGTTTAGGTTGTTTCTCTCTATATTTTGTACTCTCATATTTATATAGTGGATTGCTCATCTCCTTTGTGAATGTAGGCCGGTTGACCGAACCACGTTAAATCTTTGTGTCTTTTGGTATATTTCTCTTTTGTCTTCTTACTCATGGTCTATCGAGGTTTGCTTTGCTAGCTTCCGCATGACACATAATTATTTCGGTCCTAACAAATATCAATTTGATCTTGCCTTTTAGAGGTTGTTTTCGATTGACCCTCGATTCGACTAAAAAAAAATAAAATTGAAGCATGGTAGCAAGAAAATATGATAGAAAAACAGCAAGATATAAATCAAATGAATCAACTATAGTAATACATATGAAAGTAAAAGAAACAAAACGTGACAATACTCAGCTATCTACTAACCTTCTAATCTAATATTTGACCTCCACATCTTCTTATTTAGTGTTATGTCTTGTGTCATATTTTGTATAATCAACTCTTCCCAATTCTTTTTTGACCTATCTCTACCTCTACCTCTCCTGACTCCAGTTACAGTTGATCTCTCACACTTTCTCACTGGTATATCCATGCACCTCCTCTTCACATACCCGAACCATCTTAGTCTTGATTTCCTCATCTTGTCTTCCAAGGGGGTCACTTCCACCTTCCCCCGTATAACTTTGTTTCTAATTATATCACTCCTTGTGTGCTCACTCCATTTAAGCATTCTCATCTCCACTGCATTCATCTTTTAAATGTGGGCATTCCGGCCAATACTCTACTACATACAACAAGGTCGGTCTGACCACCACTTAATAAAATTTACCTTTAAGCCTAGGCAATACATTCTTATCGCACGGTGTCCCGAATGCGAACCTTCATTGTATCCATCCCACTCCAATATGATCTGTGACATTATCATCAAGCTCACTGTCTCCTTGAATTCTGACACTAAAATTGCATTGTGAAAAGGAAATGAATAGTGCCTAACGAATAAGAAGAATCAATTCACAATATGACTTATGGTTTTTGTGCAATTTTGTTTAAAGATGAACAATATAATATGTTCTGTGCAGTGTATATCTCTTGAATGAATATGACTTAAGGTTCCAACTGCTGTTACAGTATGAAATGGGTGGATATTTAGGCAAAGATAATTGTCTAATACCCTCCTCCCAACCAACTTGAATACAAGGGCTTTGTCTGTATCAGAAGTTGAACTTGTGACGTGCCCCTAACCCACACATGACGTGTTATTTCCTTACCAATGAACGAAAAGCATAGTTAGGATGGTTTATATGATGCTGTTAGAAGAAAAATTACAAAATTCTCTGGATTCTTATGTCCATCACTTGTCTTGTGGCATAAAGGTGTATTTAAAATCCTAAAAGTTAAAAGAGTGTGTACAGATTAGCAGATGATGTGGTTGAAGCATCAGATGGGAGTGTATACTTCAGTGCCGCAAGCACCAAATTTGGACTCCACGAATGGTTCCTTGACGTGCTTGAGGCCAAGCCCCATGGTCAGCTTCTAAAATATAATCCTTCTCTGAACCAGACGTCTGTAATTCTTGATAACTTGGCCTTTGCAAATGGGGTCGCTCTCTCTGCAGATCAAGATTACTTAGTTGTCTGTGAATCATGGAAGTAAGTATTTTTGAATTATTTTCTATCTAAGCTAGTGAGATGTTCTGTTGAAGCACTCTTTAATTTGCTGAAAATTTGCAATCCATTCACTAGCACAGTTTCTTCATTAAAACATTCATTTGGCAATTGGAATCAGTATATGAAATTTGAGTTACATTCAACATCCTTTCCCTACTTAAAAATCAGATTTAGGTGCCTCAAATATTGGTTGAAAGACGAAATCGAAGGACAAACAGACATCTTCATTGATAATCTTCTTGGTGCACCAGATAACATCAAGCTTGCTCCGGATGGTTCGTTCTGGATTGCTCTACTACAGGTAAGCTATAACCCACCTTTTCGAATGTAATGATACATTTTATGTGAAGTTAAGGGGCCATAGAGAAGAAGGCAAAAAAAAAACAAAGGAAAAAGAATCGAATCTGACTCATTTTCGGGGAAGGTATACTTCAATACCAAAGAAAATGCATCTGTTGTTTCAAATTAAGACTGTTGTATCCGTCTCTGCTACAGATAACAGCTCCAGGGCTAAATTTCATACACAAGTCGCGAGCTTCAAAACATTTGCTGGCAACTTTTCCCAAATTGATGAAGTGGGTGATAGGAGTATACCACAAAGCTATGGTAGTGAATGTGGCAGCTGATGGAAAGATAACCAAAGGCTTTGATGATCCAACTGGAAAAGTCATATCATTTGTGACATCTGTGTTGGAGTATGAGGATCATCTATATTTAGGAAGTCTCAACTGTGATTTCATAGGAAAGTTACCACTGACAACCTCAACTGCCTAGCCATGGCTAACTTGCTCATATTATGGTCTACAAATTGTATGTATTAATTCCTAGAATGTATGCCTAGCAAACTTAAGAAACGACATGGTTAAAATAAGACAACAAGAACTGATTGGAAGATAACAAAGATATTCATGAGGCGTCCAGCATCATCTATTGTTGGTAAGAGCCCAATAATCAGGCCATGTTAAGGAAACAAATTAAAGTTTTAAGAAGTGTGTGCAATTTCCGTTTGTCTCCTAGCAAACATGAATGAGCATATGCGATGGGATTCCATCAACTTCAACGCCAGCCATAACAACAGAATCCTAAAATATTTTATGCAAATCGTACATCTCTAATGAATCAGGATGCAGTATTCAATGGCAATTAGTCACGCTCACTGATGGCTGTTAAGTGCTCATTGATTTCTTCGGTTGACAACACTCTGAAGGACGGATCTTCTTTCCTGACAACACCAACCTGCCAAAAACCAGAAGATATAATGTATTCATGCAGTGAACCCAATGCAGTTATAATCCAGAGAAAACTGTAAAAGAATTAAACAAGTGTATAAATGTGCCTTGATCATGATTAGATTGAGTTAAATTTATGCACTGCACGGCTGTGCGAGTAGTTGAATTAGTTACACAATCAGTTGCAGTTAGTTAGTTAGAAGATTGCAAGTAGTTGAATTAGTTACACAATCTGTACAAAGTGATTCAATAAGCAATATGAATATTCTCCATTTTTCTCTCTTAAAGCTCTCTACTGCTCTTAGCTTGTTAGAGTTTTGGTTCTAGAATTTGCAAACTTAACATAGTATCAGAGCCACTCGAGCTTCGATCGAGCATGGCTTCCTTCAATTGTGAGTTTTTTGTTTAGTTCTTCATCTGTATTTTCCGGATCTGCGATTCTATTTTTTTTTTTTTTGCTTTTTGCTTTCATGGATACTTCTGCAGCTGTTCCAGGAGCTCAATCGAGTTCATCCAAGGTAGTTACTCCTATCAATCATCTTCATCCTTTATATTTGTATCCGTCAGATGCACCGGGATCGCTTAATGTTGGCATTATGCTCACCGGGACTGACAACTATACTCTGTGGAGCAAGGCAAATGCAATTGGCTTTGCTTGGGAAGAATAAAGTAGGTTTCATTGGTGGATCAGTAAGGAGGGATCAGTTCTCAGGTGATTTGGCTCAACTCTAGGAGAGATGTAATGCTATCATTGTTTCATGGATTCTATGCAATGTAAGCAGGGATTTACATAGTGGAGTTCTTTTTTGCTCAGACACTCATTTGATGTGGGAAGACCTAAAGGAGAGATTTAACAAGGTCAATAGTTCTAGGATTTTTCTGCTTCACAAGGAGATTTTCACTCTCGTACAGGGTGTTTCCTCTGTTTCTGTTTACCACTCCAGACTTAAGGATCTTTGGGATGAATATGACTCTATTATGCTTCCTCCTTCATGCACTTGTCCTAAGTCCAGAGAATTCTATGATCATTTACAATACCAACGAATGTTACAATTCCTTATGGGGCTTAATGATAGCTACAGTCAGGCTAGGAGTCAGATCCTGTTAATGCCTCAACTTCCAACTGTCAATCAGTCCTATGCTTTGATCAATCAGGATGAAAGTCAAAAATTGGTTGCAGGATCAAGTAAATTGTTGTCTGAGACCTTGACTCCCACTGCTATGTTCACTTCTAGATCTAGTAATCCCAAGCACAAGAGACCTTACAATCCAACTGCATTTTGTGACTTCTGTCACATGAAAGGCCATTTGAAACTTGATTGTCTTAAGTTGATGAAGTGTGACTTTTGTCACAAAACTGGGCACTTCAAGGTTGATTGTTTTCGTCTGATTGGCGATCCCACTAATTACAAGGTAAAAGAGAAGTTGTAGTGGCAGGAAATTCTGTCTATGACACAGGTTCTATACATTCACAGCAGGCCCAACCTAGTCATCATCAAACTCCTCACACTCCACCTTGTTGTTCTCAACTGCCACCTCCACATCCTTCTCCTCATCAGCATGGGTTGATGCCCATGTTCACTCCAGGTCAACACCAGCAGTTGCTTAAAATGATAGAACAATCTACCATTGTTGGTACTGCTGGAAGTGCTAATATGGCAGGTACATCCCTTTTACATATGGATCCACTTCTGAAATGGATAATAGATACTGGTGCTTCTCACCATATGATAGGTGACTCCAGACATTTACGACATAAGAGCTTGATAGAAAATGCAGGAAAGGTACAATTACCAACGGGAGAATCTGCTCATGTCTCACATGTTGGAGATTGTCATATTGGAGGAGGTGATGTCCTTAGGAAAGTTTTATATGTGCCAGCATTCAAGTTCAACCTTATGTCAGTTTCACAGGTGACAAAAGACTTGAATTGTTGTGTCACCTTTTTTCCTAAATGTTGTGTTTTTCAGGATCTCTCATCTGGGAAGGTGAGGGTGATTGGTGAGGAAGAGGATGGTCTATACACATTATACTCTCAGATTGGTGAAACAACTCCACAAAGGTGTTTGGCAGCTACTCAAGGTGCTGATGCTGCAGTTTGGCATCAAAGGTTATGTAATGTGCATATGAATGTAATAAGGAAAATTCCTCATTTTCATAAGTTTGGTAACAACTTTACTTTGCATAATTGTAATATCTGTCCCTTAGCTAGACAGACTAGAGTACCATTTCCACATAGTATTAGTAGATCCACCTGTGGTTTCCAACTGATACACATGGATGTTTGGGGCCCATATAAAGTGGAAACTTTTGATGGAATGAGATATTTTTTTACTATTGTTGACGACTATTCAAGATGGACATGGACTTTCTTAATGAGGCTTAAATCTGATGTTGTTACCTTGTTGAAACATTTTTTTGTTGAAGTAGAAACTTAGTTTGGAAAAAAGATTCAGAGGGTTAGGTTTGATAATGGAGCTGAGTTTTTTTAATTCCAACTGTAATGATTTGTTTAAACTCCATGGTGTCACACATGAGAGCTCTTGTCCATATACACCTCAACAAAATGGTGTAGTAGAAAGAAGACATAGACACATCCTTGAGACTGCCAGAGCAATTAAGTTTCAAGCTAGTTTTTGTCACGACCCAATTTCTCAAGTCATGACGGCGCCTACCAACCCACCAGTAGGCCAGCCAAAACCCTATCCCGGAACTAAACAGTAACGGGACTAAGGGTGGAAACTAATCCATAGCCAAGCGGAAGCATACAATAAGAGCACTCACGAAAGCTGGAACGGAAGCAAAATAATATATACAACACCTCCCAAAACCTGGAAGTCACAAGTACAGAACTACTAAAAAGAGTACAAGTCCCGAAAGTGGACCACTGGAACAACTGTCTCGAAAACAAAAGACAAGCCAAAACATATAAACAGAAGGAGACTGGTAATCCCAAAACGCCAAGTGCTCACCCTCGTCTCCTGAATAGACCACTGCAGGCTCGATATCAATGCTGATAGCTGGTGCTCGGACCTGCATCACAAAAATAGATGCAGAGTGTAGCATAAGTACCAAAACAACAGGTATCCAGTAGGCATCATAGGCCGACTGAGCAAGAAGGGTAAAAACAAGCGAACAAAATAGAATCAGCACAAACAGAGATCAACAGAACAGGAAACGGAAAATCTGAAAGGAAGCACAAAAAAATAATTAAAATAAACCCAGTTGAGCCACCCATAAGACCCGCTGGGCACACTCGTGCGCAAGTTTAAATAAAACCTGAACGGACCCCCATAAGCCCGACAGGTACACAGAAGAGCTATTCTACAGAAACGAAGGAATAACCAACTCAAGAACAACACCAGGGCCCCGCCCAATCATTACCATCAGAGCCCCGCTCAGTCATAAATATCAGAGCCTAGCTCAGTCATAAATATCAGAGCCCAGCTCAGTCATCGGTCACGAGCTGGAAATGCCGGACTCTAACCGGGCAACCTCAGTCTCGGACTGGCACAAACAGCCTACACTCGACAGTCTAACGCTGGAAATACTGGTTCCACCAGATACGTCGGTCGCATAGCTGGGACTAGTAGCCTATGCTCCACGGACTCGCACTGGAAATAACGGGCTGCAATAGTGTAACGTTAGCTACAGACCGGAGCGGGTAGCCTACCTCCGTCAGCCTAGCACTGGAAATCCTGAGTGATAACCGAGTAACGTCAGCCGCGTACTGGAGCCAACCGTCACGAACTGGATAAGCCACAAAAATAATACACTAAGAGACTAAAAATCACGGGCCGCCGCCCCCACATATATACCAACCGAAGGCTCCCAGCCTAACATAATCCAGCTGACAATCGGCGCAACCACGGTATCTTCCGGCAACATCCCAAAAATCCCAGCGATAAGGGGCAAAGAATCTGAAGGTCCAAAAGCCACGAAAACGCCTATACTAAGGCTCATAATCTGACCCAAGTCTGGTATATCAGTGTACAAGGATCTAGTCCATCTGAAACGACGTCGGATACATACTCAAGTCAACGAGGTACATGAGACTATGTCAATAAATCACAACCTATCCTAAGGTAGAATCACAATAATCAGTCAATCATCGACCAGATTCACCTGGACCCACTCATGCAGCATTAGATAACCACCAACAGATACCCCACAACATGCATATCAACAAATCAATTCAACAGCCCAACCTATAGCATGATACTAGCTCATAACAACCCAACAATCAACTCTAAACTGAGGAAGTCGGGGAACAAGGGAAACAATACTAACTAACAACCCCAGATTCACAAATATCAACAAGCATTTACACAATCAGGCTCAGTCTAGAAAGAAGGGAAGCCGTAACCTACCAAAAAGCCGATCACGCGCGCTTCAAGTCACTCAATTGGAGATTTTCCCTTCCGAACGGCCTCAGACTACTGCCACGCTACCAAAAATAGAATCACAGCGTCAATATGGTCGTTTAGACACTAAAATTAACAAATTCGGAGACAAACCATTTTTTGGGTCAAAATCGGGCAAAGTGGGACCCGCTCCGGATTTCTCGGAATTGACTCCGTCAAAAGGTCCCAAATCCTTCTCCTAACACTAATCCTAAACTAGTTTATCAAATAGGGGTCGGATCCGCTCCCAATCAACCAAACAATAACAAATCTAAAACTAACAAAAATAGGCCAAATAAGGGGTTTACCTCCGATTTCACGCAGAACGAGGTGCACCCATCGAACCCCAACCTCAAATATACGAAGCCAAAGAAAACCCGAACACTTGGGACTTTGAATCACCAAAAAAGGAGCTCTAGAACTCGAGATATCAAAATTTAAAATGAAGAAGAAATCATAAGTTGATGGCAGTAGCTTCGAGCTGAATTTCACCACAAACGAGGGTTCACCAACTCATTTCGATCACTCCACTGTCTAGCCACAATCTCCATGATCATACAGGACTTTGAATCACTCAAATCAGAGCTCGGATGAGGGAGAAATCGGCATTTGAAAATGAGGGTGAGAGCTGAAATTTCTGGGTTATAAAACCCAAACCTCGCCGCTAAAGACCATTTCTTGTCACTAAAAGTTCAATTTCTGGTTGCTAAAGGTCTGCACCAGCAACCAGATTTTATAGCTATTTTTTTAAAGTCTCCAACGGACCCTCGGAATTCGTTCGGGACCCGATAAAAATAAACCCGATATGCTACCCCACTAAATTCGACATTCCGGACTAAATGGCGAAGTCGAAATTTCCATACGAGGTCGTTTCGACAAAAAGTGGATTCCACACCCATTATGCCATTTTAGTCAAATTCTACCAAGGGCCTCGGATTTTGATCGGAAGCTCCCGGTAATTCTCGAAAGGTCGTCCTAGACCAAAATCGGCATTCTGGAACTAACCGCGCTGTTGGAATTTTCATCTGAGTGCGTTTTCCAAGAAAGTTGACCAAAGTCAACCTTAGGCCAATTTCCAAATGCTCGTGAAAATTGTGGAATGCCTCCATAATGTCATGTTTCACTACTTCCCAACAACTGCTAAAGAAGCCCATTTTATACCCATCTGGCCGAGGAGTCTTATCAGTAGCACATAGTTTAAGGCACCTGAGTACTTCCTCTTCATCAAACCTCACCGGAAACCCCGAGACTCATGCGAACCATGCTTCTAGCCTAATTTGGCCTTTTCGGAGCTGATGGAACCGTCAGAATTCTCATCTGAGGTCGTTACCTGAAGTTATGACCGAAGTCAACTTTTCAAGGTTCAAAAATTCCAAAATAGAAAAATGGGCATAAAATCCAAACGAACGACCAGGCGACCGAATCGTCAGTGCCAGCAAGTCATAAATGACTCGGGGTCGCTACAGGAACGCTCTAAACGACAGAATGAAGGTATTAACACAGAAATGACCTTGAGGGTCATTACAGTTTTCCTAACAGGTTTTGGGGACTGTGTATACAAGCTGTTGTGTATGTGTTAAACATGATACCTTCCACTGTTTTTGGTGATGTATCTCCTTTTGAAAAATTGTATGGAAAGTCTCTTTCCCTTGCCTATATGAGAGTCCTAGGTTGCTTATGCTTTGTGATGTGAGGCCAAAAATATATTTTCTTATCATTATTTGTCTCAAATTTATTATTTATATTTGTCCTTTTTGAGCGTGAATTTTATGGATTGTGCTAAATAGTGTATTTTATTTGTAGGAGTAAATTGGTGTAAAGTTGAAGAAGTTTGGAGCTAAAATGAATTAAAGAAGGAAGATTATAGAAGGAAATCAAGTAGACAACTTAATGGATTAAACTCAATATAATAATATATAAACATGCAAAGTGCATATTCAAGAATTGCGAATTGAAGGGAGAATACAAGGTGCCACGTGGGAGCAATTGAATGCATCACCAACGTGTTGGGTCGGTTACACAATTCACGCGAATTCCAATTCCTTTTCGTTTTGGTTTCCCAAGTTATTTTGGACTCAATTATTTTATTCAGGGTTTCCTACATCTATTAATAGTCTGTAGAAATAATTATTATAGGATACACTTTGTAAGGGGGAGATATATTGTGTAAGGAAAAGTTATCAATACTTTTTAGAGTTCTTTTCTTCTTCTTTTCTTAGGTATTAGTAGCTAAAGACCCTTGTTCTGGGGCTGTAGCTATGGGTTATTGTTGAGCATCGAATTGCTTTGAAATTGATTATTGGTTATCATATACATTACTTTTACATTCTTGTTTTAGTATTTCATGCTAGGCCACCATAGCAATAAATTTATTGTCTATTCTTGGACTCGAGAGATGAAGAGGTAGATAGACCAGAGAATGTAAAGAGCTTGTTCTAACTTTGTTTAGATTCGTGTTCAGGAGTGACGCCCGGACGAACACTTAGCTTGGTTACGAAACAGGATGAAATATAAATGCTCGCCAATTAGGACTGCCTATCCCCGCTCAACGATGTAGTTAGACAGCTAGTTGGAGTAGGCGATTAGAGGCCGAGAGATCATGATCATAATATTAACCCTATAAATCAGTAATGTGATACCTAAAATTGATTCTTTGCATGAGATGTGATACATGAAACCCAAAGCATGCTGCAGCCCTGGAATTGTCTCTTAATTGATTAAAACACCGAAATTATAGTTATCCTTGTCAGTTAATTTATTATTTAAATTGTTCTTAGTAGTAGTAGTAATCAAAATCATATCGTTAATACGTTCTTTAAATTATAGACTTAATTGAATTGATATACATTGATCATAAGTCCCTTGGGTACCACAACCCGGTTCTAAAAGAGCCATTTATTACTTCTGCAACCACGTACACTTGCGTGTGCAATTGGGAGCAACAAGTTTTTGGCGCTGCTGCCGGGGACTTAGAAATTATTTATATTTAATTCTTTTGAGTTTACTAGTGATTATTCGAAGTGCTAACAACTTGATCTTAGCCATTCTGTATTGCATGCAATTAGGATCTGAAGTCTGGCTCGCAAAGGTGTTCTTGTTGAACCAGACGACGAACCTGAACGAGACCTTCGGCAACGAAAAAAGCTGGCGAATCTTGGAAGACAATGGGAATTAGGATTAAATCTCCTAGAAAATCGGGAGGAGAATCCGACTAACGAGCGTACAGAACACGTGGAAAGAGAACACATGGAGATACCTGCAGTAATAGCTCCAAGGCCAGTTCGTGACGTGGCAGTCCCACTCACCACCAGTATGACCTCGAGCATACGGAAACCACCACCGGGTGGAAGATTTGAGTTGAAACAATCCATGGTGCAGCTCCTCCATAATAATGGGCAATTCACTGGCCTTCCCCATGAAGATCCCCAAGTGCACCTCAGAGGTTTTCTGGAGATAACCAGCACTTATATTCCACATGGGGTATCAACTGATTATGTGCGATTGACCTTGTTCTCATTTTCACTTTTGGGAGAAGCGAGGCGATGGTTAGACTCTGAGCCTCCCAACTGTATCACCACATGGGATCAGTTAGCAAAGAAGTTCCTTAATCGATTCTTCCCCTCAGGCAGAACTGTAAAACTGAGAAGTGAAATATTGAGTTTCAAGCAGAGAAGCGGAGAGAACATGTACCAAGCCTGGGATAGATTTCTGAATTTGTAGAGGACAATGACATTGAAAAGGATGATGATGAGGATGAAATGCATGAGCTCTTAAGGGATTTACACCCCAATTTCAATGAAGACAATATGAACACTAGTGGTGATGATTTTGTTGAGGCGGAACCAAATCCTGAAGCAAAATGATTCTACGACCTATTAAATGATTATGAACAACCATTATATGAAAGTTCAAAAGCAAGAAAACTTTCTACTTTGATTAAGTTGCTTCATATTAAAAGTATTAGCCAGTGGAGTAATGCTTCATTCACAATGTTGTTGAAGATGCTAAAGGAAGATTTAATGCCTGATAGATCAAACTTACCCGATTCATATTACGAGGCAAAGAAGATAATTCGAAGTCTTGGGCTTTCTTACCAGAATATAGATGCGTGTAAGAATAATTGCATGTTATACTAGAAGGATGATAAGATTCTCGAATTTTGCAAAGTGTGCGGCGCATCTAGATGGAAGGAGAATAAACGTAATGGTGAAACACAATCTAAATGTGGTAAAAAAATACCATGCAAGATTTTACGTTATTTTCCTCTAAAGCCAAGACTTCAGAGATTGTTTATGTCCTCAAAACATCTTCTTTGATGAGATGGCATCATGATGAAAGAGTTGATGATGGAATAATGAGGCACCCTGCTGATTCAGTAGCATGGAAGACACTTGATGAACTTCATCCATCTTTTGCTACTGAGCCTCGTAATTTTTTACTTGAACTTGCTAGTGATGGTTTTCAACCATTTAAAAATTCGAAAACTCCATATAGCATTTGGCCTGTGGTACTTATTCCTTATAATTTACCACCTTGGTTATGCATGAAGCAAGAAAAAATTATTTTATCGATGCTTATTCCTGGTCCTGAAAGTCCCGGAGATACAATTGATGTTTATCTCCAACCTTTGATAGATGAATTAAAGGAATTATGGGAAACTGGAGTTGAGACCTTTGATGCGTCAGCTAAACAAAATTTTATGTTACATGCAACTTTATTATGGACCATTAATGATTTTCCAGCATATGCAAATTTTTCAAGATGGAGTACTAAAGGAAAATTGGCTTGCCCGTGTTGCAATAAAGAAACTCTTTCAATTAGGTTGGAAAATGGTCAAAAGGAGTGCTATATGCATCATAGACACTTTCTTCCTCTTAATCACAAATGGCGGAAAGATAAAGATTCCTTTGATGTCACAAATGAGCAAAGATTACCGCCAAAAGTGTTATCTGGTAATGATATACTTGATCAAGTAGGTGATTTATAAGGTCTATCACAATCAAAGGACCCAAGGAAGAAGATTAAAATATCACATGAGAGTAGGGGTGATAATTGGAACAAGAAGAGTATTTTCTTTGATCTTCCATATTGGAATACTGTATTGTTGTGACATAATTTAGATGTGATTCACATTGAGAAGAATATTTGTGATAATATTTTGGGGACAATCTTAAATGTCAAAGGAAAAACCAAAGATACCTTGAATTCTCGGTTGGATTTGCAAGCAATGAACATAAAGAAAGAATTGCATCCGATAGAGAGGGGAGATAAATATGAGTTACCTACTGCAAGTTACACATTATCTCCTACAGAGAAGCTCAAATTTTTCACTTTCTTAAAGAATTTAAAGGTCCCAGATGGATTTTCATCAAATATTTCTCAGTGTGTCAACCTTAAAGATCGCAAACTTTCAGGATTGAAAAGCCATGATTGCCATGTTATTCTTCAACATTTACTTCCACTTGCGTTACGTGGTATGCTCTGCAAATCTGTGCTTGAACCACTTATTGAGTTGTCTATATTTTTTAAGATACTCGGAGCAAAATGTTTAAGAGTAGATGAGCTAGAGCAAATAGAAGCCCAAATTCCAATAACTTTGTGCAAGTTAGAAAAGGTCTGCATTCCTGCATTTTTTGATATCATGGTCCACTTGCCAATTCATTTAGCAATGAAGCTAAGATTTCTAGACCTATCCAATATCGATGGATGTATCCGGTGGAGCGATGGCTATACTTTCTAAAATCATTTATTTGTAATATGGCTCGCCCAGAAGGTTATATTGCACAAGGATATATAGCATTTGAATGTATGACCTTATGTTCAAGGTATTTGCATACGATGGAGACAAGATTTAATCGCCATGAAAGGAATTATGATGGTGGTTCTATTGAATCTGATGGAGGTTTAGAAATTTTTTGTCAACCTGGAAAAAGTTTGAGGGTGAAAAACCAGGAAGTCTTGATTCCAGTGAACTTGAGCTTGCCCATTTTTATATTCTGAAGAACTGTGATGAAATTCAACCATTTCTAGAGTAAGTAATGACTCATTCAAATAAGTTACTTTTATATTTTCCATATCCTTATATAAAATGACATGTTATACTTGAAATTCTTTACAGAGAATTTTCACAAATTTCAATTGATACATCTAAAAATCATTAAGAGATCGAATGGAATAGACAATTCGTTAGTTGGTTAAAAATAAAGGTGAGCAGTTAAGAATTTGTATATTTTCAATCAATTTATGAATAATATTTTCTAAACAATGTACTTAACTTTGATAGGTTGCGGAATTGCACAAACATGATCAGAGTAAGAAAATAAAAGATTTGCTCTCATTTGTCACATGGTCCTCTTCCATATGTGATATGTTTCAAAAGCTATGTTACTAATGGATATAGGTTTCATGTACAAGATCATAATAAAGGTTTGAGAACTCAAAATTGCGGGGTGGTTGTAGTTGGTGAGACTGATGAAGAGAATAAAAACATTGATTACTATGGAGAGTTAACTGAGATTCTTGAATTACAATTTACTGGTGGGAGAAGAGTGGTTTTATTTCGATGTATGTGGTTTGATGTGTATGATCAACAAAGGGGAATTAGAGTAGACGAATATGACTTCGTAAGTGTCAACCGCAAGCGATTTCTGAAAGTAAATGAGCCTTTTGTATTAGCCAACCAAGCATCACAAGTATTTTATGCCGATGATCTTGCAAATAATGGCTGGCATGTTGTACAAAAGGTTCACGCTCGTGATTCTTTTGATGTTGGTGAAAAAGAGGATGATGATTCGGCGTAGCTGCAACGAATCTAGGAGGCAGTTGTGACTTTGTATTCATGTTTTATTTCTGAGTTCTCATTTTGTGTTTCTATTGGTCTCTTAGATGGATAAGAAATCAACAAGAATGACCTACATAATTTTAGCTAATGGTTGTTTTCTTATCAATCTAGTTACCTACATGTTTACTAGTCTCTTAACTGTTGAAGTTGTTTTGTCTTTGATCTTACATGTATGCACATTTGGCTTTTTAATCTACTGATGCTTCAGTTATTTGGCTTGAGTTATTCGGATGTTATGGCGATTTGAAAACTTTTACTTTTCAAATAAAGAAAGGGATGTCATGATGAAAATATAGTATTGAAAACTTGTTCAATGACTTTTCTCTTATTGGATGAGCTTACAAAGAAGTGATTTTTGTTTTAGGTTGACATGGATCCATCAAGAATTCAAAACTCTGGAATGAAATCAATTGTCAAGCCTAATAAACTTGCATACCTTTCACCTGGTGCTTTAGCAATTAGGGGACGAGGCAAAAGCTTACAATCTTTGGTCTCTGTAAGAGTAAGGGCTGAAAAAAGAACTCCAATTAGCAAAGGTCTAAACATCAGTGCATCAACATCTTATCTAAATGAGCCAGTACAAAATATTGTTTCTGTACCTCCTGGTTTTGATCCAACAGAAGATAATGTTCCCTGCTCTCCAGAAGTCGAAGTGATGCAAGATACTCAAACAAACGAAATAAGTATTTACTGTCTCAAATTGTAATTTTTGTTGTTGTTAGTGTAATGAAACTCTTCTTTATGTCTGATTTAAATTAATTTGCAGGTGCATGTGAGTCTGAAAAGGCAAAAAAAGTTAGAGGAACAAACATTTGTAAAAATGTTGCACGGCTCAAACCTGGAGAAAAGTTAAATATCACTTTTTACGAAAATCGAGTTGTTGGAAAAAACTATGCCTCATTTGTGAGACACTTGGGTATTTTAATTCGTGATCGTAATATGTGCCCATTACGGGTACATTCATGGACGGACCTTAAAGAAGATCAGCTAGAACACATGTTGGATGTTGTTACTGTAAGTATTTAAAGAGCTATTAACTTCATATCTGACTTCTCATATGGAAGAAGTAAAACTAATGCGCTATATTTTATGCAAAACATGTGGGATGCTGTTACGGTAAGTATTTAGAGAGCTATTACCTAATAGCTTCATTTCTGACTTCTCATCTGGAAAGAGTAAAACAAACACGACACATTTTATGCCAAACATGTGGGATGTTGTTATGATAGGTATTTACTGCGCTATTAGCTAATAGCTTCATTTCTGACTTCTCATCTGGAAAAAGTAACACAATCGCGACACATTTTATGCCAAACATGTGAGATGTTGTTATGGTAATTATTTAGAGGGCTATAGCTAATATCTTCATTTCTGACTTCTCATCATAAAAGAGTAAAACTAAAGCGGAACATTTTATGCCAAACAGTATCTATATAATGTTATAGTTATGTTTGCCCAATAGCCTATATGTTGCTGTTGTAGTTTGTGTTATCTGCTCTCTTGATCTCTCTTATGATTTTCCTTCTTTCTTTTGATACAATCCACCGGATAATCACTTATTTCTCCTGACATATATATCATCTTCCACTGGAAGAGTGCCATAAGCAGGAAATCTAGATTCAATTGACTTCTAGTTTGGTTTAAATTTTGAGTTTATGTTTAATGATACCTATGAAATGTTGTAGGATAAATTTACCAATGACGACATGAATGCTAAAAAAGAACATGTCCTTCAACATATGAGAAGGTTGTGGAATAACTGGAGAGGATCACTTCACAAAAATATGAAGTCTAAGCCTTTTGGCGATGCTCTAAAAGATGTGCCAAGAGGGGTAGACAAGAGTGATTGGGAATGGCTGGTTAAGGAGCATTTCTTAAATGACAAGTTTAAGGTAAAACTCCATAGTATTTATTTATTAACATGTTACTTGAAGTGACTAACTATAATTTTTATGGTGTGTTGTGAATATAGGAAACAAGTACAAGAAACACTGTCAATAGGTCTAAGTTGAGTATGCCTCATCGTACGGGGAGTAAGCCTATTATAGAGATTATCTATGAATTGGTACGTAACTTTTGTAACTCTTTAAGAAGTTTCTTGTTTGTTAAAATGATTTCTTTGACTTGTTTATTTATATGTTAAGGGAGGTAAAGATGGTAAGCCACCAAACATGGATACTATCTTCTTCGAGACTCGTAAGAAGGATAACAAGCTTGTCGAACCTGAAACAAATGCAAAATATGTATGTTTAGTGATAAATTTTATTTTAAATCATTTAACTTTATGTGTTGTATTATTTTAAGCTTTCTTGTATTTTATAGGCTGAAATCCAAAATTGGTTCAATCTGATTCATCTCTTACAAATATTGAGGTCGTAGAGAAGTGTTTTGGACCTCAATGTAAGAGTCACGTAATTGGATTTGGTGGTGGGATAACGGCTAAGGAGCTGAAAGGTGGGAACTCTTCAAAGGCTGCATTGTTAGCTAAGTTGAATGCACGCGAAAAAGAAAATGAATCACTAAAAAGACGCATGGATGAGTTAGAGAATAAATGTGAACGCATGGATGAGTTAGAGAATAAATGTGAACGCATGGATGAGCTAGAGAGTAAATATGAACAGCTTGCAAGAGTACTACTTGGTCAGCCTTCAACACCTGCGTCTTCAAGTGATCAATAGATGGTACCATTAAACAGGTCAGTAAATTGATTTTTGTTTCTCTTTGTGATGTACTCAAGAGACAGGGAAGGACTTTGACTGCTCAATTTGTGTCCTTAGTTTCTTATTATAACTTGGTTGTTCTTACCAAGTACAATTGATTGCAAGCATCAACAACCTAATTTCCTCTGGTAGAGTGCAGAATCAAGTGCCATTACATAGTGAATGTAGTATTTTAATTGTTGCTTCTAACTTTAGATCTTCATTTGGTTATCTGCACAAGCATACCCTATGTTTTTATGTTTTAGGTGAAGGTAGTGTTTTTATTATGACATCTATGTCATTAGGAGGTTGCTAATGGTACCATCTTTCAATAGATGGCAGCCATATCTAAATGATCACACTGGTTGTCCCCTGTGTTTCAGCATATATACTAACACATCTTTTTCTAGTAGATAGTTTGTGTCCTCTACACATACAGGAAAATCTATATGACACTAGGTGAGACTAACTAATAGATGTAGAGTTAAAAAAATTATACAACATTCGAATTTCAATGTCAAAAGTCGCTATGCTCTATTAAAAATGTTGTGGAAACACAGTGACCTACATTAGCATATGAATTTTTTGAGGCCTCTCCATAGTCTTTAACTTAAACACCTAAAAACATAAACAAAAAGATTGAGATTGGGAAGTAAAGCAACACCACTTCTTTAGAAGTCTTCATTGATTTAGCAGTAATGAGAAGAATTAGAGCTGAGGATAGAGCTATATCTAATTACATGAAACTATGTTAAACTCAATGCAGCCTTCGGATAAAGAGGTAATACAGGGCAGTCCAATTAAAACAAATAACCTTAGGAGGTAACGTCTTCCATATAAATTCTTAAGGCGAACTATTAATTATCTGATTTTGAGTTACCAAGCTATGTGTCGCATTCTTTCATTGTGAATATGTTGTTTCTTTCCCAAAAAATAGTATCTGTTTTGTTCTCATCATTGTTGTATTTTTCCATTTCTGCTAGCAGTTCCATCAAGTTGTGCATTTCCCAATCATTAACTTCTCCTCTAAGTAGAATAGCCTAGTTTTTTCCATTTCTGTTTAGTGTTATGGTGGAGCTTTATCCACAGTAATTTGTTGAGCATTTCACTTATGTTGTGGACAATACAGTGTAACTTCCAAGGAGTGATACCTCTGTTTATAAATCAGATCACCAAAAGGAGTGAATCACATCCAATTTCAAGTTTCGTCACCCCATTAGTACAACATCATTCCAATCTAGTGACTGGAGTCTTTTCTTCAAAGCCATATTATAAAATCTGTTGTGCATCTCTCATGTGTTGTTGAAAATAGTGTAACTTCGAAGGAATGATGCTACTGTTTAGAAATTAGTTCCACCAAAATGAGTGAATTGCCATTCCACTCCAGCGACTTGAGTCAAGTCTTCAAAGCCATAGTTTCTGCAAAGTTGGTCTCTATTCCTAGTGGCATGACATATTCTATACAAATGCACCCTTTATTTATAAGTCATGGCATAATGCAGCCTTTATGTTCCTTTTCAATTGTATTGCCAATTTACAGATGCTTTTCTGGTCATTTATGTTTTTATGAACTAAAAAACTATAGATTTTAGAAGTTATAAATGTGATGTAGTTTGGCTAACAGGAAAGTTGAAATGGGCAGAAGGCTGTAAACATCAAGAAATAGTTTGGGAGGACTATCTGTTTTCTGGACCATTTTGTCGGATTGAAATAGTGCTTGCTTTGAGAACAAAAAGTACCATATTTCTAGAGTCCAGAATCATTGTCTACACATTAAGGTGTAGCGTGGCGGGTCAGGGCAGGGTAGGAGGGTAAACAAAAGGACTATTTAATGGGGTAGGGTTATTTTGATTTGAGCTTTCTATGATAGTCTTCCCGCTCTTTCCTACTTCGTGTATCACATCATTTTTTTGGTAATTAAACAAGTTTATTTATACCAAAGTGATAATTACAGAATCAAGCAGGCCTGACCCCTCCAAAATAGAAAACACTTCTAAGGTACTGAGTACAAATTTTCTATCTATTACAATTTGATTATCGATATTAGCCTACTACAATTTGCTAAGTAATTTAGTGTGCTTGAGCTTCAGATGTCTCTTCATGAATGTCCTCAGGGCAAGTGGTTGAGCATATCTAAATTTGTCTGCTAGGCTTTCAGGCTTCTCCCCCTTGTGTGGATGTGCACAACTATCTCTCTTGCTACCCTTGACTCTTGATATTGGCCAACTCTGGAATCTTTTCATGTTCTGCTCCCTCCATATTAGAGATGTTACTGTAGCAAATAGACAACATAATATGCCTCCCTCCTAGAAAAAAAATAAGTTGGTGGTCTCGGACGTGCTCTCTATTTTGGTCTGATGGCTCTTATACTTTTCCTTGTGTGATTTCTATATTGAATTTGCCTAGCCTGCTTCCCAAAAGATGACTCAACCAAAGTTTGCAAGGTTCAAATAGCTTTAATTCATGTCTGTACTCCATTCTATTTGAAATTTCTTGATCTTCCCCCTTGTCATCCAAAGCAACAACGAGTTACTAGTCCCTTGTTAGTATCTTTTGTTTTGATGGCCTTATGAACTCATTGTTGATCATTGCAGAAAATCATTAAATAGTTAATAAATGTTGGGAAGAGACTACAGATTATTGTTCACATGCCTTTTTTTTATGAACTTTAATGTTTTGCATTTTTTTAGTAAATGCGTTTGATATTTTTATGATTCTTCTTTAAGAGTTTATTCTTGTTTTTAAATTGACATAAACTTTGTTTTACAGCTCAAGAATTTGAATATGAAGAATATATCGTTCAAGAATGTACGGAGCAAGTTGACGTTCAAGAGGGCTTTTACTTTAGTTAGGGGTGGTTTAAATTAAAGACAATATCTTATTATTTATATGTTGCAATTTTTCTCTTTCTAGGAGTTGATAAAGATATGTTATGCAACTTGAATTTGATATATCTTTCTTTAATTAGTTCTGCTTAGTTCGTATACGAAACACAAATTAGATCCACGATCTACTCCTTGTGTTTACCTAGGCTATTCTAATGTCCACCATAGACACCAGTGTTATGATCCCATGTCTAAAAAAATATACATTTCCCCAGATGTTATCTTTTATGAAAATAAATTTCCCTTTTCTGATATGTTTTCCGCCATTAAGGAAAAAAACTTTTAACTTTACAATGGGATATTCTGCTAAAAGAATCACATGGCTCCACTCCTGCACATGTGCCATCAATAAATCATGAGATTCCACTGCCAATCCAGGTTGTTACACGATTGGAAAAGGCTTCTTATGTAGATCCATCTTCAACTCCATATCTCGAGGTAGTGCCACCTTCCACTAGTGTCTCAGACTCCTCCGTGCAACACCTTGTTGCTCCAGGTTGTTCTATTCCCACTCCACATACATCTCAAACCCTACTCCAATATAAACGCCGAAATCGGCAAGCACAAATTCCACCCGCAGCACCTCTTTTACCTGATGTAGATTCAGTCCCAACCCAGGTTCAATACCCACCTCCTAACCCATCTTCCAGTATCAATCCATCATCTATCACTACCATATCATCTACCCAACCACCCACTGTTCATCGCCTTATCACTCATTCTCAGAATAACATCACTACCCCAAAGAAAGTATTTGATTATCTTGACATTACCTCTCCTGAATCACTTCCCACCACTTATAACCAAGCCCAAAAGTGTGCATACTGGAGAGAAGCTATGAACATTGAGTTTGATGCCTTAATGACCAATCTGACCTGGGAGCTTGTACCACCGTCCACTTCACACAATGTGGTTGACTGCAAATGGCTTTATCGTATCAAAACCAAACCAGATGGAAGTGTGGATAGGTATAAAGCTCAGGTGGTTGCAAAAGGTTTTACTCAACGTCCGGGTGTATATTATCACTCTACCTTCAGCCCAATCGTTAAACCTGTTACTGTTAGATTGGTTTTATCGCTTGCAGTTCAATATAATTGGCCCTTGCACCAGTTGGACGTGAACAATGCATTTCTTCAAAGTCACCTTAATGAAGATACATATGTGCCAACCTCCTGGGTATGCTCATCTTGATTTTCCTCATTATGTGTGCAAACTAAAGAAAGCAACTTACAGCCTGAAGCAGGCTCCTCGCGCATGGTATTCCGAGTTAAAGCAGTTCCTCATCCAAATGGGATTTCAAAAATCCAACTCGGATTCCTTCCTTTTTATTCTTCATCACAGTAAAACACTGGTTTACATTCTTATATACGTTGATGACATTATTATTACTGGTTCCAATTCTGATGTTATTCAACAGGCTATTCGAGCTCTTTCGTCCCGATTTTCTCTCAAAGATCTGGGACAACTGCACTACTTCTTAGGTGTTGAGGTCCTTCGAACGTAAGCTGGAATCATTCTTTCTCAAGCCAAGTACGTTTATGATCTTCTAGCTGCCCATAATATGTCTGAATGTAAACCTGTTCACACACCCATGAGTTCCTCAACTTTTCTATCCCTTAAGGATGGTACACCTTCTGTGGATGCCACCTTGTATCATCAAGCTGTTGGTAAGCATCAGTATTTGTCATTTACTAGACCAGACATAAGCTTTGCCATCAATAAGTTGTCTCAATTTATGCATGCTCCTACACAAACACACTAGTCTTCTGTTAAACGGCTTTTGCGCTATCTCCAATATACCAAGAATTACGGGTTACAGATAACGAGCAACACATCTCCTGGGCTGTTTATGTATTCTGATGAAGATTGGGCAGGTGACATTAATGATAGGACTTCTACTTCTGGGTATATTCTTTATTTTGGTCAAAATCCCATTAGTTGGTCCTCCAAGAAGCAACGTACTGTAGCTCATTCTTCTACTGAAGCACAGTACCGTGCGTCGCTTCTGCTCTTACTGAAGTCAATTGGGTTCAAAAACTTCTTGCAGAACTCCATGTCCAGCTGCCTAAACCACCACTAATCTATTGTGATAATATTGGTGCCATTTATCTCTGTCAGTTACCTGTCTTGCATAGCAGGATGAAGCACATCGAAGTTGATTTTCACTTTGTTAGAGATCAAGTGCAGAGGAACCAGGTGCGCGTTCAACATCTACATGCTGCGGATCAGCTTGCAGACACACTTACAAAGCCTTTGTCTCGTCTGCTCTTTAACAAACATCTACTCAAGTTTAAGGTTGTTGATTTCACCTTCAACTTGCGGGGGCGTATTGGCGCATCTTCCCTGTAATAGTGTATAGTCAGTTGTAGTTGTTAGTTAGTTATTTACTGCTTATAGGGTTAGTACTGCACGTTCATTATTAAGAGTCCACTAGGAATACACCTCCTATAGTATAGGAGTTGTTGTTGGTCTTCACTTGTATTTAAAAAGTTTCTCTGCTCATTGTTGAAATAGAACAGATTTCATGAGTTAATATCTCAGATGGTCACTCAGCTTTGAATAGTTCACTCAGAAAGTCATTCAACTTTCAGTTGTTCACTCAGAAAGTCACTCAACTTTGTTTTATAACTCAAAAGTCACTCAACTATTAATATTTTACTTAGAAAGTCACCCAACTATTAATATTTCACCTAAAAAGTCACTCAAACAATTTAAATAGTTTTTTCATTAAATTTTATTGAAATCTAATTTTTATTTTAAACTACTTTTTAAGAAATAATAAGATATCTATTTAATTATCTTATTAACCCATTCCAATTATTTAAAATAGATATCTTATTATTTCTTAAAAAGTAGTTTAAAATAAAAATTAGATTTCAATAAAATTTAATGAAAAAACTATTTAAATTGTTTGAGTGACTTTTTAGGTGAAATATTAATAGTTGGGTGACTTTCTAAGTAAAATATTAATAGTTGAGTGACTTTTGAGTTATAAAACAAAGTTGAGTGACTTTCTGAGTGAACTATTCAAAGCTGAGTGACCATCTGAGATATTATCTCCAGATTTCATCGTTTTCCATCCTGCATCTTTAACAATAAACCCTCCTTCACTGACCCAATTTGAAGTTTTAAGTCGATAACTGAATCGATCTTAGAACATAGCATCACACCCAATTTTCCCAAGAAACAATCGAGAAATCCTAGTTCATTTAACTTGGGGAAGCTATAACTTGAAGAATCTGGAACTTTGAGACAAATCATTTCGATTTTCGACCTCTGTCTCGACAAAACTTAAGCAATTGCTTGACATCAGAGAGATATAGCCTGTAATACCAAGAAGGTGCATAATCCCTGACAAGAAAGAGACAGACAAACTTTAAATCTTGAACACGTTTCACAAGATATTAGAGCTCTTGATGCATATCGCGATGCTGTACAATATCTGCAATAAAAGAACCCAAATAAACAAGTTTAGCTTTGATTACTGGGATATGGTTCTTCAGAAAAGGAATTGAACAAGCATCATAGTTGAGCATCCAGTCCTGGTGTTTCAGTAAGAAATTAACAAGGCCTTCTCCATCAGTCATGCTGTAAGGTGATGCATCCAGAAATTGAAAGCATACTTTTCTGACCTCTACCTTGACAGACTCAATCTCAGATAATAAAAGTCCAATTTCCTCAATGCTTCTTCCCTCGATGAAACTTCCATAACAACAACCACTGATTTGTGCTATCCTGTTGGCAGTCACTTCTGCATGCATTAAGACATGATGCGATTCATTAAGCTGTGCGTGTTGCCTGAGAACCTCTATGAGAAGAGCTCTAAGATAAATAAGTTCTTCATGAGCACTTTCAATCAGATCCAGATTGTGAGCTTCCGAAGCGTCTTTGTGTTTCAGTAGATCCATCAACCTTCTCTCGGATTCGATAAGCTTGCAAACCACAGTCAAAAACTGAATAACAAGATTGACCTTCCTACTTTTGTTGCTATTCACAGCTTCAGCCTCAATTGCAATAGTTCCAAATCCTGTCAAGAGATTATTCTGATTCTTGCATCCACTGGACTGAGCTAGAGGATCAACAAGAGATGTTACCAGGAGCAACAATCCATAGTAGAACTTTTTAACCTCATCTGCAACTGTAAATGACAAATCAGTTTCATCCTTCAGTAGCAGATTGTCAATGATATATTCCTGAAACCCCATGTTGTGGTGACTAGAGGATGATTTCTTTGAGGATTTTAGCTTGTTTAAATAAGAATCAATGACCTCAAAATTAATAGGAAGAAAGTTCAGCAGATATATCTCAGTTGATGATGAAGCAGAAATAGTGGGACACATCTGTCTAATTGCTGCCTTAGTAAAGTTAAACATACGAAGCAATTTAAAATGCGAGCAATTAATTTCCCAGTCCAAGTCTTCTTGTTTGGTATAACGTAAAAGATATATAATGACTGAACATGCTTCGTTAGTCACAGATTGGATAAGGGTTAAAAAATCAGTTATCTTAGTTTGCTGTTTGCACTGCTCCAATGAATCCATGAGAAAAGTTCTCAAGACTATCAGCTCTTCCCAAGCATACTCAATCAGATCTTTCAGTGGAGCTGTCATGGTTGCTCGATTGTTTAGTAGCTGAATCAGTTCGATTTCTACATTGACATGATTAAACTTTGTCTGCAAAAGAAAAAGAAGATCCTTATAATAGGAGTAGATCACAAATGCTGCCTCAATGGCCAGAGCTTCGATAAGTGATTGAAGAGAAATGAATTCTTTGAGCGGAGCGCGTGTATATTCGTAGAAATTTAGAAAGGTTAAGAAGTCCTTCTTCTAGCAATCGAATTTGATCATGGCCTAGATGGTCCTCCAGATCCTCTAGTAGAGCATTAACAAAATCTAGTTGATTTCTAGCATTGTCCAATTGATTAATGGTGGAACTATCGAAATGCCTTACCTTCAGAAGGTCATGACACAGTTTTCTCTAATTGTTGATAAATCCTGCGAGTAATAAAATCAATACTATCTTAATTCAGAGCTTGACAGTTGACACAAAACATATTTCATGCATTTTACTGATTCCTTTACCCACTAAAACTAAGAATAACTATTCCATTATTTACAGTTTCTGGTTCTACAAGGCATATTATTCTTTACAAGATAGATAGGATACTCTTGCTAGACGTCGCAAGTATATATACACCAAACAAAGATAGGATACAATTTTCCTATATGTTATTCCAGTTTCCAAAGAGCAAATGAGGGATGAAAATATCCATTATAATCTATTTCCACAACTGTGCATTATTAGAACGTTGTTACTGTCTACTGGTTTACTAGTTTTACTGCATTGCATAGGTTGTTAGCTTTTTATCCACTATTTTAGGAGTTTGTTATCTTATATTCCTAGTAATAAGTTTAGTGTCCACCGTGGGAGGGACTCTCTGTCAGAATTCATTAATCGAACGATCCTTTTGCTTCATCTTGCTCAAGTAATTATATATTCATGTCAATTCCTAGCGCAACTCCTCAAGCATTCATCTAACCCTAGGTTTTTCTCTTCTCTTCACTTTGCTGTGAATTTTAATGGAATAATACAATTATGTTAATTATCGTTTTCTTATGCTGATATTAGATTGAATAATTACCCAAAAAGCTGTAATCTTTTTTATTAAATCCAAAAATATGCAATTTTTTTAATGCTTAATGTGTGTAAATCTCGTAGTTTCTGGATGTGTATTGTGGTAAAAAAAATCAACAAATATTAAATCTACTTGAGTCATGTTGAAGAAACTGGACAATTCTGACTCTTTTTTTTCTCAATTTTGTTTTCATCAGAACACAGAATGGCAATGTTAAGTAGACTTAAAGTTGAAGGGGACAGAGTTGATAGGCTTAGCGATCTTCCGATTAATGTCAAACACCAGATTCAGCAGAATTTGCTATTGACGAAGCTGCAAGAATGAGTGTTTTGTCTAGTGTGTGGAGACATGTTTGGCCCTCAATCCCTAAACTTGTATATTCTGCTCAGTTTTGTCAGAGCAAGCCATTAAACACATTAATAGACATTATTAATACAATTCTGTCGCAGCATGATGGACCCATTAAGACATTCTTTTTGGGTATTTCTTCAATGCCTTCTTTGCGGCACTCAGTTACCCACAAATGGATGCTTTTGTTGTCAAAAAATGGTGTCACGGATCTCACCCTTCACAGAATACAAAGAATGTTCGTTATAAATTGCCTTTCTTCATGTATGCTATAGAACTCGAAAGGTTGTACCTGTCCAAATGTGTTTGCAGGCTACCAGTCAACTTTAGGAGTTTCCACAAACTCAAATCCCTTACATTAAATCTAGTCCTCGTACGCCATGATGGAACTTCTATTTTGTGGATGCCAAACCTTATGAAGCTTCATGTTGTGTCTTGCCAGCGTCTTTATCACTTGAAAATATATGCTCCAAAACTTTGGCATTTGAATTTCTATAATATTGGCCCTAATACCCTTAATTGGATCATTTTTTGGACTGTCAAAATCTGACAACAATTATATTTGCATCAAAAGAACATCAAAGTAAAGTGATGAACTTGACCAATCTTCTTAGTTGTTGCCCTCAAGTTAGTGATATTCATATGGACAGTTCCTACCTCAAGGTAAGCTGCCAAATTTCCATATTTTTGCATTGCCAAGATTGATGCATATATTTGTAATATTTAATGTTAGTCTTTTGTAATTGACTGTTTTACTCTAGTCTTTTGCTTCTGGTACTGAAGTAGAGAGGCTCCCCACACGCCTCGACAACGTGAATCATGTTGGTTCATATATCGATTTAGACGATGAGGATCAAGTATTTTCCATTCTAAGAATTCTTAGAAGTACTCCCAATGTGAAGAACCTTATATTGGTGGTAAGTTATTGAGTTCATGAGTTATTACTCTTTTTCTATGTATAGAGCTGTAAATGTTACTGATTTTACATTTATAATACCTATAGTGGAGCTCGGAAATGAAAGGTGGCGTGGAAGTCGATGTAAATCATTTTGAAGAAACAGCCTACAGTACACAAGAATTCCAACAAGCTTCAAAAATTGAAAATAGTAGCATTCCGTGGTTTAAAACTATTAGTAAATTTTAGAAGTATGAGTTATTAGAAAGCAAAACAGTCAAGAAGAATATCGGTAGAAGAACATTTTTATTGATGTCTTCAGATTACATTTATAAAACTTGAATTGAAAACAGAAAGCAGTAAACCCATGACTAGCAGATTCCTAACTCACTAACTTACTCCTAAATAATAGGAATAGATGGCTAACAACTAATTGACCAAGTCTTATCTAATATAAAGCAGTAAAAGTAAATTAAATGCAGTTGAAAAAGAAAATTCCTAACACTCCTCCTTGCTTTGGAAACTGCAAACTCCAATTTTTTGTCTGAGGAGCTCAAACTTGTTAACTGGTAAAGGCTTAGTGAATATATCATCCAATTGTTCTTCCGTCTTGCAGTAAACAAGAGTTATATCTCCATCTTTTTGCACTTCTCTCAAGAAAAAAACTTAATTTTGAAGTTCTTAGTTCTTCCATGAAACACAGGATTGTGGGATATAGCTATTGCTGCTTCATTGTCCACGAACACTTTGATGCTTCCAGTCGGTTCCATATGCAAATCAACCAGAATTTTCTTCAGCCACAATGCTTGATTTACTGCTGGGGCAGCTGCCACAAACTCAGCTTTGACAGTAGATTTAGCCACAATATCTTGTTTCTTACAACTCTATGAGAAAATTCCAGAACCAAATTAAAACAGTACCCTGAAGTACTCTTTGCATCATCCTCGGAACTGCCCTAATCACTGTCAGAGTACCCACAAAGCTTCACAGGTTGACTCTTCTAAAACTTGACTCCGTAGATGATGGTTCCTTTGATGTATCGCACAACTCTTTTGGCTGCCTGCAAATGTATTTCACTGGGACAATGCATGAACCTTGATAAAACACTTACAGCATACAATATATTGGGTTGTTGTTGTAAGATACATTAAACACCCAATGAAACTTCTGAAGTATGTCTCCTCCACCTTTTCGGCTCTATCATCTTTACTTAGTTTCTCTTTTTGGTTCATGGGAGTACTAATCTCTTTGCAATTTTCCATTTTGAATTTCTTCAGAATTTCCTTTGCATACTTTTTCTGGCAAACGAAAAACTCATATTTTCCTTGTGTAATCTCCATTCCAAGGAAATATGTCATAAGACCAAGATCAGACATTTCAAAAGCTTGCATCATATCTTGCTTGAACTCATCAATTAGCTTTTCACTGCTCTCTGTAATCAAAAGGTCATCCACATAAAGAGAAACAAGAAGAATCTCACTGCTATTATGTTTAACATACAGTGTGAATTCTGAAAGACTCTTTTCAAAATCGAGGCCGAGCAAATAATCATCTATTCGACTATACCAAGCTCTTGGTGTCTGTTTTAAGCCGTAAAGAGCTTTATGTAGTCGATAGACTTTATCTTCCTTTCTATCAATAACAAGCCCTTCAGGTTGCTCAACATAAATTTCTTCCTCAAGAATGCCATTAAGAAATGCTGATTTGACATCCATCTGATGCACTTTCTAGCCACGTTGGGCAGAAACAATTATAAGCAATCTAATCATGTCGAGCCTAGCAACTGGAGCAAAAGTGTCAGAATAATCTACACCAAAATCTGCACATAACCCTTAACTACAAGCCTTGCTTTATGTTTGCTGATATAACCATCAGCATTTAGCTTCGTTAGGAACACTCACTTTACCCCAATTACTTTTCTGCCTTGAGGTTTGTCAACAAGCTGCCACGTATCATTTTTTTCAATCATTAACAGCTCCTCCTCCATTGCACCTCTCCATTTGGGGTCTTTGAGAGCATCTTTAGGGTTATCAGGTTCACGAATTGCAACATTGCATCTCTCATATATATATATCAAAGAGCAATCAAGTTCCCCTAACTGGTGGATCATCGTCCCTTTCATTTAACCATGAGCTTGTTTTTTGGATGGAATTCCTTGAGTCATCCCAATCCCATTCTTCATTCTCCATGAAGTGGACATCTCTGCTGATAACTATCTTCTCACCTTTAGGTTGAAAATTTTGTAGGCCTTTGAAACATTAATGTACCCAATAAAAATGTCCGAGGCAGCCTTCTTGTCTAGTTTATCCTGTTTGACCTGAGGAACATAGGTAAAACAAAGACAACCAAACACTTTAAGAAAATGCAGCGGAGGCTTGTATCCATACCATGCTTCAAAAAGAGTTTGATCTTTCACAACTTTTGAGGGAAGTCGATTTTGTAGGAACACAGTTGTATTTGTTGCCTCTGCCCAAAACATCTTGGGCAAATTCTTTTCGTGCAACATACATCTTGCCATCTCCATGATAAATCTGTTTCTTCTCTCACTAAATCCATTTTGTTCTGGAGTATAACGAGCAGTAAGTTGACGTTCAATCTCCGCTTCCTCACAAAATAGACCAAACTAATGAGAAGTGTACTCCTTGCCATTGTCAGATTGTAAAATCTGAATTTTGCAACAACTTTACTCCTTTCCATTATCAGATCGTAAAATCTGAATTTTGCAACAACTTTCATTTTCCAACTTCGCTTTCAACTTCTAGAAAATGCTCTTGACATCTGATTTGAACATTAAAAAATAAATCCAGCACATTCGGGCCAGATCATCAATAAAAATAACATAATAAAGACTACCTTTAAGTGAAGGAGTTCTTTGGGGTCCTCCAATATCGGTGTGAACCAGCTGCAACTTTCTTGTTGCTCTCCAAGTTGCCTTTGGGAACGGAAGTCTACTTTGTTTTCCAAATTGACAAGCCCGACAATTTTTGGAACTCGCTCCCTGTTTAGAAAGGTTCTCAACTATCACCAATTCGTGCATTTTGAGAAGCCCTTGATAATGATAGTATCCAAGTCTCTTATGCCATAACTCGGAAGCATTTTCTCTTGCCGAATACACCACTTGTTCTTCCTGCAATGGATTTAATGAGAAACCTCTGCCTCTCATTTTGACTTTAAACAAGTCATGTCCTGAGGCTTCCTTGATCAAGCGATGCTTATCTTTGAAATACAATTTGAAACATTTTTCTAACATTGACCAACACTTAATAAGTTCTGATCTAAATCCGGTACATAAAGAACATCAGAAATTGCTTTAGTACCTAATTGTGTTTCAATTGTAATGGTTCCCATTCCTTTTGCCGGAATATAACCGCCATGACCTATTCTTACTTTTGTAACTCCAGTAGGCTTCAAGTTTTTAAAGAGCTCTTTGTCATGAGTCATATGGTTTGTGCATCTGCTATCAATCAGCCAGGCCTCAGTTGAAACATTGCTTGCAAAACACGATGCCACAAAGAGTTGATCCTCTTCCTGTTCATTAACAACTTGGGCGTCTGCGTCTTGCTGATGCAATTTATTCTTGCAGATAATTGCTTCATGCCCGAGTTGGTTGCACTTACTTCATTTAGCATCCAGCCTTTTCCAACACCTATACGGTGCGTGTCCATTCTTTCCACAGTGCTTACAAGGAGGATAGTTTCCTTTGAAGCTACCTACTTTGCTTTTGTTGTTGTAGCGAGCTGCTCCTTCTCCATTTGTTGGTTGGTTCTTCTTATTGTTTTTCTTTTTGTATATTCCACTATCTTCATGTTTGGCTGCCAATGCTCCCTCTCTAATTCCATCTTCTCTTATAACCCTTCTTTGTTCTTGAGCCTGAATGGAATTCAACAATTCCGCCAAAGTAATTTTTGACAGATCCTTGGTGTTCTCCAAAGTGGTAATGGTGGCTTCAAATCTTTCAGATACAGTACCAGAATCTTTTCAACAATACGTGAGTCTTTAAACTTAGAACCAAGTAATCTTACTCAATTTGCTATGTTCATAAGCTTGTCAGAGTATTTTTTTATGGTTTCCGATTCTTTCATCTGCTGTAACTCAAAAACTCTAATGAGATTCAGCACTTGCATACCTTTGATACGATCATCTCCTTCATATTCTGCCTTGAGATAATCCCATATGGTTTTTGCTGATTTTAGAGACACGATACGAGCGAAAATTGTTGAAGAGACTACTGAAAAAAGACATACCTTTGCCTTAGATTTTCTGGTTTTCTTGTCCTTGTGATTTTTTAGTTGAGCCATTGTTGGGTTTTCGGGTAGTGGAAGAACTTCATAGTCTTCTTCGATTGACTCCCAAAGATCTAAAGCTTCGAGATAAGCTTCCATCCTCACTACCCACATGTGAAAATTTTCACCATTGAATACAGGAGGTGCCATTGCCGAGAAACTTGTGCTTTCTTCCATGTTTAATCTTTTGTTGTTTCTGGTTGTGGTGCTTTAGTCACTTGAAACAATCACTCACAGAAATACTCACAGATCCCGCAAGATAAAAAAGCTCTAGATACCAATTGTTAGTAAATTTCAGAAGTATGAGTTATTAGAAAGCAGAACAGTCAAGAAGAATATCGGTAGAAGAACATTTTTTTTGATGTCTTCAGATTACATTTATAAGACTGGAATTGAAAACAGAAAGCAATAAACCCATGACTAGCAGATTCCTAACTCACTAACTTACTCCGAAATAATAGGAATAGATGGCTAACAACTAATTGACCAAGTCTTATCTAATATAAAGCAGTAAAAGTAAATTAAATGCAGTTGAAAAAGCAAATTCCTAACAAAAACCCGAATTGCTCTTTGTAAGGTTTATACTTCGCTCTGTACCTTTACTCCTGAAGACCATCCTCTTAGTAGATGAAAGTGTTCATGAAAGCCAATACTTGAAAATCTCAGAGGAGTTAATGGGATTCCCTCGGGCATCTCCCAAATTGGAAATAATATGTAAACCGCGAAAACATGCCAAGTGAGTGAGTGCTCTATTGAGAAGGCCAGACCGACTTTCTCATCTTATGGATTGGCACAAGAAAGTACGCCTAGTCCATTCTCTTCTTCCTCACTTGCAGTAACACCTTGAACCTTTTCCAATTCTTTGTCATAGTACTGGAGCAGATAGATGTAGTATTTTGCAATATCAGTTTTGTTGTTAAAGTATGGATCTTGTTATGTCTTCCTTCAGTTTTGATAAAACAAAGAGAATTTGAAGGATTTTTGTTGTTTATACTGTGATTGAAGCACTCAGTGCAATTCATGTTGAAGGGCTGCATTTTGCGTCTACAACATCTCAAGTTGTAGCATGCAGAGAGAGACATAGTGTAAATAGTTAGTAGTATTTTTGAAGGCATAGGGCCAGATAATTGAAATAAGTTAATGATGATTAGGAATTTGTGCTTTTAATTCCTGCTTGTTATACTATTACACGAGTGAATCTTTTTTCATCTATGTGTAGCATCCAGACTACGCTGCCTTATGACTGCTTTTCCTTCAGCTAAAAATATTGATATAAGATGATTTCTAGAATGTCAAAATGGTTCCTCGGAAATTTTATTTTCATGTTTGATCAAGAGTGTAAATATTGGTATAAGATGATTTCCAGAAATTTAGAGAACTCACATTTTAACGCACTTACCCGGTCTTCATCTTCCTCCATATAGTAGGCTTAATTGAGTGATGGCTTTGAAACTTTGTTATATCATCTTGACCTCGATAAACAATTCCTCATACTTGACATGCACGTACAACACATATGCGAGAGGACTAATTTTCAGGATAAGTAACACCCACTTGGTTTTAAAAGAATGTCTAAATAGTAAAGTGCAATTTATTTGGCAGCACACTGATAACAATAGTTTCACATTTCCAATAGTTCCACAAAGTTCAGAAAAAGGACATGAGCTCTTGCTCATAAATCCATTACAAGTTTCACACAAATCACTAAGAGTTGAAATTTATTTAAACACTTAGCTTATTGCTGAAGATCCTTCAACTAGCTGAGGTCCTCCTCCATCTTCTGTTTGTAAGCCTGAATGGAACATTCACTGAGAAAATGTTATGTATTGTACAAAGCAAGAAAGGGAACTCAGATTCAAGGATATAGCACATATATAAACTTCTTTTGTTCCCCTTCTTTTCACTAAGAGCAGGTAATTGGAATGACTGGAAATAATGTACTCCGATGAACATGACAAGAACATACCAGATAACGTGTCAAGGAGATAAATTTCTATCCTAATCTGGAGGCTGTATTGTAACTTTGAACGCATCATTTGCCATTTCATCTTGCTGAAATGCTTGAATTTCCTGGGCTGAAATAGAACCATGCCTGGTGCACCAGTTTACTTCTGTAACACCCCGGATTCGAAAAGAACGAAAATTCTAACTTTTGAAAATTGGAGTGACTTACTACTTGACATACTAACCGTTGGTTGACTTACCAATAGTAGGTCAAGGGGGGTAGGAACCATAGATGGGGCTGCCTAAGGGAAGAAATTGGAAAAAAATTGATTTGGGTGATCTACGACTTGACCTACCATTAGTAGGTTGACCTACCAATTGTAGGTCATGTATGGGAGGGAGCCATGGATGCTACCGGTTGGGAGAGAAAATTTGTATAATTTTTGGGGGCTTAGGCAGTGTGACCTACGGTTGGTCACCTACGGGCAGTAGGTTGACCTACCAACCGTAGGTCATGAAGTAAGTGGGGTCGTTGGTGGAGTTTTAAAGAGGGATCGTTTGGACTTTTCACCTAATGGCCTATTTACTAATCTAGGTCAGTTTATAACTACTCCTAACACTATATAAGCCTTTTTAATCCAAAAATCTACCCTTCAAAAATCATTTACTTGTTTCCCCAAACTCTCTTTTCTCAAATATTTCTCTCTCTAGAAGTTGGAAGAAGAAGAAGAAGAGGGGAAGCTAGGGTTCAAGAAATCAAGTTTTTCTTCATCAATTGCTTAAGGAATTGGGACTCTAAGGTATGATAGTGTTCATTCATGGAGCCCTTTCCTCCATGAAGTCCTTAAATCTTCAATTTTCAAGTTAGAAATCCTCCATTGATGCTAGGGTTTTCTTCCATGTCATGGGCTCCTTGCAATGTTGATGTAATTGATTGTTTTTATGAATTTTGAAGTATAAATTGAGTTGAATTTTATGAATTTAGATGAATCTCTATGAACCCATGCCAAATCCCCCAATTTTGAAATCTATGCTTTGTTGGTGGGTTGAATTATAAAGTGATGAATTATATTAAATCTATATGAATCATGCATGAATTATGATTTCTAAGCTAAGACTTTTCATGATGAGATTATGAATGACCTAAGGATGGTTTTATGAAAGTAAGCATGTTCAATTAAAAACTATGATTTTTCTCTATTATGTGGGTTCCTTCAATTATGATTAAGTTGCTTTGTTTATGGTTTTCTAAGCATGAGTTTGCATTGAATTGCATGATTTAAGATTAATTCTTATGAACCCTTGTGAAATCTATGATTTTCAAGTTATGAGTATGATGAACCATGTGAAGATGAAATTGATGAAATCATGCATGTCTCTTTTGAAGTTAATGATGATTTAAAGGTGCTTTGAGATTGAAGCATTAAAGTTTATGATATGTTGATTTATGTTGGGTTGTGAAAGGATTTTCTCAACTAAGGAGAATAGGGAGTTATTCTAATGGAAGGAACAAGAGGAGATCCCTCATGATTTCCCCTCTCCATGATAGACAAGAGGAGATCCCTAATGCCTATCCGTAATATGACAAGAGGAGATCCCTCATGTCTTCTATGGAGCTATTCTAATGGAAGGGACAAGAGGAGATCCCTTATGTCTACCCATAATAAGGCAGAGGAGATCCCCCATGCCTTCTAATGATATGATAAGATTATGGCTATGATTAATCTGTGGGAATTATGTTTAGCACCGAGTGGACACGAGGAGATCCCTCATGTCCCATAAACTATGTGCCACCATAGGTTTGTCTAGATAGACACTAGCTAGTGGATCCACGTAAGCTAGAATTTCATGGTCTTACCTTGGCAAGTAAGGCGACCCTTTTTCGGTGTAGGGAGAATATCGGATTCCATGTTATAGCTCGCATGGTCTATGTCGGTTAATGCTCACTTCCCACAATAATGAACTAAAGCGACTCTCAAGATATCTCCCAAGTGTTTTAAATATGTTTATCTTGCATTGACTATGATTTATGACTTATATTTCTAACCTTGTTCATGTTTTAGCTTGGTCATTGCATGTCATGAAAATGTCCTTTTTTAGCATGTTATCATACTTTGTACTTGATTGTGCTAACGTATACTCTTGCCTACATTGACTTGTTAATGTAGGGCTTGGCGATTCTCCATCTATTCGTGGCTAGAGCTTAGTAGAAGGATTATTAAAGACTTGTTGAGTCCTCATCTATTCGAGGACGTAGCCTTGTTGTTGTTTTATGTTATTTCATTTTGACATTGTAATGGGTTACGTTCCAACATTATTTTCATCTTTATGCTAAATTGGCTTTGAGACACTTTATGTAGACTTCCGCTACTTTTATCAAACTCTTATGATTTGAACTTGATTTTTATACTCTTGATTTCTATTATCTTGTCTATGAATGCTAAGTGGCTTGTATGAGACCCTTTCGGGGTCTTGTACGCCATGTCAAGACTAGGGGGTACTTTGGGTCGTGATAAATTCAATGCTTTTTAGAGATACAACGTCATAAAAATGAGAAGGGATTTTCTCAAGCCTCTTACCTTTGGTTACAACCAAACGTTCAATCATAGGGAAAGCATCCACGGAGACAGACCACTGTGCATTGTTGAGATCCTCCAATTCTAAGTATTTGAGTTCAGGGAACTCTGAATGATTCACTTCCCATTCATTCCCTTCAAAGGCTCTTAGAAGTAACTTTAGGATCTCCAAGTTAGGAAGTTCTCTAATAGTCGAGATTTGGCTCCATGGTAGAAGAAACTTTGACAGAGTCAATTCCCTAAATCTTGAGGGAAAACTGAAGACATGTGGAAGTTTAGCTGGATAGCTGTTGGAGACCCTAGATGTAACATGGCGAGTCGGACCATGATAACACACAAGCTGGCCTTAGAACAAGTAAGAGAATAAGCGGTTGTTAGCAATAAAAATACCCAACAAGAGTGGGGGTTTAATCCCACAGAGAGTGATATAATACATGGAATTCAATTAGGAAATTAAAAGTGTAAACCAATTAATTTGTAGCAATAAAAGAAATGGGTGGATGATTCCACCAAATTTATGATTAGGGTTTTAGTATGAAGTAAAACAATTAAACTAAATCCAAATTTCAAACAAGTAAGAGACGATCTAGGGATGTGGGGATTGGTATTGATGTCAAGTAAAGGTACTTGTGCTTGCTCATTTTCGCTATACAATCATGGATAGGCTGGGTAATCTCAAATAACACTAATATTCTTTAAATCTCATAATATTAAATCATAGAATCTCATTTTGGTCTCATCTATGTGAATCACAAATCAACCCAATACCTTACCAGAATCTCTCTTACGAGAAGATTTGGCAACTAGAATGGAACCACAATTTCTTTTTCAATCACACTATAGTAAACAAATCTGAATTGTAGGCATTAAACTAATTACCCGCTTCAATTATTCTCTTTTGAGCATCAATCGAAGATCTAGGCTAAGATTAAGTTTGCAACATTAACCCATGAATTAATCCCATGCTAATTAGATTAAATCCATGAATCTACAACAATAAAATAGAGCAACACAGAAAACCCACTGTAATAAATCAACACCCAACCCCATAATCACACCCCTAGATTTGGGGTTTTAGCCAAGCATCATAAAAGGAAAAGAGAGTATACACATTAAGATTTCAGCCATTGGGGAATTGAAGTTAAGCAACAATCTTCAAAACCCACTTCAATTTGAACTTTCAGTTTTCAATTACAAGTTTGTTCCTTGGGCCAAATTTCAAAGGCTAAATCGCCAAATGGCCCCAAAGTCCCACTGAAAACCTCGGGACTCGGACCAAGCATGCTACTAGCCTAATTTGGCTGCTCCAAATCTGATGGAAGCATCAGAATTCCATTCTGAGGCCGTTTACCCGAGGTTATGACCGAAATCAACTTTTCAAGTTTCAAAAGCTTCAAAACAGGAAAATGGGCAAAAAACCCAACCGAACGACCAGGCGATCGAACAGTTAATGCCAGCCAATTAACTTGGGGTCGCTACAGAAAAACTCTAAATGATAAAAGGATCAGAAAATGGAGAAAATGACCTGGAGGGTCATTACATCTACTAGACATTAGCTCTATACAAGTGAGACCTGTGAACTTGGCTTCAATACCAACTTGTCACAATCCAATTTCTCAGGTCATGATGGCACCTACTATAACCCACCAGTAGGTAAGCCAACCTATAACTCGAAACGTCATGTAATGGGTGTAAGGGTAGAATCTAAACAAGAATAAGCACTTTACCAAAAATAACAGAAGAAATAAGTGGAAACAAGGCATATATACATAAAACCAAAAGATCCCTCCCAGAACTTAGAAGTCAAAAGTATAGAGCTACAAAATAAAAGAGTACAAGTCCCAAAAGTGAACCAAAAGAAAATAACTGTCTCAAAATAAAAAAGACTAGTCAACAAAATATAGATGGACACAATCCAAAATGCCATGTGCTCACCCTCTCCTCTGAATACAACAACTGCTTGCTTGAACTCAATGCTGATAGTTGGTGCTCGAACCCTTCATCACAAAACAGATGCAGAGTATAGCATAAGTACCAAAATAATAGGTACTCATTACACATCATAGGCTGACTGAGCAAGAAAAGTAAATACAATATGAAAAGCGAGAATTACATAGAACAGAGGTCAAATAGGGGAAATCTAACATAAATGCACACGAATATAGAAAAGAACTTAAATGAAGTAAGTAACTAGAAAACTAAAACCTAACTGGTTTCCATAAGCACAGAAGATACACCATGTGCAAGTTTAAATAAAAACCTAAACAGACGCCCATAAGCCCGACGTGTACGCGGAAGGGCTATAACTACTAAGAATTAAACCCACTGAGTCCAGAGATGGAGAATGTGTAGCCTGGACCTTGGACTGCATATAGCCTCCCAAGTAACTAATAGGATCATCCAAAGCTAGAGAGTGCGTAGCCCAAACCTCAAACTGTGGATCACCTCCAAAAGAATCAATAAACTCATCCAAGCCAAGGAGTGAATAACCTAGACCGCGAACTAAGGATAGGCCTAATAAAAGAACTAATAGGATCTAGCTGATAACTCTTAAACTACACCTCACACGAGTCAGAGTGTAGGTGGTCGTTAGCAATATAAACCCAACAAGGAGTTGGGGTCGATCCCACTAGGAATGATTTAAATACAGAATTCAAATGAGAAGAACTAAAGTGATCTAGATTTTTGTAGGTAATAACAAGTGAAACGATGCATAATGTAAATTCTCAAATTTTAAATTATCAAATATAAGGAGATAGAATGATTAATTGTAACAAACACAACTTAAAGATGAACTTAACCAATGGGAGAGGGAACCTTAGGGAAGTGTGAGTGTTCAAATACTAATTTCACTAAATGGGTCTTTACAGATTGCTCAAACATGCTAAATCACAATGGGCAGGCAAGATTATAAGTATAATAACCATATTTCAATCAGTTATCATGCTTTCAATTGGGTTTTCTCAAACCCCAACAGGCAACACTGAAAGAACAACCTTATACCTTAATTTAACCCACTTTCTCAAGCTGGGTAGTACAAACAACTGCTCATACAATTATCAATCGCTAAATCCACTCAAATATATCTTTCTCAAGCATACACAGAGATATAAAATAGAACTGAATTTGCAACTTCAATTCATAAACTTAAAACACGATTTAGCAACTGCACCCATTCTAAAACAACATTAAAATCAGCAATCTATAAGACCCACAAGCTAATTAATTAATTTAACACATAATCACACCCCTAAGGCATTGGGGTTTTAGCCGATCATAGCAAGGATGAAGAAATAGTTACCAAAGATATTAGCCATTGATTTCCAAGTCTTCAAACAACAAATTCAACTCAATTAAAATTAACCCGATGTATAAATTCAAAAATCCCACAAGAAAATGTTCAAAATCGCTAAAACTATGCAAAGTGCAAATGTACTTGGTAGTCTCCTTTTCTCTCCTTTCAAAAAATCCTATTTATACTTTCACAGAAAATTCTGAAATTTCAACACACGAGATCACTCGGCGGCGTAAGTTGAGCTCGCCCTTCCACTCGGCGATGCGCCGAGTTGCTCGTCCTCACCTTTTGACTCTTGACTTCAACGTTGATTTCTTTTTGGAAGTTTAGGCGAGGAACATCGGGCTCGCCGTTCTGATTGGTGACTTGTCGACTGGTTCCTCAGCTCGCTGGCTTGCCTTGAATCCTCTCCTTGTCTGTTGGAACTTTAGGCAATGAGAATGTCCACTCGGCGTGTCGCCGAGTGCCCTTTTGCTAGTTCCAGCTTCCTTGTTCCGTCCATTTTGTAACTTTTCAACTTCTTCTTTTAAGATTTTATCCTTGCCTCATTCCAAAGCTTTCTAGCTTCACATAAGCAATTTATCATTAGTTATGAGTGTAGAATGGGCAGTAAGGACACTAATTTAGCAAACATTAAGCTCTAAATGAGTCAAAACTATGGACTCATCACTAGCCGATATGTATCAACTACATAGAGAGTAAAAGAGCCCAAACCACAGATTGCTGTTGTAGATCAATGACTAGACCTTGAATCTACGAACATAAGGCAACTGAAAAATACCATGCCAAATCATCATCATACTACCACCATGGAAAGACATCTATACCAAGGTAATCAACACCATACTCGAAGCTCGATCCTTATCCAGTCCCAAATTGTCAAATGAAGCCCAATATCTTTATCTTGAATCACTAGGGCTGTTGAAAAAAAGGAGTTTGGGATCAAAGAACATCTGAATTGAGTTACTGCCTAATCTAAGGCTCATTCTATCAGACTCAGCTGTGCTACATCAATCTAGAGAGAGCTTAGTCATCCAAAATTACATCGGAGCAAAACTAAGGCTTATCGGCTCCAAAATCAGAAAGTGTAAGGCAAGCACTAGTCTACACATAGACTAAGGCCAAACATGCTTCCAAGAATGTACTACACATAATTTGCACTTTGACTAGAGCCCTTGATGTATATACCACTATTCATTGTAGATTTATTTGAATCATATTCTTCAGTGTGAAATTTGTAACCATTTACAACATATCCATTAAAGGGTTGAATCTTATGCAATGGCCCTTCTACAAGATATTTCATGATTTGATTGGTAGTGCCGGATAAAGGATCACATGCCTATTGACACTATAAGAAATTAGGCATGCATTAAGATTATATTGAATTCACTGTAGACATTTTTTTCTATGTGCATCACATTAAGGTTATGCTTAATAAGATTTGTTTTCCAGCAAGGCAAGTCCCAAAATATACTTCTCTTCTTCCAACCACATAAGCTATTCTTTGAGATTTTTGCATTCACCTTGTCATAACCAAGTTCTATCACTTTCATGAGTCCCAAATCCTCAATCTCCCTAAGTATTTGTAAACCTGATTATTTAGTAGATGCAACCTTATGTACTATTTGACCCTTCTTGAACCACTTTTTGTTTTTTCACCATGGATGATCTGGTGGTAAGAACTTTCTATGATTGTCAAATCATGAGACCTTTCTACCATTGGATAGTGAAAAAGCATCTGAATCTTTCATGCAATAAGGACAAGCTAATTTTCCTGTTGTACTCCAACTCGACAACATTGAGTACGCTGGAAAATAACTTATTGTCCACATCAGTGCAACTTTCATTTGAAAATTATTTTTACTTGAAACATCATATGTTTGGACTCCCTCCTCCCATAATTCTTTCAACTCGTCAATGAGGGGTATCAAAAAGACATCAATTTTCTGTTTTGGATTTTTCGGACCAGGTATAATCACAAATAAAAATATGTATTCATCCTTCATTCACATCCAAGGTGGTAAATTATATCGTGTAAATATCATAGGCCAAGAGGAATATTGTTGGCCTGATTGACCAAACGGTTGAAACCCATCAGTAGACAAACCCAATCTAATATTGCTAACTTCATATGCAAAATATGGATACACCTGATCAAAATGCTTCCAAGTAGGAGAGTCTGAGGGATGATGCATGACACCATCTTTTTCATCTCAGAATGTCATCTCATATGTTTTGTTGTCGCATTAGATGCATACAACCTTTGTAGACGTGGAGTTAAAGAAAAATAATACATATTCTTATAAGAAATATTAGTTTTCTGCTTGGAATGTTGATGTTTTGATCTCTTAAATTGAGGATGAGAATAAAAATTGCAATCGATGAGTTCACTGTCCTCATGCCAATAAATCATACATCCATTTTTGCAACAGTCAATCTTCTCAACTGGCAAGCCTAAATCTCGCATTAGCTTTTTAGTACCATAGAAGCTATCGATCATTTTGTTATCACTTGGCATCACTTCTGATATAAATTGACTTAACTCATCATACAATCTTTCAGAAAAAGAATGTTCTGCCTTAAGATTCAACAAACGAGCAACAACAGACAATTGTGTATGTCCATGTGGATTTCCCGTCCAAATCTCTTGTTCCGATACTTTGAGCATATCATAAATATGTTGTGTTTTTGGATTTGGGTCCTCTTCCACGTTACCATTATAAAAGGCCCAGCAACATCAAAAACCATTGACCGAAATGTATTATGGGATTGAGGATTCACAGTTTCACCAGAAGCTTCTTCTTGATGATCATTAAGCACACTTGGATTTGAAATATAACTTTATCCATGGTGATAGCAACGATAATAATCCAGTACAAAGGCATAAGTCCCTAGATGTGTCATATCTGTAAACTCATCCAAAATATTTTTATTTCGACACTTACGATAATTACAAGGACATCTTAACTTCTCACCATCCATGCACTTTGGATGTCTTTTAGCAAATGCAACAAAGTTCTCAACTCCATCAATAAATTTTGGATTTATGAATCCATCTTCCAATATTCTAGCATACATCCACTCACGATCAAAGTTACTCATATTGTGTGCTCTGACACAAATAATAAATATGTTAAAACTTACATGATGAATAGTAGTTTTTATGTGACACTAGAACCTAACGGTAGCAAAATCTAATGAATTCAAATTCATAAACAATCAGTTAATCACCAAAAGTTATTGTAGTTAGTGTTATACAGTTTAAATGCACAATAGAAATAGTGCACTATTTTATTTTTAATAATACTACATGTCAATGTGATCATGTATAAACAGATATGCCAAAGATGTTTTCAATTTATAAGCTTCATTCTACTCGTACAATACTAATATTTATTTAATTATTTAATTACTAAGAAGAAGAAACTAACCTTTAGCAAATGCGATAATACATTTTGTGTCTAGCTTGGGCACATAAAATAAATGCTTTAAGATGTAAATTATCCTCTCACCTAACTTAAACAATGATAGAAACAC